>CM065660.1:17732198-18192198 GCA_033220385.1 Triplophysa yarkandensis | reverse complement strand
GTTACACACTATGCCGTCAAGGACTGAAATCCAAGAAAGCAAATGTACAGGCCTGTTTGAAGCCACAGAACATCTAATGATTCAGAGGAGGACTAGGAGAACGTTTTGTGGTCAGATGAAACCAAAACCGAGCTCTTAGGCATAAACTCTACACAGCGTGTTTGGAGGAGAAAGAATGCTCAATATGACCTCAGAAAACCCTCCCGACTGCCAAACGTGTATGGGGAAACATTCTGCTCTGGGGGTGTTCTTCTGCCAAAGGGAGTGGACAACTAACGCATCAAGGGGACAGTTGATTGTCAAATCTTGGGTGAGAACCTCCATTCCTCAGCCAGGGCTTTAATGATGGGTTGTGAATGGGTTTTTCAGTATGACAATGACCCCAAAAACACAGCTGTGGCAACCAAGGACTTTACTAAACATCAGCTTCAAAACCTCAATGACTTGGAGAAGATCTGCCAAGAGGAGTGGGACAAAATCCCTCCTAGCATGAGTGCAAACCTGATGGGCAACTACAAGAAACGTCTAATATTTGTGATTGCCAACAAGGGATTTGCCACCAAGTACTAAGTCATGTTAAGCGAAGAGGTCAAATACTTATTACCCTCCTTAGAATTCAAATCGGTTCATAACCTTGTTGACATGCATTTGTCTTGATGTTTTTGTTGATTTTCTGTCTCTCACTGTTGAAATAAACCCACTATTAGAATTAAAGATTGAACATTTCTCTCTTTAGCGGGCAAACATACAGAATCAGCAGTGGATCAAATACTTTCTTCCATAATTTAGGTTCCTTTATTTAGTTTCCTTTCCTGTTACTAAACAAACATGTCATTTCTGCTATCATCACCATCATGTCTACATCTACCTGTGCCAAGTCCCTTCACAATGTCGTATGTGGCGTGTCCGGGTTCATCTGTAATGTTGTGGAAACACTTCATCTGGACAGGATCTACTTTTCCCGTAAGCTTTAGGTTAAACTCTTCAACGTGTGCCGGTGGAAAGGGGGTGATCTTGGCAGGAGTGGAGTGTTTGATCTCTGTTAAACCTGTATGGATAATATTTGAATGACATGATGCTGTTAGATTCAAACCAATATGAATAAATATTCAGGAGAGTGAAGAGTACGTACCTTTGGCCTCAGAGCAGACGGCTAGAAAGCCATCGTCGGTTATCATCTTGAACAAAGGTCTAACACCGTAGGTATCTCTGCCCAGGAAAACCTTTCTATCGGCGGTGTCTAACAAGATAAAGGCAAATACACCATCCAGCAGAGAGGCCATCTTCTCAATCCCAAAGCGATCATACAGGTGCAGAAGAATCTCTCCATCCACTTTAGTCTGATACTCAAACTCAAAGTGATTCCTGAGCTATACGAGAAGAGTCAGATTGAAGGATTTGAGACTTGAGCTATAATGATAAATAATCCTTGTGGGAACTTAAGAAACAACTATAGCTTCTTACCTTGGTGTGGTTGTAGATCTCGCCATTGTAACACAACCAGAGGTGAGGAAACTTCTTGACACGTAGAGGCTGCATGCCATACAGCTTATCCACAATGGCCAGACGGTGAAATCCAAAGCAGCAGTTGGTAAAATCGTTGACATTCTCAAAGCGGAAAGCATCCGGACCGCGATGCGCAATCTTCATGGCATTAATGATCTGAACTGCAAGGCACTCATCGCTGCCGAACAATGCCCATATACCACACATACTGCTGCTGTAGAGGAATAAGAGAAAGATAATATTACCATACGTCAGGATGTTTTGCGCTTAAGTGGTCAAACAGTCACACAACTGGCAAACAAATCACAAATTAGTCAACAATAAAAAACTTAATGGTGAATAAATATTTAGTAATACATGGTACAATAATACAATAACATGGCTTTCTTTTTGTCTACTGGCAACAAGTTATATTTTCAACAATATTGGTTACTAAAAACCTTGTGCACATAATATGAACTCAAAACCACTTATAGACATTTCTCAATATATCTTCTTCGGTGTTACACATATACATATTGATTGTGGCATTCAGACTTCACTTAAAGTCATAGTTCACCCAAAACTTTACTGTCTTCAACTCAAACATGGGCAACACTTTATTTCTTTCTCAGAACACAAAATGTCGGATTTTTATATAGGTCTGTTTGGTTGCCATCTTTCTTCAAAATATCTTCCATTCCTTTACAACAGGTTAACTGAAGATCACATGGATCACCATAGATCACACAACACTGTATTGCACAGTAGACACTAAGACAACACATGGTCACAAAGTCATCTTTTGTCTTCGTCTGATGTAACACCTGCATGAAGTTCATCAGTGACACTTAACACAAGCTGTTGTGGTCTGCATGCATCACAATTACAAACACAACCTGTCCATCATCTAAACCTGGTGTGAATCACACAGTAAACACAGAAAGTAGTTGTGAAACATGACAGATTAGTAGCAACTGAAACTAGCACTACCTTTATAAGATGGCTGATCTGTTCCTGTTTGGTGAGATGAGGCTGATGATGAAACACGTGTGTGATGTTTCTGCACTATGCTGCAACCATTCACAAATACAGGAGAAATACAAATGGGCGGGGTCAACACACAGTCACTCTTGACGTCAGAGGCCACGTGACTGAGAGTGACTTCAGATTTGATATTTGTTTTAAAGGAAAATTTATTAAGGAATAAATTCGACATATTTTAAAGATCAACAGTTTTTGTTTCATATTAATATAATTAATCTTTTATTCTGTGCACACTCAGAACTGTTTTGTATAGATCTAATTTCATTTCTAGGTTTTTCAGAACAGGAATGCAAATAGAAAAGTATGACGTCATATTTGTTTTATGCAGGATAATATTGATTCTACTGCAAGTGTAATAAGTATAATAATTTTCTTAAGTAAATTATCATTTTACTGGGAAATATCATATTTGTGTAAAGAAATTCAGAACATTTTATGAAAGAAATTAAACAAAAAACAGAAAAGCTGTAACTTTGTAACTTTAATGTAATTGAATTTACCTTTTCCTGGTATTTATTTATTTATTTATTCATGTTTTTTTTCTCTTTTTTATTATTTTAATATATTATTATTAATTACATATATTATGGCACTTTATTATTGTTGTTAGATTTATATTTGTAATAATATGTTTATAATTTTGTAATAAAAATAAAAATAAAATAATAAACAATTAAACCAGTTTATGAAACCAGGCCCATAGTGTTATTATGAGATCTATGTTACCAATTAAAATCAGTAAAATGTATTATTTTTTGTTAATAATATAGGGTATTAAAATAAGACTTGGTCATTTTAAGTGTATTTATAAGTATTAGAAAAAAAAGAACACTGAAAAAGAGGAAATCTAAAAGTAAAAGTACTTTTTGGAGTTGTTCTCAACTGTTCACCGATAGTTATCGCACTTACTGTATTGATCTGATGAGGTCTGGATTCTGGAAGAGTTTTGGGGTTCACTCCTCTTTGTCCAAAATAATGTTTGGAACACTTTCTCCTAAAGCCAAAAAGAAAAATAGATTCTTGATTCATTTGGATTATCTTTGGGCCATTCCGTTGAAATGTCCTCAAATGTATTTCTTTTTTCTAACATTTAAATGTAAATCAATTTTATTATATCACCATGTGAGTTTATTTACTTTCAATGTTTGACAATTTCCTTTGAAGAATGCTTTAAAAAGGTTTCTGCAAAGACTAAATTGTGTAGATTAACCTTATTATATTCACGGTTTTTACAATTTTCGAACAAAAAGTAGGTGATTGGGAAAACGTGCAGGGATAGCTGCTATAAATGTGGCAGAGCATTGCAATAACATGACTATATTGTATTGCATATTGCAATCTTTACATTAATGCAAAAATAGTTACCAGATTTATAAATGAGAGTGTTTAATTACAGACTTCAATGGATTTGACATGTAAAATGGTTACAAAGTAAATGCATAAAGTAGCAAATTATACAATCATTAATTGTATGTGATATTACCTGAGAGATAGAATAAAAAAGAGAGAAAATGTAGATGAAAGAGATTCAGAGAGGTAGGCCAGAGAAGAGCCTCCTTGACAGAGAATTGAAAGAGACCGAGTCAGACCCACATCTCCTTTTTATCCTTTTCTTGACCATGTGACAAAACCTAGCCTTTTAAATTCAAACTGACCAATCAGGAGACCACCTTTAACCCCCACCTAGCCGGACACACAATGAACAAACATGTCAGCCTTTAATGCTTGATCACTATCCGCATTCCTGTGAGGGGCAAAAGGTGCCATTTGGGAAGAAAGAGGGGGTTGGGATGCAGCAATAAACACAATTTAAAAAACAATTTTGTTTAAAACTTTACTTTCATCATATTTTCTGTAGTATTTATTCAATGTTTGTTTGATAGTTATGAAAACTTTATCATATTTTGAATGTATTGAAAAAACTTTTTTTGACGATAAAAAAACACTTTCCTTCAACATGTGACGGTGGAGAGAACACTTCTGTGGTTCTTAAAATTCTTAGAATTACAAATATTGCCACATTGGTGGC
Source organism: Triplophysa yarkandensis (assembly GCA_033220385.1). Classification (NCBI taxonomy): domain Eukaryota; kingdom Metazoa; phylum Chordata; class Actinopteri; order Cypriniformes; family Nemacheilidae; genus Triplophysa; species Triplophysa yarkandensis. The sequence continues at coordinate 18,187,637 of CM065660.1, read as the reverse complement.
TCAGGAAGATGTAATTGTTCAAATAACATATTTATTCACTTTAAAATATAAAGCTATCGCATCCCTAATGTGTTTTTCAAATGTAATATCACTGTCAAGCCGAGGGACATAAGAATTTACATTTCCCTAGAATGACCCTTCAACTGTTTCATAGGTTTCATTCCTATCAAACATAATTCTTCTTTGACACATATGTTGCATAAAACAAAATAAATTTATCAAAATAAATTAACGAAACATTTTATGCCATTAGAGATCTTTAAGAACGTTCTGTATTTCCACAATGTGCTCTCTGAACCATACTGCTGGTCTGAACTTTTAAATGATAGTTCATGAATCAGAAAGGAACACTGTAATGTTTGCTTTTGAAACACCTTTTAACAATTTATTCTCTTTGTCGTTTTTGTTTTGTCGAGTTGTGTTCAACTCCAAACTATTCTGCACCAGATATACCAGATTGTTTAATGGGTGAGATGTATGGGATGGTATGGGAGAGGGGTTGACCTGTAAGTAAATTCTCCTGCAAAAAGAATTCTGCATTACTTACTGTTTTCATTGCAATGTGTCTTTGAAGAAGATTTTTTTTAAATCATTGTTGAATACCAAATGTTTTTTACTATAAATTGCCCCTGTTATACATTCTTAGCTGCAGAAAAATGTACCATTTTATATTATGATATAAAAAATAAGCAATTTAAAGTATTATGACTTAACAATACCATAACACAAGTCATATGAAGCTTGATGTCCAAACGGACAAAAAAAATTACAATTTGTGTTAGAAGTTAGGAAAAGGGTTACAAAACCAGCATGGTTGAATGAAGCACGGGACTTAATATTGGACTAATGTTTTCTTTACTTGACTTTCAGCAGAGTTTATCTCTTTTGTGGGGGTCTGATCTGATGTCAGAATGTACTATCAAATCATCATCTCATGCCCTTGATACATTAAGTTAATGGAAATGTCAATAAAGCCTGGACAATTCTGAAGCTTCTGAGCGATCGAAAGTGTTAGAAAGTGTAGAAAAAACAACAGCCTAAAACATCAATATTTTCTTAATTGTCAATATGTATGATTTCTTTCATTACAATTATGCAAACCGTATTGCTTTTAAATTACTTTTTTGTGTTACTTTTTCCATCGTGATAAATAATGAAGTACTGTTGCTAAACAGAATAGATTTTAAATAAACAATTTCAAAAAACATGAAAATGTGTTTGTTGATATTAAACTTACAATTATGCGTGTCAAATTTGCAGAGAAAAGGTTATAGATTAAAGATTAATTAAATTAAAGATTATAGATTTGAAAATACTCTCTCGATGGATATTATTCTAAACAAACAACCCGATATTTCCCCAGAGTTGTACAGTATACTGACATAATAATAAAATTAATAAATAAATAAAAAATGCTTTCAATAATTAACAAAATGAGCATTGTGTATGAATATTAACTTCATACTTCTTCATGTAAAGTTAACAGTGTAAAATGTGTTAATACGTTTGACACACACTTCTTTTACTTTTACTTTACTGCTGTTTCACAGTTTATAATGACAACTTTTTTATGAAAATAATTATTACTTTGTGTTTTTTTACACATTTCACCCACAATTGTCTCACATGGGTCGGAAAAAGAAGCATTTTTTAATTATAAAATTTTTTGACTATCATAATATTCCTGAAGTTATATAACCTATATGTTATATTCCATTATAAATTCTACATAAGTCACTAATAAACCTTTGCCAAATAACTGCCTCAACAAAATCAATCCAAACCAAATTATGATTTACTTTTTATAAAAAACATTTAAAATATTTCAAATAAAAGTGTTGTAAAGTTGTGTTGACATGTCAAAGTTCAAAACAACTTCAGAACAAACATGTGAGTGTTTGCCATGTGACTGTGACGTCACGCCAGGCCAGTCACATGACTGTGGAGTGACGCGTGTGACGCTTCCGCGTTGAGATGTGTGTCACATCCTGATCCAGAACAACAAACAAACACAAACTGTTCCTCCATGGATTTTATTCGACATTTGTGGACTTTATGTTGTGTTGCTGTGTTTCCAGGAGCTTGTTTCAACAACACCCAGGTATAAAAATCCATCATTTAAAATAAACATATTTTAAGTGCACTACATAGTAACCTTACCATAGTAAATATCAAAGTATGCATCAGTACTAGAGTTAGTGCAAGTATACTGATGCATACTCTTCACTGATGTACTGATGCTGTCGGTGGGATTCGAACCCACAACCTTCTGCATTGCATTTCTGCTCTCCCTGTGGACAATGATGCTCCAGATGGGTCTGCCTATGTCACTTTATTGCACTTTGACCCCAAGAGTTTTGTCTGCGCAGATTGATCCGCTCGTATATGAAGAGCAGCTGCTATGGGTCGGCGGTGGAGCTGGTCAGGTGAACACCTATCGCATCCCCTTGATAACCTTCACATCTCGTGGAAGTCTGCTGGCGTTCTCCGAAGCCCGAAAACAGTCATCCAGTGACATCGGGGCCAAATTCCTCGCCATGAGACGCTCCACGGACAAAGGTGGGCCTTCCACTGTTCTCCGTTCCTACGATTTGGAAATCTGCTTGATCCGATCTTCCTTTTTTCAGGAGCCACCTGGTCTCCGACCTCCTTCATCGTGGACGATGGTTATCTAGCAGACGGGCTGAATCTGGGCTCTGTGGTCGTGGACGAGGAGACGGGCGCTGTGATACTCATCTACTCTCTGTGTTTCCACCGGTATAAGTGTAGCCCGTCCAGCACCATGCTGGTGCAGAGTCTGGATGACGGTTTCACGTGGAGCCCCCCGCGAAACCTTTCCATCGAGCTGGGGGTAAAGAGCTTTGCTCCGGGGCCTGGCTTTGGAATACAGGTAGGACCGGAAACACATAACCTTGTGTTGTTATGGGACTCAATCGCGAGCATTTTGTGTCTTCGGTTATAAAACAGGCTACGTGATTCAACGTTGAAGGATAACTTGTTGGTTTTTAGCTCGGGGTCATGGGTGGGTTATTATTCGGGTCCGTCGCATGACAGCACTGAAACCAAGCTGTTAACATTATACAACATATCATTCAGAAAACATGCTCATAACACGCATAACTATGTAGTCTACCATGCACAAGGCATGCATTTTCTGCTTCAATGCAAATGTAAATCGAGTCAATTATATGTTGTCATTTAAGCAAAACCAAAGACTTGGATGCTCTACTATATGGGCTCATTAAAAATGGACATAATCAACAGAATATTCAAATAAGAAACTATTTTCATCATTCTTGACTTTTTTAAGAACTGTTTACACACACAAAAATATTAAAACAAAGTTTAATATTGTTTGGAGAAACATCGGTACATTTCAAATGGCAAATGAACGACTTTTCTAGTTAACAGTTTATTATTATCTCTTCACACTGTATACACTTTATTCATTTCAACTCAAATTATTATGAAAGATTCTATAATTTAATGAAAAGTTTTCCATCCAAATATAATTTATTAATGTCTAACTATGTATAGTTGATAGTTTAAATGATTACCGTAACTTTTTATAAATAAAAATAAAATTCGTTAGTGAGTTTTTAAGACATCCCCCAAAAACAAGATTACGTAAAAATCACCCGTATGGTTCATATTAAATTTTTTTTAAATCTCATGATATGCCTGTGTTCACAGAAACGTTACCCTCCAAAAGTGGGGCGCTTGGTGGTCTGTGGTCACGGATCCATTGCTGGAGATGGGGTCTTTTGTATCTTGAGTGATGACCATGGAAAATCCTGGAGATATGGAGCCGCCTTGAAAAGCATCCCTTACAACCAGCCTAAACAGAATCTAGACTTCAATCCAGATGAGTGTCAGGTATGCGTCCTTTAGGGTTTGTGTTGAAGCTCTTTTGAGTTTTTTATTAATCAATTTCTGTGTTTCTGTCAGGAGTTTATTCATAGTGATGTGTGCAGTATGTTTGAATATTTTGATCTGTGGTGTTCCATGCATACAGGATAACTGCCGACCTGCAGAAAAATGGTTTACTTATTTTGAATGTGACCAAAGTCAACTCTAATACGTCTTATGCCGTGCTGTATTCTGTGTGTTCCCGTAGCCGGTGGAACTTCAGGACGGAAGCATCGTCATCAATGTACGCAACCAGAACAACTACCACTGCCGCTGTCGGATAATAGTGCGGAGTCTGGACGCAGGAGAGTCCCTGCCCGTCGAGGAGCTTGTGTTCGACAAAACACTGGTGGACCCCGCAGTAGCCGCTGGTGCCCTGCAAAAACGCGGAGTGGTGTACTTCACCAACCCAGCCAACACACAAGAGAGTGAGAAACAGCCATCCGAGTGTGTTTTACAGAATAATCCAAGCACATTATTCTCGAGGTTGATTTCTTAACTTTTGTGCAGGAATCAATCTGACTCTGCGATGGTCTTTCACCGACGGGAAGTCATGGGAGAAGGACGCGGTCCAGATCTGGGCAGGCCCGAGTGGATACTCCTCTATGACATCCCTTAAGGGAAATTCTCCAGAGGAAAACAAATTCATCTTCGTCATTTACGAGAAAGGCCATAAAGAATACACTGAGACCATCTCTTTTGTCAAAATCCATTTATACGGGGGAAAATAACACATGACTGGCCAATAAAAAGGGAATTTCTGAGTTTTAAAAATGACTATTTTGGACCAAGGTTTAGGCTTGATCCAATATGGAATTAAATTCAATTGCTGGACAGTACTATGCACTGATTGACTAAGGTTGATGTAAGAAATGAAATGAACTTAAAATGAATCAAGACATCCTGGTTTACTCGCTGGTGTTGTACCCACTTTACTCTCATGCACATTTTCTACAGCGTGAGTATTTTATGGTGAAAGATTTTTCTTATGTGTGGTCAGACACCAGCTTTTGCACATGACTTTATATAAGCTTTTCTCTGAAGATTAACAGCTCCAGACGATGATTGTCGCCAGCATCTTACTAGTTATCTTAAATGATTTTGGTGTAGTTAAGTTAACTTAGAATATTTTAAGGCATAGTTCACCCAAAAACCAACATTCAATCATCCTTTACTCAACCTCTTGACATTTAAAACCTGTATGACTACTGTAAAACACAAAAGAAGACATTAAGAAGAATGTTGGTAACCAAAAAGCTGTCGGTCTGCTGAAGAAGGAAAAGGATTGAAAAGACAAAAGTAAATGATGATCGAATGTTCATTTTTGGACGAACATTCTCTAGATGTCCACAGGTTTGGTTAAATGAACACTCCCTGATATTAATGACATTAACTGAACGAGTGCTTCCATAGTCTCCACACAACAAATCTGTCAAGACTAATATTACAGTAGGTGTTTGGTTGTAGCTATGGTTTTTGTGATTTCTGCACACACCTTTGTGTCAATAGACATTGTCTTTAAAAGTCAGATCTTAAGTGCAATGAACAAAATGTACAGAATAAAGTGATTTTTTTATTTGTATGTAAATCACAGTGTTTCACATTTCGCTTTATGAATCAATTAAATGGACTGATAAGACTAGTTTGTAACGATACTTGCATAGCTCACCCGAAAAGAAACGTTGTGTCGTTTCCTTCCTGTCATGTCATCTCAAACCTATATGACTTTTTCTGCAACAACAGTGAAAAGTTTGGCCAAAATATCACTAAGCAGTGGCATGTTTTTTCATGACAAAACGTATATTTTATTTAAAAATCCTTTTGATGACTTTAATAGTCAAATTGAAATAGTAAAGTAAGAACAACGAATAGGAGCGCATAATAGACAAGGATCCCTTTAAACTTTGTTTAAAAAGCACTTAGACCTTTAGAAGCTGCTTGATGGTCAAAAGGTTACCAGCTTAATGAGTGATGATTAAATATAATATGTTTTGCTGCAAAATACAAAAGGAGATAGTTCGAAGAATGTTGGCAAATGATACCTGTCTCTTTGACTTCTACAAAAAAAAGTAGATCAGTACCACGGGTCATTTACAGACATTCTTTTTAATATCTTAAGTGTTCTGTAAAGGGAAGTATGTCAAACAGCTTTGACATGACAGGAAGGAGAGTAAATAACCACAGAAATTTGGTTAGGGGTTTAACTATCGCTTCAACTGTCAACAATGTCTTAAGGAACTCCTTTGGTCTAGCATTTGTTCAAGAAAACAGTTATTGATCGTCCATACGAGTGAGGCAATCTTCACTTCCTTTTCCTTTAAAATAACAGAAACCTGCAAACCTCAACTGGTCAGTCAAACCAGTTATTCCTTTTGTCTCTCGGCAGTTGTATGGCCGGATCTCAGCTAGACGGTCAGATGTTTTGTGCCTATGACTTAAGAAGGTACAGTTATGGGTCTTTTATACATATTTCTTCTGGTGCTCACCTGTTCGTGTGCAAGTGCTAAAAAGGTAATGTTTTTATTGTTATTTACGATTATGATCAAAGTATTATCATTCACATTAAAGTTGGGCATTACCTTACCATGATGTTCAAAAGAAATCTCACTTCTTGAATAGAGGCGACTGGGGTTTTTTCCGTGGGGAAGTTGTGTATCTCAGTAACTAAGGTTGTCAGTCAACATTTACATAAATACTTGCTATTGCTATGGTGGTTTAACATCTAGATCTAGTTAACCAGCCATCATCATATTTTTGAAGTTGTTATTAGGCAAGTCAACCAGAATAACATGCTTAATATATGTCACAGTTCACCCAAAGAGGAAAATTCTGTTATCGTCTACGCCTCCTCTTGACATTTCAAACATTTTCTGTGAAATGCAAAATAAGATATTCTAAAGAAAGTTGGTAACCGAACAGCAGCGGAACACAACTACGCGAATAGGTGCAAGTCACGGGCATTCTTCCAAATATCTGCATTTTTGTTTCGTCTTAAAGCCATGCAGGTTTAAAATGACAAGCGGGTGAGTAAATGGGAATGCTGAGAACATTTGAGTGACCTTAAGTTTAAGACAAGGGTCAGCTTTTTTTGGATGATGTTTGGGATGTATGTAGACAGTGCTACGGATGAACAGAGGTCAAGCTGATCTGTCAATCAAACTATTCACCTGCGAAGGAGTCGGTCCCCTGTTTCTTTATTCCCGTTCATGTGACGTGTTTCCTTGTCACATATATGCAGATCAAACCCGTTGTTGCCGATGAACAGTTGCTTTGGGTCGGGGGTCAAACGAAAGAAGTCCACACCTACAGGATTCCGCTGCTCACCTTCACTCCTAAAGGAAGTCTGCTGGCTTTCGCGGAGGCTCGGAAGAAATCTGCCAAAGATATCGGAGCCAAGTTCATAGCCTTAAGACGTTCCACAGACAAAGGTGTTCAAGAATGTTAAAAACTTTTCATTTTTTGCTTTTCCTTTGATTTTTATGTATTTAATTTTGTTCTCTAACCATGACTGACACTGTCAGGAGTCACCTGGTCTCCCACCTCATACATAGTAGATGACGGAACTCTTACAGACGGGCTGAATCTGGGTTCGGTTGTTGTGGATGAGGAGACTAAAGCTGTGATACTCATCTACTCTCTGTGTTTCCATCATTACCAATGCAAGCCGTCCATCACAATGCTGATAGAAAGCCTAGATGATGGTCTTACCTGGAGTCCTCCACGAAACCTTGACTCTCAACTGGGAGTCAAGAGTTTTGCACCGGGGCCTGGCTTTGGAATACAGGTATTTTATTCAGACCTGTTTGCTTTGGTTCTATCTGCTTCACTTTTCTTTTTGATCTTCAATATCAACATTTAACATTTGTATGGGGTCAGTTTGGGTCTGGTGGTTAGAGGGGCTGAATTTGTAACCAGAAGGTTGCAATAACAACATTTAATGAATGGGCACTGCACACTGCTAAATGGCTTTGGCTAAAAGCATCTGCCAAATGTATAGATGTGAATGTAAATGTAATATACTCTCCTGTTATTTTAGAAATAAACATGACTAGGAACATTTAAAAAATTGGGGGATTGTTGAACATAAAATACAATACTACCCACTGGGATTACATGAACCATTGGTTGGTTGTTCTACCCTCATTTCTGGGGGTTTAAACCCATGGTAGGACATTTTGCTTGTCAATTTAACCCAATGATTGGGTTATGATTCAACCACACTGAAAAAAAACCCAAGCTGCGGCAGAGATGTTTGTACAATAAATAGTTTGGTTTGACAAACTTAACATGGAGTATGTCCAAATTAAATAGTAATTTTTGGTTCATTCAACTTGGTTTTTATTGGTTGAGTAAAGCTGACAAAACTTCGACTAGATAACATAATTTACTTACGTAAATTACATGCCCTCTTTATGTACTGTCAAAAGGATGAGTTTGGGAAAATGAACACCAATGATAGTTCATTTTTTTGAGTGCAATATCCAATCTGTTGGTTCTCTTGATATGAATGTGCTGAAAGAAACGTCATCCTCCGGCTGTTGGCCGTTTGGTGGTGTGTGGCCATGGAACCACCGCTGGAGATGGAGTGTTCTGTCTCCTAAGTGATGATCACGGAAAAACATGGAGATATGGAGCTGAACTCAAGAGTATTCCCTACAACCAGCCCAAAAATAACCTTGATTTTGAACCTGATGAATGTCAAGTAAGAAAACTACTCTATTTCCTATATATATAATAAAACGGGTTGTATGGTGTCTGGATCTGAATGTAAAAAATGTTGGGCACTTTTTAAAAAGCATTCAGACCTCTATACTGTCTTTCCTCAAAGCCGGTGGAACTGGACGATGGGAGCATAGTGGTCAATATACGCAACAACAGGAACTATCACTGCCGCTGTCGCATGGTCGCACGCAGTTTGGATGGAGGAGAGTCTCTGCCGGTGGACCAACTGGTGTTTGATACCACATTAGTGGATCCTGTGGTGGCAGCTGGAGCTTTACAGAAGGATGGAGTGCTCTACTTCACCAATCCCGCCAACACTCAAAGCAGTGAGGATATGAGAAATTCTTTAATGATGTCAAGTTATGATCTGGAATCACAGTGATGAGCATAGTGGGGTGAAATCCAGAACATCAGCACAGTGCATGGATGTCTTTGTTACTAAACAAATGAATTAACACTCAAACAAGTGTGCAGTTCTGTCATACACTGGCATGAGGATTGTGAAACTCCACTTTATTAACATTTTTATTTTATGAAATGTTTAATGTAGGTTAGCTTTGTTATTTGGCAGCTTTGGCTATGATGCAGTTTTTTACGCACTGGGGTTGTTGGAATGGGTTCCAAGCGAGTTTCCGAACATAATTTCTCTTGAAAACTGTTGACATTTGAAAAGAAAAATATGTTTAAGATACTTCATTACATTGTGGGGAACCAATATACATGAGCAAATTAGTTATTTCCAAAGAACCCCTTTATTTAAGCGTAGTGTTAAGGATTAAACGTAGTCGCACATGCTTACAGAACACACATTTGTCTGAATCTACATTCACTTCAATATTGGGCGGGCTTATCCTGCACATAACATGGGTAGTTTTCAGTTCGCTTTAAACTTTTTCAGTTTCACAGAAATGGCAACTGAAATCTTACCTTTTAATGCATAAACTTTGGGCTATAGTTAAATAAAAATGAATAGATGAATCCGTGTGACAGGGATTACATATTTCTGTTGGCCAAGCAAGAATTGCGCCACTTCATTGATTACCTTGACCGAAAGCCTATAGATTTTTGTTCTGTAGACTTTTGGAACATAGTTAGTGAATAGAGATTGTCTTTACCAAGTAACAAAATATCTTTTAAGCCTAAAAACTACCCGCAGAAATAAAAAGGCCATAAACAGATGACACTTTAGGATTATGATATCAATGTCATCACCAGCATATTTCGGAACACTTGTTCAAACTTTATTAAAAACATGTTTCCTGATACGTCAATACTAATGGATTTCCATCCATGTTTTTCGGGACTTGTGTCCATGTTGCAATATTTGTGAGGTTTTTATCATATGCATGCTGACAATAACTGTCCATGCCAAAGTATAAACTCACTTTTAACAACTTAATTGCAACCATATTGAAGACACGATAAAGCTTTAAAAAGTGTTGTATAACTACTGTTTCTTTGTCATAGAATATAACAAGAGTCACCACATAATCATACTTATTTATATAATGATCAATAATGGTTATAATCCTGAGACCTTTTCTATTTTTTAGGAGTGAACCTTACTCTTCGCTGGTCACAGAATCGTGGGAAATCGTGGATGAACGAAACTTTAAACATTTGGCCAGGGCCTAGCGGATATTCCTGTATGACATCAATGAAAGGCATTGGAACTGCGGATGAAAACTTCATTTACATTGTGTTTGAGAAAGGTCACACAGACTATAGGGAGTCTATCTCTGTAGTAAAAGTGAACCTGTGCAGTGATCAATAAAGAGACTGGTATGTTGATACTTGTGCATCATTTGTTTTTAAGACAACATGATTATAATCAGAAAAGGTCTTACTTTCAGCAAATGTCAACCTGTTTTTCAAACAAGATCGGGTCAAATCATTTAAGATAACTTAGATGTTTTCTGCAGTTTTATTGCCTAAATTGGTAAAAAAGTAACACAAACCAATCATACAGTCATTAAAGTTCATAAGTTTAATGTCTGAAAGTGATCGTTCAGCCCAAACATTAAACTTCTCTAATAATTGACTCACAAAAGAACATATTTTGAAGAAAGTTGGTTACAAAGTTGGCAAGCATTAATGATTGAATGGGCAGAAAACCCATGCAAGTGAATGGATCTTGCTGTTCAGTGTAGAGTATTCTTCAAAATATCTTAATTTTTGTTTTGCATAAGACAACAGTCAAACTTTACAATAAAAACCAATGAAGCAGGGCATATCTGGTGTTAATGTGTATTTGAACGTACCTAATTTGATGCTAATTTGAATTATGCTTTGTCTTTATTTCCTGCATGACAATCTTTTATGTGTGTAATGTGTGCCAGTGATAGAACAGCACCCAAACTTGTCTAAGCTGTAAAACCGGTTGGTTGCTTTATTACATCCGACATTCTTGTTCAAAGCAAAAGTGTTTCTCTTTGTCATTGAGGAGTTCTCTCATCCATTTCTGCTTAGATGCACAATTTAAAGCAATTAAAACTGGTAATCCATCCAAAACTAATAAAAGTGGGTGCCTATTACCAACATTCTTCAAAGTATCTTTTTTTGCTGAAGACAGAAAGCTCCTGCGTCAACTATATAGGCTTTTAAAATCATAGAGCAGGCCAGACCATCTAGCATGTATTTTTATAACTATCTTTACAAATGGCATTGTATCAAAGCCGCTTAATAGGTAAAAATAGAAACACGATGAACATATTGAAGATAGAATAAATATATTATCTTAAAATAAGTATGTGAAATAAAATAAATAACACATTTTTATATAAATACATGCACACACATGCCCTATATAGACATTATAAATTATGTTATTTATAGAGTACAGCTCGCAAAGTTATTACTGCAAGTCTTCAAAAATAAGCTAGAAATAATTTTTGATATTTTATTAACATATCAAAAATTATTTTTGGCATACCTTGTAAAAAGTTAGATGGTTTGTGCATAGAGCTTATAGATTATGACATACAGCAGAGAGACTATGTCATACATACAGCATACAGACGTCTGAACTTTTCAAATATCTACTCTTCAATACTGTTAAGATCACACAACTGTGTTCCCTGTTTAACTTCCAAAATTCCTTTTTAATGCTGTTGTACAAGAGAAAAAGAGTATAACACCCTTTCAGTAAAATGTAATGAAACATTAAAAACATACTCAATTTAACTTTTAGTGTTAATTTTAGCAAATATTTATAATAATCATACCTGGATTACGATAAACAGGTTAAACAGAAAGGATTAGTATTTGAGTAAAAATCTCCATAAATTGTGATTAAGTATGGTTTCAGAACATTTACTCAACCCTTATCATTTCTAACATGTATGACTTTCTTCCGCGGAAGACAAAAGATATTTAGAAGAAAATCGCAACCAAACATCAGCTGCAATCATTTACTTCTATTGTATGGACACAAAACCAATGCAAGCGATTGCAACATTCTTCAAAATATCTGCTTTTGTGTCTTGCAGCAGTGTTTGAACTGGCAAAAGAAAGTTGAAGTTTATCATTTTTGGGTGAACTGTCTCATTAAGCACATTTGGTTGAGGCCATCGGATATAAAATGTAACCAAGGGAGATTCTGCTAAAAAAATCATTACTATCACTTGTGAGTAAATGGATTTCTTTCTAATTTCTGTTCCAAAATAGTCAACAACAGCTCTTTCATAATTAAAAACTATTTGATCTAGGTGATGGAAGGACATACGTCAGTATATGTAACCAGATCCACTATCACTGCCACTGTTGCAGGGTTGTGAACAGTCTGGTGATGAAGGGTCTCTGCATGTGCCGAATGTGTTTGAGTCAGTTCTGGTGGAATCTACAGTTGTTTTACTTCTCTAGTCCTTCCATTTCACATATTGAGAGAGACAGCTTGGAATGGGTTTAGTCATGCATTTTCCATTTATTGCAGGTACAAAGTATAATCACTGTTTTCTGCTCACTTTTATTGTTTTATTTTTGTCACCTGTGTCAGGTATATTGTATGAATTGTATGTATTGTATGTACATTGCTTTAACACGGTCAGTTTTATTGTATTTTACAATGAATGATGTCAATGAATACAACAGCTTGTATTCTTAACACAAGCAGTTGTAAGGCAGGATGTCCTCCCTTACTACTGTAACAGTTTTTTCTTAAGGGGTGTCCTCCCTTACTACATGTATAATCCTAAAAACCCTTAGAGTTGCAGCTATTGAAGAGCACAGCACAGAGACAGCCCTAATTTGAGTAAAAAAGGACATTCTTGCCTAAGCTGATCTTGAGCCTCCAATATCTTGGTTTTAAAAGATTTGTTGAAAAGCCTGGAGAGATGGGCTTATCACTGGAACTCTTTTTAACTTGTTAGGAAACAACAAATCTAAAATTGGACAAGTCTGCCATGGTATTCCCCAGGGATCTGTCTTGGGTGCAGTATTGTTTATTGTTTATATGCTTCCATTGGGGCAAATCATTAGAAATATGGTTTGGGGTATCACTTTTATGCTGATCTTACCCAAATTTACATCAGCTCCCAATCTCATCTTCCTGCCACCTCCACAGGCCTCCCAGAGTGTGCTTAAGAAAATGAAAACATCTATGCATCATGATTTTCTTGAACTGAATCGTTCTAAGACAGATATTCTTCTCATTAGAAAACAAGCAGCTGCACACAAAGGTACCAAATTCAATTTGACAGTGAATGATAGTGTTGTATTTCCCTCTACTCAAGCTCGCAACCTTGTTATGATTTTCCACACTTATCTGGCACTAGATGCCATAGTATTACAAAATTTGCTTTCGACATCTTAGAAGCTCTTCCTCCTACTGTTAGAAATGCCTCCACATAAGCCAGTTTCAAGAAGTTTTTAAAATGGCTTATGTAGACTTGATATGTATTATATTGTGGTGTACTGCGATGATTATGTCATGATTAATGCTTCTTTATGATTAAGATGTGTTAATATTATGAGTAGTAGTCGTTTTTTTTTTTACACATAGAGAAACCAATTATTAATTTAATGCATTGTAATTATTATTTCTGCCGTAAAGGTCAGATATAAGGGACTGAACAATGCATAACCCAAGTCCGTTTCAGAGGCCTCTGCACATTTGTTTTTCTCACGCCTGTTTTATTCGATTTTTGGCTTTTACAAAATATTAACAAAATTTTACCAGCTTCGGGTTAATTACTCCAAACTTTTTTAAACCACAGCTCCACTAGGACCTCTGCTGGACAATCTTCTTCACACTCAATCTATTAACTGTAGAAGTTAGAGTTTTATATGAATAGGAAAAAAATCTATAGGTTGAGTCTATATGATAAGGACATGACAATAACTTTCTCTGTTGCCTACTCCTAGTCACTCAAAACAAAAATGTTGTATTGTGTGACATTTTTTCCTATAAACAAATCAAACCCACAAAAAGAGGTTAAAAAATGCAAGTGCCTTCCACAAAGACACACAAACACGTTCAAATGATTATTGTAATTATGTAGGTACACATACAAAAGAGAGATGGCAGATCACTGATTCGGTCATTTAAAAAAAATTCCCAAGTGAATAATAAACTTGTAGCCAGTCTAATGCATAAGAATGATAAAAACAATATTTGAACCACTGTTAAGGATTATAAATATCATTTTATATTTACTTTGTGTTTTGGGGGGGGTTAGTAACTGTAAACAATCTGTGAACTTACAAAAGTTAATCTACAAAAGTTAAAAGTCTATCTTCTTTAACAGAAATCAGATGTGTTGGACTACAGGAAATAACAAGATTGTAGTAATCCGGTTACTTCTGTAACATGTTGTCAGAAATCCGTTACAGAAGTAACCTCAGGGCTGGGCCAAAATACATCCTCATGTCTTTAAATTAAATTACCAAATAACTCAATATTAAGTGTATTCAAATAAACTACAAAATACAGTGGCCACATTATGTATCAAAGTTAGCTACTGTATTTATGTATTTTTTTAAATACTACAAAAAACTTTTACAAGGGATTATGGCAACCTCTTCACAAACCCTCCATCAATTGTGCTATATTATATATAGGTTGACCATTACACTGATTCTGTGAATTAGGTGAAGTTAAAATATGAGTTATTATAAGTATAGGGTCCATTCTAATCCTTCGCTTTGAATTTACATTATATTACATTATATATTACATAATAGTAATATTTCCTATTTGATCTTTCTCTGTCTTACATGCATGCATGCACGCACACACAACACACACTGTGTGTATATAAATCCCTTTTTTATGTACCAGGCTTTTAATTTTTCTATGTGGTATTTCATTGATCAGTCACAAACATGATCCCCGCATGATCTAATCTATAGCGTTTTATTACTCATTGTGATGCCTTTCTGCAACCCATTTCTAATCCCTCTTCGCCATTTTTTCCGCTGCTAAAGAAACTCTTAAGCCTCTTAAAAGTTCTCATCCATGCTGACCTCTTTTAAGGGTTAAGACGCTTTCTAAATAACTTTTACTTTACCAGGATTTTGTCTTTAATTTTAAGGGTAAACTCCCACACATCTATCCATTTTTTATAATTATGTCACCAGGAGCAACTTTTTGCATTAAGATGATTCATGAATACGGGCCCTGGTGTTTAGAAACCATTTTAACCGTGTTTTTCTTAATATAAATTATTAAATTAGGGCTGGGCAATTGTTAATCATGATAAATCGCACCAAGAAAAAAGTTGATCTTTAAATTGTTCTTTTTTTATTTGACCTTTATTTAACCAGAAGTCCAATTGAGATTAAGAACCTCTTTTTCAAGGGAGTCCTGGCCAAGAGGCAACAACATTTACACAATAATATACATACAAAAAACATTAAAATAAATGCACATTATTGAGGCAGTCTCCATTGCTTTCAGCTTAGTTTTAAAAGGGTTAAGGACAAGAGCTCAGTCAATTTCCAGTCCATCTGCAGAATATTCCAACCTAAAGGAGCCGAGTGGACAAAGCCTTTTCCCCCTTATACATATATATATAATAAATGCGTGATGAGGTTATAGCAGTTACACTGATTATTTTGCATATGCTTTTACATTGGCATACCTATCCAAAGATAACTAGAATAGGCTACTAGATAAATTTTTGACTAAGATCACATTTAACTGAAATGTTAACCTAAAAAATGAAAATGAAAACATCGAATAGATATCTTCCAGATGTATGCGTGCTACCAGGATATATATTTAAACACAGAAGCAGCTAACCTTTATTGTGTCATGGTCTTGTCCTTGTGTTGCTTTGCATTTTAAGAAGGACAAGATCATGACAACCCCATGCATTTGGTTTTTGTTGGAAGCACATGGCCATTGTTTCTCTGTGCCATGTGCTCTCCTGTCTTCAGTCTTTGCCCTCCCCCTTGTTTCCTTATTCATTATCTTGTTAAAATGTCGAGCCCCTCACCTGTTCCCTCGTTTCTTGCCTTAGGTTCTTCCCTATGTAAAGCCCTCGTGTCTTCTGTCCTGTGTTGGATCGTTTTTATACCCTTGTCTCTGTCTGAGGAGCACCGATGTAACCAATGTAAGTTTTTCGACTTTAGTTAGTGTTGAGGGATTTTCAGCTGTGTGTGTCTAATAAAGGATTTTTTTGTAAAAAGCTGCCTGCACTTGGGCTACGTCCTCAAAATTGATGACATTGATGATCAATTTGTGGAATCCTATTGGTTGATTGACATGATGCTGCCCTGAGGACATCAAGGGCTTCATGACACATCACCTACTAATAATCATCTTTTTGATATCAACTTGAATTAGTTTAGCCAAACTGCTTTTTTACCAGATCTTCTTACTGGATGTAATACATAATCAATAAGCAAGGACATTCATTCAGTGTTAAACAAAACCTGCATTATCCTTGATCATCTTTTAGGTACCGAAGAACTCATCAAGGATCATTTCCACATCTAGCTTGTCAGGGTTAATAAGGAGGTTTTCCATCATGTCTCCTCCCGTTCACAGCACACTTCATCAGCTTTGCCATCCTGCCACAAGAGAACCAGAGATGACGGCTCCTTCCCTTGCTGGGAAGAATGACGACTGATTACAGGTGAAACATTCTTGACTTGAGACGCCAGCCGGACGAAGACTGCTTCACATCTGCAGAAGAAAATTATATCAGTTAGCATCAGTAAAACATTTAAATGCGTATCAATGTTGTGACAGTTTGATTTTAATATTTAAGATTGCATTTGAAATATTGCCCCTGTCAAACTCATACATTTATATCTTGATAAATCATTAGCGGTCACTCTTCATGTTTGTCTGAGTTCACAATTTATCCAATAACAGCTTTAAACACTATTAAAGTGACATTTTTGGACATTCAAGGTTTCACTCTGGGAGCATTTAAATATTCATAGACCATGTATGTACACGCAATATGGTATTTTTAACATGATTAAAAGTTTAGAATTTGAACCCTGAAAATCCATTCAAAGGTAAAACTACAGAATTCTGCAAAGTCAAATATATTTTCCCACAAATCGAATGCAAACAGGAGATCAAATGGGTAGAATTGTTTTATTTTGTATATTGTTTTGCCACACCATAATAACCATATTAATGTGTATAATTTAACAAAAACTGATGACTTTACTATACTCATGGATGGCATTTGGATTACTTTGTGGAGCGTCACTTTAACTAGGCTGAACTATAAGAAGCATGTGCTGAATCTTTAAAAGATTGAACAAATATAGCAACTAATTCATGTTTGATCTACTTAACTCGATATAGTAAGTTATAACAAATTGGTTCATTTAGTGTCTTCCTGCACTTGTTTTTTTTTTATGGCAATTGGCAAACCAATTTAACTGTGCACTACCGCCACTGACTGGGATGGAGTGTAAATCAGGAGATACTACAGCTCTGTTATATATATACTGATGAATAATTTGTTATTCTTTTCTTATGTATTACCCCATTCTAAGGTATATATATATACTTCTGACCCAGCGTGTCCTGTCTTTGGATCCATTTATCCATCTGTATATATAAATGTATAGTCAGAAAGATGCATACCCAAATCATATTTAACAATGTCCCTCACTGATACTTCCGGTGAATTACTTTTGATTTCCTTACAAATGCCTAAATCTACATCTGGAGGCCTTAGCATGGTGGCTATCAACTTGTCCCTTCACAGTATTTCAGTACGCTAACATCAGTTATACCCTTCTGATTTCCACTTGTATATAAAATAACAGGGATGTTTTAAAAGATTCACTACATATCCTTAAAGTCTGACCTTGCATGACATCCACTGCTTTGATGTTGGCTCAGCTGATGACCTATATGCTGTACATCCATAATCAAAGACATGCCTCATTATTACCCAATATATACACTATAGTGCCAAAATGACTCACTCACCCATCCAAATAATCTATATCAGGTGTTTCAACTCTCACTCTGAATGCTTCAGCATTCCAAGACATTTTGGACTATTTCATGCACCCAACTTTGTGGAAACAGTTTGGATCTGACCCCATCCTCTTTCAACATGAAATCAGTCCACAAAGCAAGGTCCATAAAAACATAGATGACAGAATCTGTCGAGGATGAACTTGACCGGCCTGCACAGAGTTCTCAACCCGATAGAACACCTTTGGGATGAATTAGAGCGGAGACTGAGAGCCAGGCCTTCTCATCCAACATCGGTGTGTGACCTTACAAATGCACTCCTTGAAGAATGGTGGAAAATTCCCATAAACACAATACTAAACCTTGTGAACAGGCTCTCCAGAAGAGTTGAAGCTGTTATCAAGGGTGGACCGACATCATATTGAACCCTGTGGATTAGGAATAGGATGTCACTTAAGTTCATATGCGAGTCAATAAAGGTGAGCGAATACTTTTGACAATATAGTGTATTTTGTAAAGATGCCTTGCTTGCTCCCCATGCTTGTCCTGATAAACATCATTCAAAGTCAAAGTAACTTTTGACTCCACTTTTTGCTCCAAAGAAAATTGCAGAACAGTTAACATATAACATGTAACAAATAATACAGACGTTAGGTTTCACCAGTCATGATTTGTGTATAAGTGCATCATTGATTGCTGAATTCATCACCTCCATCTACATTTAATGCTACACATAGGTTTTAATTTCGGCCCTAATGCTTTTTAATAATATTATATTTAAATGACAAATCACACAACTAACACAGTTCAACTTGTTGCTTCACCCCTTTGAATTCCCCTAATGGTATTTTTAAATTAAAAATCGGGGTTACATGTATTCAGATGACACGTCGGTACACGGTCCATCCTGTCAATAAGAACGAAAATGACACTATTTCAAAAGGCATTCGCTCACCAACTCGTATATGAACTTAATTGACATCCGATTCCTAATCCATAGGGTTCAATATGATGTCAGCTATTTTAGGGTCAACTCCCCTGGGATGGCCGTCATCAAGGTTAAGATGTGTGTTTATGGGAATGTTTACATTTCATTTACATCTAGGCATTTTGCAGACGCTTTTATCCAAAGCGACTTACAATAGTTGAGGAGACAATGAAGCGGTAAATAGCCGATACAACAATAGTACAAGTGCTACAACAATGCTACCAAGTTACACAGAGAGAGAAGTTACAAAAGTTTTTATTTTTTTTTGATAGAGTGAGTAGGTTAGAAAAGAAGTGAGTTAGATGTAGCTGGAAAAGATGAGTTTTTAGGTGTTTTTTGAAGATAGAGACCGAGTCTGACAAGCGTGAAGCCAGAGGCAGATCGTTCCACCATCGAGGAACTGAAGCAGAGAATGTTCGAGAGAGAGATTTCTTTCCCTTTTGAGCCGGCACCACAAGTCTCAGCTCATTTGCGGAGCGCAGAGATCTTGAGGGCCTATACCATTGCATTAGTGAGTTAAGGTAAGTGGGTGTTTGACCAGAAGCACATTCGTGAGGTCACATATGTTGGACGAGAAGGCCTGGCTCTCAATCTTCCTCTCAAAGGTGTTCAATCGGGTCAAGATCAGGCCTGTCAAGCACACGCTGTCATCCATGTCTTTATAGACCTTACTTTATGCACTTTAAGATGCCTTACTTTAAGATGTCTTGTGATGTCAAAGATGTCATTTACGACTTACAATAGTTGAGGAAACAATGAAGCGGTAAATAGCTGATACAACAATAGGTGAACAAGTGCTACAACAATGCTACCAAGTTACACAGAGAGAGAAGTTACAAGTGTTTTTTTATTTTTATTTTTATTTTATTTTTTTGATAGAGTGAGTAGTTAGAAAAGTAGTAAGTTAGTGAGTTAGGTGTAGCCGGAAAAGATGAGTTTTTAGGTGTTTTTTGAAGATAGAGATCGAGTCTGACAAGCGTGAAGCCAGAGGCAGATCGTTCCACCATCGAGGAACTGAAGCAGAGAACTTTCAAGTGGGTGTTTGGTCACATATGTTGGACGAGAAGGCCTGGCTTTCAATCTTCATCTCAAAGGTGTTCAATCGGGTCAAGATCAGGCCTGTCAAGCACACGCTGTCATCCATGTCTTTATAGACCTTACTTTATGCACTGATGTCTTGTGATCTCAAAGATGTTTCTGTTATCTCGATGCATCGACAGTAAGAGTTAAAAAACCCTTCCCTTAGGTGAGAGAACACATTCGCCAGTATAGTGCACATATGCACCAACATTCTTATTTCCCAAAAGCCAAGTGTGGAGTCAATCTGCCCGAAGCCACGCCCACCGGCACTCCAATGCCCTGTAGCTCCGCCCACCGGCGCTCCACGGGCCTGTAGCTCCGCCCCCCGGCGCTCGCCCCCGCCCCTCTCTGCGCTGCTCTTCTCAGAAGCCGTTGACGGCTCTAATAGTGACGGATCGATCCCCGCGACGTTATTTTATTTTTCCTTTTTCGTTTGTTTTGCGGAAAAACGACACGGGAGCACAAGTAAGCCTCGCAGCACACAAACCCGCACATCTCTTCGACACGTAACCCCGTGTGGAGCGTTTCTACGGGCTCTTGCTAACGCTCGCTAGTTCACGATTATTGCTTCCACGAGACAAGTCGCGACAAGACCAGGTTAGTAGTGTTTAAAACTAACTAACCGACCGACGACTCGTTATAACGCGCGATCGTGTTGCTAAGCTACACCTGTGCCGCTCTTCTCGCTCGGTGCTAATGCTAGCATGCTAACGGTGTAGCCTGTAATCCTCATCGCGCCGAAGAGGAATCGCGTTTATTTAAACGGGTGGGTTAGTTTGGGGTTGATCGCTTGGTTTGGGTGAGTTTGGTTAACCTGGTTAACCGTTTATTTCGCGCGTGTGTCACACCCGGGATTTTATATCCGGCGTTGCTTGTTTTGTTTAAAATCACGCGTGTCTGTGTCACGTATGACGTAGTTAACTATAAAAAATATAAAACCGTGTTTAAAATGAAATAAATGTCGATAAATCCAGTCAGACTCCCGATGCTAATGTGCTTGTAGCATTGGCCGCCATTTTGTTTTGTTCTCGCCGTCAAATCCGCAACACGAATAACACGCGGCGTCAGCTCCAGCGGGATCTCTCATCATTCCCAGATTAATCCTTTATTAATCCTTTATTTTTATATTTTATGTCGTTTTATTGACGTGTTAGTGTGTGGTGATGTGTTATGAAACAGCCCCCCCTCCCCTTATGAAACATGGAGGCCTCGTTTAACCAGTCGTGATGTTTTATAACACATCTGTTTGTGTTATTCTTTGTTTTGGGATTATTTGGGGATCAGATTTACCCAATGATCATCCATGAGTTCATCCAGATCAATAACATTCATGGGCAAACATGTGTTGATCATCACTGGTTTGAAATGACACATTTCTGATCTGTGGTTGTCTTGGTAATCTTTACCATATTATAATCCATACTGGTCACTTATATCATAGTATTATATTATTATTATTATTATAAGGATTGCATTTATATTGATCTTCTTGGAATAGTAATGAACAATCATGTCTGTTGGGGTTGACACAGAAGCAATTAGTAACATTCATATTTTGTTTTGGGGATGACAGATTGTTTCAGTTTCTTTTGGATCAAAGTTTGTTCTTGAATTGGTTTTTTTAGAAATATTGACCACCTTTGTGATCTCTGGCAATCCATGGAAATATCAACCCAACCATGAAATTATCGATGGACTTTATATATGTAATTATAGAACATGTGCTCATTTACCCATGTGGCGTGTCTCTTGAGTTTTTAATAGAATTATTTTTATTTCTGTGCCTGATTTTTCATTGTAAAGTAAGAGCCGTACGTCACATCCATAACTCTACATATTTCTCATTAATATGAAACTATATTTATTTTTCTATGTTCTGTAAAGAGATCTCCTCTTGCCCATTGGTTGGATATTTTTGATTGTTTGCACCTTTAAATTCACTAAATCTTAAGAAGTTTGGTGTCCCTTTCTTGCCATAATGCAGTTCAGTTTATCTTTTTTGAAATAGAAAACTTGTGCATAGATTGATATTTTGTGATGTTTAAACATGATCAACTAGAAACGTTTGTTAACAATTTTATTTTGAGTGTTATAATTTCAGGTCCATAACACTGGAATTTATGCTGCTTTATTTACAATTACAACCGTATTAAATATAGTAGTATATTGTTCATGTATATGGTTGTGTCTTGGTTGTTTTAAAGTCTATGGAAGAATAACTCTCAGTGAATATTTATATATTATGATCTGGAACATAGAGGCACAGCTTTTAGTTTTACATTTGCTGAAGTCTATAGTCCCAGTCTTTTTTATTCATTTGGAGACTTTATTCAGCCAATGTAAGTAGATTTTACAGGCCAGCCATAAACATAGCCCTGGTGTTGCCATGGATGCCATCCCTCTTAAAGCAGAAACCATAGAACATCATTTATAATGCATCACCATGGTAACCCCGGTCTGCCTTTGCATGGCCGTTTTAATTTCTGTATGTGCTGAAGTCGTGATTGATTTTGGGTCTCGGTCAAGTCGGTGAGGAGGTTAAGAAGACGAACGAGTCTTGGCCAATTAAAATTGAAAACACAATTAGCTATAAAAACCTAAACCCTTACCAAGAAAGAATTACAGTATTACTCTGTTATACATGCTTTCCAAGGGTTGTGTCTGTCCAATCTTAGAATTACTAAGCTGGCAGATGCTTTTTCTCTAAAGAACTCTGTGGAATGGTGGCTCCTTAAGATAACTTTTTAAGGGGTTTTCGCATCACGAAACCGTTTCATAGTATGATATAATGCTTTTTGTTGCGTTTGCACCACAGAAACTGTTGTCAAGTGTACGGCGTAGCTTACTTATAGCATACACCCTATGCTGTATACTGATGTAGACTAGGGCTGTGCGATATTATGGGAAATTATGTATTTTTTTTATTTAATTAGTTTTAATTGTTTTAAAATATACCTTCATATAAAGTTTCACATAGTTTTACATAATTTAAAGAAATTATTACAACTCTACATCTTGAAATTGAACAGCCATGTTTTACTGTTTTAAAAAACAGTTTTTAATAGATCAGCCCAAAATCGATATCGGCCTATTTCAGGTTTTATGACTCGATTGGAACTCACTAAACATGACGATCTTATGAACCGATCTCAATTCATGACGTCAAAGCAACGTCAATTGATGCAACTGCCAAACTAGTAAATATACCGTTTTGCGTATAAGAAATGTAATTAGCAGTAATGTTATATTTTGCAAGCGACGTATCCTGTAACTTCAGTTTGTCGTTTCTCTTTCATCCATTCACTTATCCATCAGTGTCTCCGGTCTCAAAAAGATGTAATGCACAGAGGCATTTAATACTCTGATGAATCCCAAAGACCGTCATAGGGACTCGTTCACTCTTGCAACAAAAATAATATTTTAACTTTGACTGGAATTTTGCTTTTGCGTCCCATGGCTTGGTGTGCTGTAGCACATATTTTTTAAATAGTGGTAGTCTAAGCTCCGTGACGGAGTGCAAAACTCAAAGCATGGTGTATATTATATGACTTTGTATTCCTTCATGAACTTAAACACAGATCTTTATTAGGATGCTGCCCCTTTATGTTCATCCACCAAGTTTTGAGTGTCATTCACAACAAATAAGGTAGCGTTTAATAATTTAAAGTTAAAGACGGTAAAGTTTTGAGAGTTTTACTTAAAACAAAATATTGAATTTAAATAATAAATAAACAATGATTTGTTGTTTTTTTGTATTGATTTAAGAAATACATTTAACATGTTTGCCTGTGATTTTAGTGTTTGTCATTTTTCGCTACCAAATTAAGATCTGAGGTCTGGTGCCACAACTGTAAAACATGGTAGCACCAGTGCCACCTCTCTCAAATCTTAGTCTAGAGCCCTGCCATTGTAATGGCCCTTGAAATGTTCATTGTATTATGAATACCTTTTTGTAATCATTTAGTCTTTTAAAACAATATATACTCAAGAAATGTTACAAAAATAAATTGAAGGCAACATGCAAGTACATTGCCTGATGTAGATTTGCCCGATTTGAAGTATCTATGTGTGCCTGCCACCGGCAAACCTTTTGAAAGACTCTCCAAGTCCACCATACTAAAGGTTCCTCTACTCTATGGCATCACAATGTAGCTGTTAAATTTGACTTCAGTGGTTGCTTGCTCATGGGATTCAGTGGATGATGTGGCTGGGCTCTGTAGGAGGCTTCATAAAGACTTCTTTGCAGTGTGGTACTTCGGCTTGGCCCTGATTCAGCTTCTGCTAATGAGACGTCTACAGGAGGCTGTTTTTCCTTGAAAACAAACTAGAATGATTTTTAATAGTGTATGCAGGTGCTCATGTGCTAAATCATTCATGACAATTATAATAGTTTTATGTTCCGAATTCCTCCCTAGACAGAACATCAGTAAAAAATTCAAAGGTATTCTTGAGGTGGCTTCAATTAGGCATTTACTGACTCAAGGACCTCAGTGTGCTTGTAAGCGTCTCATTTTAAAGTCGTCTTGGTCAATAAAACCACCAGTTTACCTTATCTAAGTATCTGTTGTTCTTCTGGACCAGAGGTCTGTCTTACATGCAAAATGTTTGACATCTCTTATATTAAACATGACGCTGTATTGAATGTGCTTGTACATTTGGGGTAAAGCCGTGTGGGAAAAAGGTTAGAGCGGGAATGTTTTACCTCTTGGTCCATGGTTTATATCAGGTGAATGAAGCCTGGTTTCTCGTCTGTGGCAAATGGAACCATATCTTTTCCCAGATAGCATGTTAGGCCTGTGCTTGCAGGATGCGGTGTAAGGCTTTCAAAGCTTGATGCTATGGACTGTTGCTTAGGTTCGGTGACTAGGGTTGATTCACCTGATTTTGAAGATTTGTCTACAGCTCATATAAATTGGTGTGCTTCTTTCTAAAGTGAGTGTAAAGATTTGTAGTCTATATTTTGAGCTAACAAAAATGTCTCTTATAAGAATGAAAGATTAGGAATAACATGGTCTCTGACAAGAACTTTTTTTTTAAATGTTTGTAAACATATATGTAATATACATATAACTCATAACATTAAAAGCATCAAACTAGGGATGCTCTGATCAGGATTTTTGCCACCCACTCAGAGTACTGTTTTTTTATTATCACAGTGATCGGCAGATACCAGTGCTGATTCTTATACTTCAATTTTATATTACTGATGTGGAAGCTCTCTGATCACCGTTAACCTTTTCAGATAAAATTATATTATAGACGTTGAACTTGCCGATCGATCGGAGAATCCCTAAATCAAACATACTTTTAAATGTGAAATTAAATTTCCAGTACAATGACAAGAGTGGTAAAATGTGTCATGGCTTTGTTCGGAATTATTTTTGTTTGGCGGAATAGAGCAAAACCAGGTTAGGTTACATCTAAAACTTTAATCTCTTAGTATTAACTTGTTTGTTGAACTGTTGTAAAAAATCTAAATCACATATGTACTGATGCTGATTTTTATTAAAAAACTAGACTTTTGTATGGTAATGATCACCTATACGAACTCAAATAAATTTTCTGCCCCCATATCTCAAGCTTATGATCGTTCTGGGGCTGCCCGATTAATTGTTTGTAAACTGAAATTGCAATTTAAAAAGGGTGTGTCTTAAAAGTTTTGTCCAGCACATTTTGTCCGGAAAGATTGCCACAGAATTGAAGCATATTTAGTGGTGGGCATTTTAAAACTGTGCTAATGAAAGATGAACGTCATTTTTGAAACATGAGTGAAGGCAGCAGTGCGACTTAGGGCTGTCGCGATTACCCCAATATTGTAATACCGCGCTTTTGACAAGCCAACCGCAGAGAAAGGAAAGGAACTGCAGAAACCGCGGCAACCGCAGGGTTAATTGTTTTTTACTTCATGAGGCTGTGGCCTTATTGTTTTACAATTCATCACCTGAATTGAATGTTAAATAAATGAATAATAATGCCAGAGTTTTACGTGTCATTTTCCCGCAAACTGTTTATATCTGGGGTTTCTACTGAAACGATGGCATGCGCTCTCGTCCCAAAACCTAATGTCACGTCGCCAGTTTGGGAACATTTCGGCTTTCAACCCAATGAAAAGAGTAAGCCCGCAAATTTAGATTAACCTATTTGTAAAATTTGTGGCAAAAAGGTCCCTGTGACATGCGGCAATACATCCAATTTGTGGTGCACCTTTATGTTTGATGTATTTTCTCATGGGAGCGGGGCGCTTGTCATCATATATAGTTTATGTTTATGTTATTGTTACTTTTGTAGCTTCAGTGTAGTAAGTTGTGATCTCTTGCGATTTAAGCAGTTTCTGCTGCTGTCTTGCCATAGAGAGAAGTGGTGTGCTGTTCTTAAATCTTTCCGGCAAGATAATTCTTTTGAATTGTTTAGATCACCTTTTCATTTTAAATCTGAAAGCATAGAAAGGCCTTAAAAATAAACACCCTTTACCTTTCCACCGCGTTCTCCTAGCACTCACTTTTCACTTTCTCTCTCCTTCAGTCTCAGGACTCAACATACTCAATGAGCGTACAGCGCAATGTCAGAGCGCTCTGGGCAAACGGCAAAGGGGAAGGATGGCAAAACCAAGTATGCGTCTCTCAACCTGTTTGATACCTACAAAGGAAAGAGCCTTGAAGCACAGAAGCCAGTTGGTGAGTGTAAGCACATTGAATTTGCCTATTTACAAACTTGTTTGCTGTAACTTGCCTGGTTTCTAGAAAGAACCTTCATTTGGGTCTACATGGAATCTAAATAAAACAGTTTACTATAGTAGACCATTTATCATGTTTGTATGGTAAAGTTTGTTCTGTCTTGAAGGGCTCTTCGATTTGTATAGATTAGGCTGTTGGCAATTGGGAACCATTAACCATTTAGACATTGTGTGGGGCTACTGTTAAACTTTTGTAAAAAAAAATCTCTTGTTTTTTCTTTCATATAATTTTATTCCATCCGAAAGCCTCAACAACTTATTCTAGACAAAGGTCTTTTTGTGATCATAATTTCCCTCCACGCATTCCCTACTTATGTTTTATTCAGAAGCTTAACTACCAGCATCTGTCCCAGTTATCCCAACGACATTTCTCCCAGTGTCTGAATCCGCCAACACTGTCAAATAT
Source organism: Triplophysa yarkandensis (assembly GCA_033220385.1). Classification (NCBI taxonomy): domain Eukaryota; kingdom Metazoa; phylum Chordata; class Actinopteri; order Cypriniformes; family Nemacheilidae; genus Triplophysa; species Triplophysa yarkandensis. The sequence continues at coordinate 18,160,405 of CM065660.1, read as the reverse complement.
CACTGACTGCTTAATGCATTTTTATTGTTCTGTCATTGTTGAAGTGGGAATTTAAAGGTTGCCCGTTATGAGTCAACTTGACTTGAATTGAAACTAATTATAAGTTAGATTTACCTTGTAAATGGCCAGAGAGGCATTGCTATGTGCAATTAGGTTTCTGAGCTTTTTATTCAGCCCCCTTTCTTTTTAGTTGCCCCTCGTCATGGCTTACAGTCTCTTGGTAAAGTTGCCTCTGCACGACGCATGCCCCCCCCTGCCAACTTGCCTAGTTTGAAGGCGGAGAACAAAGGCAACGACCCCAACGTCACGCTCGTTCCCAAAGACGGCACAGGATGGGCAAGCAAACAGGAACAAGCCGACCCAAAGAGGTGAGAAATGAACATCTAGCAACAAACTGAGTAATTCAGGAATGGATTTTTTCTTTCTTTAAGAAAAACTCTGCCATGTGATGGTAGTCTCTCCATTTTATAAAACCAGACCACCCAGATTTACGATAAACCAATAGTCACATTCTTTTTCACAAAATAGATATTTTGATGTTTCCCCTCCATCTGGTTTTAATTGGCCTGAAGAAACTCAGGCAAACACATCCTTATCTTATAAGATCTTCCACCCTCTTCTATAAATTATTCTGCCTGCCACTCATTGCCACACTGGTTATTGCTTATGTTTTTTGTTCTTATCTTTTCTATAGTACCGATGTATTGTCAACAGCGCAGCCGGAGTCGCAGCAGCCTGTGGTCTCACAGACATCTGCTCCGAGCATGCCGAGAACACCCCCAGCTCAAGAGGTAACGCCATACAAATGTGACACATCCATAAAATGTGCACCTTACAGCTTCAGATGTATAGTGATACATCAGTTAACAGATTGTTGTATTTGAACACATTTAGTGCAGATTATTATTTATTACTACTTATTTATACTACTTTGTCTAATAGGCCCCGACTCCACCTCTAGCCGCAGGGCCAAGGTCCTGGGCTCAGGCCAGTGTTACACATGGAGTGCAAGGAGATGGTGAGTTACTATAAGGACATTAATTGTAGTATATAAGTGTCTTGCAAAGCACCCTGGGAGTGGGTATCTTGTTATCTTTAGTTTATTTAAACTCAATTGCAAAGTATCATTCGTATATCGTATATGCCTGTGTTTTCTTTACAGGTGGAAAGGTATCAAACCAACCGTCGCCATTCTCTCGCGAGGAATTTCCCACCCTGCAGGCGGCTGGCGACCAGGACAAAGCTGGCAAAGAACAGGCCACTGCAGATCAGTGGTATGGGCCCGGACCAAGCCTCCGCCCCCAAAGTAAGTTTGCCCCAGTGTTTTTTCAGCTGTTTGTATATTTGCTCTCTCAGGCCTCCATTTCAATGATATTTAACAACTCATAATCAACATTCTTTTTTTCAGACGTCACCAGCTGGCGGGATGGTGGGGGCCGGGCATTGGCACCCACCCTGGCTGGGGAGGGAGTTGCGGAGGGCGGTGCTGGGGGAACCATGGTGATGGAGGGTGCTGCTGGGGCCCCTCCCATCCCACAGCAGAATGCATCCTCCCTTGGGCAGCCTAGAAACCCCCCAACCGGCAACCCCGCACTTCCCCTTCCCCAGCCACCAATCGGCCCACAGTTCCAGGCTTACAGAGGGATTATGCCTCCATTCGTACGAAAATGTTACTTCTTTAAACACATGATTATTTTTACCCTTTATAGTGGTGTAATAGATATTAGTGTTTTAATGACAGTTTTAGGCATATGCCAAACTATATTTTGAATATTTAACTTTTCAATGTTTTCCTAGGTGAGAAAGGGTCTTTGAATTTAGCCAATTTACAGTGTCATTTTTATGTGGTCTTTCTCACACACACCCATGAAACATTTCCTCTCTGTCATTATAGATGTATCCACCATACCTGCCGTTTCCACCCCCTTATGGTCCACAGGGACCCTACAGATTTGCACCTCCAAATGAGGCCCCAAGGTAAGAGAAATATGCTGTTTCTGACCAGTATATTTGTTGTAAAGAGTACCCAGTGTTCATTTTTCAACCCTCTCCTGGTTTGTTCTCCATTTGCCAGGTTTTCTCGGTCACAGAGTGGAGCAGGACCAGATGGGCGGCCACCTGGAGGACCCCGGGGTGAGATGGTGAAACGTCCTTCCATCCTCAAGCAGGATGACTTGAAGGAGCTGGATGAGCTGGATCATGATGGAGATGAAGGCTGGGCTGGTAAACAAACTTCTGTTTTCTTATGACTCGATCGGAAACAGTACTATAACATTTGATTTAAGCCAAACATTTTTTGACCCTTTTCTTGATGGATTGCTTGGATTTCAGGGGCACAGGAGGAAATTGACTACTCCGCAAAGTTGAAGTTCAGTGATGATGAAGGGGAGGATGACGGGGAGGAGGAAAGGACTGAAAACAAAAATGGAACTCAGTAAGTTTTGAAATTTCTTCTTCCAGTATTCATTCACATTCATTAATTTTATGTACACTTAAGTTTTCTATGTTTTAATGTACCAGTGAGTCAAGAGAGCTGCACAGAACTCAAGATGGACCTGCACATGTTTCACGTTCCCGTGCATCTGACAGTGGAGGGGATTTGCGATGCACCCCTCCTTCCAGTGTTGATGACAGCTCCACGCCCCCCTCCAGCAAGCCAGGCTGGGCCGAGGAGGGAGGAAACAGCTGGAGCAATCAGACAAACACAGGAGCCTCTCAGGTAAACAATACCATGTGACTTCAAGCATTCAGTGTACTGCTGGCTATTGGAAGCTGATGTACAGTCACTGTGAGGACAGGAACTTGTTTGTGGCATTTCCTGGATGACTCGCTGATTGACGTGCACCCATATGCAGGGGTGTAAGCCTGGACTGAGGTCTGGTGGGAGCAGTCCACCCACCTCACCAGGGCCACCTCTTGTACAAGGGCCCAATTCTTACTACTGCCTGGTTCATATAGAAACAGCAATATCAAGCACTAACATGATCATGTTGATAATGGCATGTTGGTTGGTTTGTTTGGATTATTTAGTTTTTATTTTCTTCCAAAAGGATCGGCCTTCAAATCAGTGCGTGATCTCTGGCCCCTCCCTGGCCCCACTGAAACCCAACAGTGCCCAGGCACCGCAGCCAGCGGGGTCAGGACCCAGTGGGCCGACTCCCCCTCCTGCCGGCCCCATGCACCCTCAGCAACAGGGCGAGGATGAGGACGAGACATGGCGGCAGCGACGGAAACAGTCTTCGACAGAGATTTCTGCTGCTGTGGAACGAGCTCGACGTCGACGTGAAGAGGAGGAAAGAAGAATGCAGGAGGAGCGGCGTGCTGCCTGCGCAGAAAAGCTGAAGAGACTTGATGAAAAACAGCAGCAGCAACAGACCATTAAACCCAACTCCCCCTGTGAAGCTCCTGCCAACAGCCCCAGTCCTTCCTTGTCTGCCTCATCGCCTAATATCAGTCAACCACCGTCCCCCTGTGTGGATCCAGAAGAAGCCCCTCTGTCCTCCTCTCAGACAAGTGTTGCAACTTTGGGACTAAATATAAATCACAGACAAAGGGCTGGCAGCAACAGCAGCCATGATTCCATCACAGGCTAGTTTTTTTATTGTATAAATTGAAAAAGTATTTTTCACATTCTTGATGACTTGTTGCCTTTGTTATATTTTTGAAATGTTTAATAATTATAGTTTGTCATTGAACATGATTTGTAACATGGTTGTTCTTTTTCTGTTAAATTAGAGTCTCAACATGCTCTTCAGCCTCAAGCCACCCAGCATTTACAATCCCTTAATGTCCCAGTTCCTGTGGATGGCAAGGACGAGCCTGTAGTGGGTGGACAACACATTCGCAGCACTAAAGGTGCAGATGAAACATTGAAGGTGGAGAGTGTTAGTGCAACAGGACGCCAGGGAGGTGGCCCATCTGGGCAAGGCTTTTCCAAATATCAGAAATCGCTTCCTCCACGTTTTCAGAGGCAACAGCAGGTCAGTACTGTGAATGAATCAGTGCTGTACTTAAACGTTATTGCACATAGCACTGGTGCTATAGAGATTAAAAGTTTTGTATCACAGACCAAACAGTTGTAGCACAGGTACGCAAGGTCTGGCTGCAAGAGCGTTGTCATGTGACATGAACCAATCAGTTAGGTCAACTTTTTCTAAAGTAAAGTTTTCTAAAGTCCACTCGAAATAGGGTTTTGAAACTTCTGTTGTCTAGGCAGGGCTCCTGAATCAGCTGGGGAAATTTCTTGTGTTTCTTACATTTTTCTAGAATTGTGCTGTTTTCTTTACTTTGTTACTTAAATGAATCTAGAAACAGAGTTACAGCAAGACTTTTTCAGTGGTGGAAATCAATTGCTGAATTTTCCTTTTAATGGCAACTGCAGGTGCCACCCCTTACACTAAAAAAAAATTCGGAGCTTTCAGGATTACGACTCTTATTTTGACTGATTGTCCTGAAGATGCTAGAGGTTTTTTGTGTGTGGTTCAGTCACGATTGTTTTTCTTACGCAGCGAAAGGCTGCTGAAATACATTCTTGGAACAACTCCACAGGTGAATGAAATTCATGTGTGCACAAATTCATGAGTCAGTGGATTTCCAGTACCAGCTTTGGGTTGACACTTTAAAGTAGTTGATAGTATTTGCACCACATTGGCATCGCAAATTTTATTAAAAATAAAAGCATTATTTTTCAGTTTTCCAAAAGTTGAATGGATATAGCAATGATAAATGAATTCTGTTGGCCACAATAAATCTCCAGTTAAAATATGATATTGTGCGAGCCCTATTACCCAAATTATACAGCCTTTTTTAATCTAATATGATGTTGCATTTAATTATAAACATTACAAGTGTCTTATTTGTCATCAGGAGCAGCTTCTTAAACAGCAGCAGCAGTGGCAGCAGCAACAGCAACACAACCAGGTTGCCCAAAATCAGCTTCAGCCTCAGAATCATCAGGGGGCCCCTCCAGGGACCACACCGCAGTCTGGGCCTAAACAGCCAGCGCTTTATCCCCCTGGCTCAATGGGACGTCCAACAGCTCTGCCCATGAACTTTGACCCACGCTGGATGATGATGCCCTACATGGACCCACGCATGATGCAGGGACGTCCAGCACCAATGGAATACTACCCTGCCAGCATGCATCCCTCTGGTTAGTGTTGAATTAAATAGTTTGTAAACGTTACAATGTTTTAATGGTCTAGAGTTTTTAGGACAATTTTTTTTTCCAGGGATGATGAATAGAGAGCGTTCGGATTCAGGTGGGTCTGGCTCAGACCCATTTGATAGGCAGCAGCAGCATGGACCCCCTCATCCTCACCGTGGCACACCTCCCATAGATCCTAAACTGGCTTGGGGACCAGATGTTTTTCCAGGGGGTAATGAGGGACGGAGTCTAAGCTCCCCCCTACGGCAAAAAAGTGTGGAAGAGGAAGAAATTGGCAAAGGTCAAAGGTAACATGGAGCTATCTCAAAGATTTTACATAGTTACTGAAGAAATTTTACTTCATAAGTAGAACTCATTTTATTTATGTTTTCAGAAGTGACACTCCTCCAGTGCGTCAGCGGGAGGGAGGTACAACCCCCATTCAGCCTCTGAGCTTGCTTCCTAGCTCTCCATCTGGCTCATCTAACCAAACCCCACCACCTCTAGTTGGAAGCCAGGTTGCTAGCCACCACACCCATCATCAGCAGTTTATGGCTGGACGTGGAGGCTACAGCAACTATCCTGACAATGGATCGAGAATGGGTTCTCACCTGCAGCAAAGGGCAGGCAGTGGAGGTACGCTGCATGGTTTTGGCCATGCAGAGGGTCAGCCGAGCCAAATCTGGGGGACACCACATCCCCATTATGACCGTAATGGCCGTTCTGATCACCAAACCTTAGAGAACAATTCGCATCTCCAACACCATGGTCCTCCTCCTCCTCATTTCTCCCTTCATCCTCACAAGCAAGAGAATGGCAGAGATCGAGAAAAAGCAGGGGAGGCTAAAAAGAGTGACCCTTCAACTCCACCGCATCAGCCGTCCCTCTCCTCTTCTTGCTCATCTTCATCGTCATTATCTTCAGCTAGAGAAGATCCCAACGGAAAGCAGTCTCTACAAAATCAAGCCCCACCCCAGCATGAGCAAGACACTGGATCATCTCATGCTCCAGGGAGGAAACAAGACAAAATTGGAAATGCACACAGTCAGCCACAACTGCATTCTGTGCAGCAGCACCACCCTAAAACCAACTCTCGAAACCGGGAACACAAAACTGAGACACATTGGGGCCCAAGGCCAGGAAGCAGTAATGCAAGTGGTGGGTCAGCCCAAAATAGAAAGGCAGGGTCTGGAATAAGTGGGAGAATTGAAGAATCCACAAGTCAGGGGGCTGACAACAAATCATCTACTCATTCTGGAGATGCTGTCACAGTCAAGCGAGCAGGTCCCATTAAGAGACCAGTGCTTAAAGAGATGAAGAGGGAAGGTGGTGAAGGAGAGGGAGTTGAAAAGGCCACTGGTAAAGAAAAGGAACAATATGGTAGCCAGACTGCAACTAAACAAGATTCAACACCTGGGGCTCAGTCATCCACTGCACAGAGTGGTAAAGATGATGCTACTGGATCCAGTAAACCCAGGACTGGTGGAAAGGAGCGAGGTAATGCTGGGAGTACAGGTAAAGGATCCAAAAATTTTGAAAACTCTGTCCAAGGTTCATCCTATTCAGGTCCTCATTCCAGAAAGGATAGAGAACGGTCTCCTGAAAGAGGAAGCACAACTTACCATGCATCCAGAGGTGGCCGATCAGGGCGTGGCAGAGGAGAGTTCTATGGACGAGGCAGAGGCTACAGGGGCACTTATGCTGGCGGTGCAGGTGCTGGAGGTGGAGGTGGAGGTGGTGGTGGTGGTGGCGGCGGCGGCGGAGGTGGCGGTGGCCGAGGAAAATCAGGCGGCAGAAGCAGCAGGGACTATAGATCTGTTGCAAACAGTGGCTACCACCATGGACCTTCTAATCAAGAATACAAGCGAGAGCCATCCTCTGGCAGTGGCAGGCATGGGGGCTCTCAGCCAAATCCAGGGCGTGCTAGAAACCGCAGTGAAACCCGAAGCGAAGGCTCTGAATATGAAGAGGTGCCAAAACGCAGACGGCAGCGGGGATCTGAAACAGGTAGCGAGAGTGCTGGCAGTGACCTCGCTCCATCTGACAAGGAAGACCGTAAGCCCACGACCAAAACTGGCACCGGAGGACAGAACCGAGCAGCTGGCCCATCAGCTTCTTCAGTTCCAACAAGAAACTCCCAAACTAGAGTCTTCACACCAAGGGGTATACCATCAAGACGTGGGAGAGGTGGGGGTGGTGCTGGAGGTGGTCTCCATAAAGGTGGAGGTGGTCCTGGAGTGTCTGCATCACACAGATCAGGGCCTGGCTCTTCCTCTCATGGCTGGTCAGCAAAATCTGCAACTGCACGGAAGCAACAGATGCCTTCACATCCATCTCCCCCTAAAGAGTCAGGTCGTGGAGCAAATGGTGAAAAGAAGAAAGCTGTGGAACAGAATCCAGCTCAGAATCAGAGTGTAAATCCTTCAACACCCAATCCCACTGTGCCTGCTACAGTCCAACAAGGATCCACTGAGAATGGAAGTGTTGGGACCCCAGTGTCCTCAAGTAATGTTCCACCAAATTCCACTGGCTCTGATACCCAAGCGCTTCTTGCGTCTGCTCCAGATGGACGAGGTTTCCCAAACAGGGGATTTGAACGCCCGCCCCGCCGTAAACGTCACGGACGATCCCAACATCAGCAGGACAAGCCTCCTCGATTCCGGAGGCTGAAGCAAGAGCGTGAGATTGCAGCGCGTATTAATGGAAGCAGTGGAATTATCGAGGTCATTGCTGGACATCAGCAGTCCGCTTCACTGTTGCAAAATTCCCTCCAAGAAACAAATAGCACTCCCAATGCATCTGCCACTGTTGTCGCAAATGCTAACCACAATGTCTCTGCAACATCTAATAATAATAACAATACCAGTCATCTTGGGGTTGGAAATCAAAATTCGAATAGTCACCACCACCACCACCATCATCATCACTACCAAGGCAACTCCCAGTCACACCCTCAGCACCATCATAACCACAACCCAGCAGGAGGGGCTAAATCCCCAGATGTCTCAAACCATAACTCTGACCAGGCGAACGAGGAATGGGAAACAGCCTCAGAAAGCAGTGATTTCACTGAGTTTAGAGAGAGAGAGGGTGGTGGAGGTAGTAAATCTTACTCCTCCCACCATCACCCCCATCATCACACCTCAGGAAGAGGTGGTGGAGCAGGTGCTGATAGAGAGATGACGGCAAATGAATTAGCAACCAATAAGAGAAGCTTCTCCAGTCAGCGCCCTGGAATGGAGAGGCAAAACAGAAGAATAAACCATGGTGGTGGCGGAGGAAGAGGCCCCAGAGGTCCACCCAGAGGTGACGGGGCTATGAGTGGAGCTGGCAATGGTGGGGCCAATCGTGGTGAGAGGCGTGGCAACTGGTCCTCTCCTAAGAACAGGAAGTGAGTTTTTTTTATTTGGAAGTTTCAAATTCATCCCTAATTTTTGGCCACTTTTCTTTAAGACTCCTCCCCTTAACATGTCAACACTTTCTTATTGTTGAAGAAAAGTGATGGAGACCATGTACACACTCATCCTAACTCTCTTATTTTTTGTCCTGTTGTTGAAATTCATATCCAATTCTGTGTCATCTTCTCATAAACGAAGCTAAACCCTCAGATTTTACATATTCTACCCCATTTTAATAGAAGTATCTTTTGACTGAAAACACATTCAACCACAAGATACCCATATATGTTTGCATATTCAAGCACAATATGACATCAACCTGAAAAAGATGTGCTAAGTTTGTGTATACAGGGCATGTTGTTGTATTTGTACAAGAATGGACTTGACGCATATATATATATATAGAAGGCAAAGGTTAATATTATGTACTTGTGTATTCACATCACATAATTTGGGGTTTTGTTTGTAGTAAGTCACTGCATTCTACTTCAGGTTATGTCTGGAAAGTTCTTCTTTTAAAAAGAACAAATGTGTCTGATTATTTTTCCATGTTTTTTGAGTTCAAGTTGTCCCCATACAAGTTTTCTTTTCAATCCTTCCCCCTCTTTTTAATATGAGGATTTTTTTTCAAAACCCCACATCATTAAATGCATTTTTAAACCGAAAAATCCTTCATTTTCAGTTTGGAACTCTTTAATGTGCTTGCTTACATTTTTGGTGTATCACTGAAAGGCCCACATTTGCAGCGTTATGTCATGTTTTTCCTCTGTTTTAAAGTCATAGATCTGTACTCATTGCTTTGGTTTTCAAATAGTTCTTTAGGTGTTTTGGCCTCCGCATGGAATTGTAGTTTCAAAGGACACATTATAGATTTATATTATGAAACCAAGTGATCTGATGTGGACGTCCTTTAAAAGTTCCCATGCATCAAACACATTTTAAGAGATGTTTGTTGTAAAAATGCATTACAGATTTTTTTTTGTTATGCACTTATGTTAAGCCAGTAAAATTAATTCTAAACTCTATTTTGGGACAAAGATTATTCAGTGTTCTAGTTCCGTTTCTCCTCCAAATAACTAGCTGTATGTTGGGAAACTTTGAATGGGTGTGAAAACTTTAGATCCAGGTTGTTGAAAGGATGTACGTACTATTGTAATATTCAGTTCGAGAAAGTGAACCACTCTTTGACTACCCTCTGCATTGTAAAATCTTTAAAGAAGCATCACATTGGCTCTCTGCAAAGTCCCCCCAAAAAATCTTAGATCTGTGGAACTATTGCTTACATCCTTCACTTCATTAAACTAGTCATCAAACAAGTCAATGCCAAGGAATATGTGGCCCTGTTTGAGTAGTATTACAAATTGAGACATTGGTTCAATGTGCAATATGCCTGCTGTCAAACAAGTCTTGCCCATACGTTTGTTGCGAATGACATCTGCTTACATTATTGAAGGTGGAGTCTGAGCCCCTGTTAGCAAGAAACAACAAATGTGACGTTTAAATCTAAACGATCAGAACTTTCCCCCTGCCATTTCAACCAGCATCTGTATCCCTCTGTGTAAGTTGGGGTTTGTTTGTTTTCTGGGAATGCCTTGATCTGAACAGTAGCTTTTGAAATATATAGGGCTTTTGAATGAACCGTATGTGTGAGTAGGGCATTTAAAATGTATGTGTGAACTTATCTCTGATCTATACATGTAATGTGCTCTTTTGAGGGTAGAATGTGTTGTCAGGCAAATACGAATCCTATTTGCCCAGTTTTTCAACACTATTAGGATGTTTATTTTATCTAGGAGGTTTTCATGATATACATTCAAGTGTGTGTATATGTTAATCCAAATGAAGTGCAGTGAAGAAAAAATGTTAAATCTTTCTTATCTTTTGAGGAAATGACAATTAGGGGTGTTTTCCTTTACTCACTGACTTTTTACCAAGCATGGTGTCATCCTCAAACACGGCTTGGTCGGTCGAGGCACTGGAAGCCATTCGCCCATAGGCTTCCAGTGCTGTTCATTATCCCTCTTAATCCATTAATGTGGTAACATTATATATGTACCAATATATCAATAAAATGAATAGAAATGTGTATTCCTTGAAATACTCAGAGATTGTATTATACTTCTAAATATACCAAGGTACCTGAAGTTGTTGCTGTCCTAGCATTTATGGCTTATTACTGGAACCTTGATATACACACGTATGTATATTGGTATGCATCTGAGTTTGTCCGCCCCAACTTACATTCCCATACACAATTGTTGCCATTTTTAAGTTCAAGGGAGCAATGTACAAGCAGAGAAGTGTCTTATTATAATAAAAAGTATACAGATAAAAAGTTAAATAAAAATCTGTTGTTTTAATGGAAGATCTGTGGCTTCTTTTTATTTCCCTACTATGATTTGATGTAAGTGTGCAGTGTGTGACAATATATCCAAATTACGTTTTAACATGTTAAACTCATTAAAGGAGCAGAAAAGTGTTACAAATTAAAAACGATTTGTGTATACAAAAAGTCTTAGTGTACATATATACACATAATATATGTATTATTTATATATAAATATATACTGTAGTATATGATAATGTATCAAATTGTAAAATCATTATACATTATAAACTAATGGCATTAACATTAAATATGTAGTCATGTAATATATATATATATATACACACACACACACACACACACACAACCCCATCTTTTCCACTTAACCCACTAATAAAACTACTGACATTCTCGCTCTATCAAAATAAATACTTTGCACTTGGTACATATGTTGTTTTTCACTTTATTTCACTTACTCTTATTGTAAATACTTCTTTTGAAAACCTTATCTTAAGTCGCTTTGGATAAAAGGTCAAAGGCTGTATGTATAAATTTAAATTTAAATGTATATACATATAGCCCAGTTATGTTACACATGTCTTAAGTTTATTTAATAGCAAATGATATATATGTATATGTGTGTGTGTATATATATATATGTATGTGTATGTGTATATGTATATATGTGTGTTTATGTATGTGTATATGTATATATATGTGTGTGTGTATATGTATATATATATATATATATATATATATATATATTGCTCAGTTATATATTTAACTTTTGACTGTATTTAATAGCACATTTAATGTTAAATATCATGATTATTTTGTTTATGATATAAGTTATCTATTTAATACATGACTATATATTACAGTAACCTAAGGATATATATATATATATATAATTATATAACCTAAATTATCGTTGTCGTTCATTTCTTCTTCTGACACTTCGGTTCCTGCAACTATAAAAACTACAACTCCCACGTGTTCGACTCACAGCGGAAGTGACCTACCGTCTGGTCACGTGATCGAGACCGGAAACGTCCAATCAGCGTTCAGTTGCGTCGCTGCGGCTCTCGTCGACCCGGGAGATTTTAGAGGTAAACCTCACAACACCTTTTATCGCAAATATAAGCGCAAACTGTTTAAATGATGGAAAGTGATTTCCTCTACAGAGCGTGACGTGTTTTATTGATATTATACAGCGAAAGACACATAGCTTTATGGAGATAGTTAGAGACAGGTGATTTTGCGGCCTTGTCAGACGTGTTAGCCTGAACCGCTATGCTAAAATAACCGAGCGTTCACTGCGAAACACTTCACAAGTATTAATAATAAACACAAACATTGTTTATTAAAAGTGTTTAAATGCGTTTCCGGTATTCCAAGGACTTTTATTTTATATTATTCAGTGTTAGAATATCAGAGGTTTAATGCTACATATCCTAGCATGCGTTAGGCCCATCTGCTCCAAATGTTTACATTAAAACTGAATATTAACTAAACTTTAAATAAAATCTTTAGACTCAAACGTGAATATTTATATTAATCAGATATCGATATATGTTTTGTATTTGATTTAATATAGTGATACGAGTCAATGCCTCCTATATGGGCAATAAAATAATAATAAATTTGATTTTTACTCATTTTATAACACATATGTGAACACTTTTAGTGCTTCAGATACTCATCTAAGATCTTTAATTTTTATTTACATTTATTTTCATTTTTTATAATGATTTTACATTGTAAAGGAAGATCTATATTCAGGATTGTCACATCCATAATTCTACATTTTTATCTTAAATATGAATATTAAAATATAATAATTATTTATGTTCTATAAAGATCTGTCCTTTGCTCATTGGTTGGATTTGTTTGATTCTGGTTTGTAGATTTTAATACACAGAAATCTGAAGTATTTGTTGACACCCAAAGACTTTTCTTTTTTGTCACGATTAAATTAATTAGGCAGATTAATTTATCTCTTTTAAAATTAAAACTTCGTAGACTGATATTTGTTTAATGTTTAAATACTATCAGCTATGGTGTCGTATAATATAATCAGTTGGTTCAGTTTACTCTTCACAATTATATTCTAAAAGCGTTTTTTTGTCACCTCCATATCGCAAGATGTCACCTCCATAACACAGGTTTGATTTATCTTTTTTTAAATAGAAATCTTGCAATAAACTGAAATTAATATTTACAAGGGTTTTGTATAATATAATCAGTTGGTTCAGTTTACTCGTCACAATTATATTCTAAAAGTATTTTTATGTCGCGTCCATATCGCAAGATGTCACCTCCATAACACAGGTTTAATTTATCTTTTTAAAAATAGAAATCTTGCAAATAAACTGAAATTATTATTTACAAGGGTTTTATATAATATAATCAGTTGGTTCAGATAACTCATCACAATTATATTCTAAAAGTATTTTTATGTCACAGCCATATCGCAAGATGTCACCTCCATAATACGGTTTGATTTATCTTTTTTTAAATAGAAATCTTGCAAATAGACTGAAATTATTATCAACAAGGGTTTTGTATAATATAATCAGTTGGTTCAGTTTACTCGTCACAATTATATTCTAAAAGTATTTTTATGTCGCGTCCATGACGCTGGAACTGCCCATTTGTATATTAATTTCTTTTCTCCTCCAAGTTTCCCAACATGAGTAGCTCAGAGGAAGTATCGTGGATTTCTTGGTTCTGTGGTCTACGCGGAAATGAGTTCTTCTGTGAGGTGGGGAAAATCTCTTCATGGTATTTCTTTATATTTATAGCTGTGTATCTGTATGTGTACTGCTGTACTGTTTCCATTATCCCTTTGTAATTGGCCGTTAAAATGTAAAACATCTGTCAGTTGTGTCTATATATTTAAACATTTTTGAGCCAAGTAGATTGCACAAAGTCGTCTTTAGAATGTGAACAATATTATTGTTTCTTTGTACAGGTAGATGAGGACTACATTCAGGACAAGTTTAATCTTACAGGACTTAATGAGCAAGTACCCCATTACAGACAAGCCCTTGACATGATCCTGGATCTGGAACCAGGTCAGTAATGTTCGCTTGCCACACAAGTCTTTGTTTCTCCTAAAAAAGGCTTTTGTTAGTGTAGTTAAACTTGGGGGAAAAACTCATCTTTGAGAAATGTGCTCTCAACCTGTTTTGTATTTGAATATGCAGTGCTAGATGTCATACCGTTTGGTCCCTATTATAAAGAATTGTTTTTCTTTGAAAAACATCTCATAAACAAGCTCTAGGCTTTGACTCGCACAATACAATGTTTTATCGTCTTTTCTTTGGCTGTTTAAGATGAGGAACTTGAAGACAACCCCAATCAGAGTGACCTGATCGAGCAGGCTGCTGAAATGCTTTATGGACTCATTCATGCACGGTATATCCTCACGAACCGTGGCATTGCCCAAATGGTACGTCTCGGCATCCCCCACATGATGCTGTATCTTTAAAATGAGCATTATATATGTCGGGTCAGTACCTCATTCTGAGTGTGCTCGCTTCTTTCTTTCAGCTGGAGAAGTATCAGCAGGGCGACTTTGGCTATTGTCCTCGTGTGTATTGTGAGAATCAGCCAATGCTGCCTATTGGTGAGTATGAAGCCTGCAAGCTTTGACAATAATTTAAATAAGTTAAGTGTCAGCTTGAGTTTGTTTCCCTTTCTAGGGTTATCTGACATACCTGGTGAAGCCATGGTGAAACTCTACTGCCCTAAATGCATGGATGTGTACACACCAAAATCATCCCGACACCATCACACCGATGGAGCATATTTTGGCACTGGATTCCCACACATGCTCTTTATGGTGCATCCAGAGTACCGGCCAAAGAGGCCTGCCAACCAATTCGTTCCCAGGTTTGTGTTCGATTTATTTTGAAGTCAGTCATCGGTTCAGGTGTGCCATAAACTGTCATGCCTAAAGAATGCTTTTGTGTTTCTCAAAACCTTTTTGCAGGCTCTATGGTTTCAAGATTCACCCAATGGCTTACCAGCTACAGCTGCAGGCAGCCTCCAGCTTCAAGAGTCCTGTCAAAGCAATCCGTTAAAACCTGAAGACATGGGGAAGGGTGGGATCGGGAGGTTTGTGTGTTTCTTCATTGCCCCACTTTTCTCCTACAATTCGTTCAAAATTTGTCATACAAACATTTAAATCCGGAGAGAGTGAGGCTATCTGACACACTTTGGGGAGAAACAGAAACCTTTACCTCTAAAACTCTGTACAGACAGTGGGGAGTCCTTTGTTCCTTGTCAAAACAATTTCAGTTCTTAACATTAAAGTTATTGATAAATATAGAGACATGAATCTTTCTCTTGTAGGATGGCTCCGCTCTTTGGTAATGTTTATTTTAAATGAATAAGGTCAAGTAACAACCATACAAACTGAATTGATTTCTGTAATGATGGCGAGGGTTTATCAGGTATCATTTTTGAAGAACACTCGATACTTAAATACAGCTATTGCATGGAAGGACAGGTTTGTTTTTAGCTTGAAATAATATTACAGGATTGTCTATGGCTGCTCTTTTGAGTTTTCAGTGCATGTATTAGCAGATGACTGAAATAGAAAGACACAAGTCCAATTGGAAAACTATAAACTTGGTTTTTTTTTTGTTTAATTCAGATCCACTGAATTCCTCCAGTGTCAAGACTTAACAAAATCTTCTGAAGTTAGGATGGTGATGTTTGGTTTGGCCTAGGTTCACTTTGTATAATTTTTGAGTGCTTTGTGTTATTGTTGGTCCCTCTTTCCTTTACAGCTGTTGAGGAATCCAGAAGAGAGTTCACAATAAATGTTTTTTCCTATAGCTTGAAGTGTTGCCCATGTCTGTAAGTTGTCTAACAGCTTCTCTCTAAAGCATCTCTTGGTAAGTCCTCAGGTATAACTTTGAAAGGTTTAAATTCGCTTTAAATGTTAAATAGTGTATTTCTCCAAATACTATTTTACTATAATTAAACTTCATAACCAGCAGAAGAGTGAGCATCCTACAGTCTACACAAGCTCTAGCAGTAGTCTTCAGGGTCTCTTCTGTGTCTAGTTTGAGTATATTGCACATCTAGAAAAAGTATACAATGCAAACAGAATTTACTCGTGCCTGAGCCGCAAAGAAACCACTGCATCAAAGTCAACAGTCTTTATTAAACTTGTATTTCCTGTCTTTTGTTCAGTGGTGTTTCACAAGTCAAAATCAAACAAAATAAATCTTAAGGCATACACTGTAGAAAAACATACATGTAAAACATTCCCTGTATAAACTGGATTCGTCCTGCATCAACACTTAAAAATAGCATCTTTATTACATAGCCAAAAAGAATTACCCATTGAGTCATAATGGAAATATTTAGCTCTGAATGATCTATTGAGTTACCAGTGACTTGGTGGTGGTGGTGGCGGCAATTGTAGACATTAAAATGGCCCTTACAAATAACCATCAAATGTACTTCATGTTGAGACATCTGTGCTCAATATTCACATAAAGGCATTAATAAGAATGCTGAATTCAGACTGGAACAAAGGCTCCATCGATGAGAAAAACGATGATCATGCAACACAAATGTCACATTTCAATATAAACATAAAAACATGTCTGTACACCATAAATGTAGCAGCTCTGTTTAACTAGATGGTATAAATTAATAAAACATTAAAAAAAATTAGTTCAATTTTTAGTTTCTATTAACTGATCGAATTAAGTGACAAATGTTTAAGCTGCTTTTAAACTGGAGCTCTGCAGAATCGGACTCGATTCCCTTTTCCTTTACATCCTGCTGTTAAACCGTTTGCATTTACAGTTCCTCCTTTACGCCATTTAGCACCAGGGGTTTGGATGCTTCACGTTTCAGAAATTTGAGGAAATCTTTCACTTCACGGGCTCCCTGAAACAAAACAACGATGCACCAAAATTATCCTGAAAACTGCTGATATTTAAGTATCAATGATATAAATAAAAAAAGATATAAATTATGGAATGTATTCAATATGAAATGGATGCATATGTATCGACCTACTCCTTAATGCCTTATGAACATATATAAGCAACATCAGATTTGCTACACCCCATCTAACAGTTGCCATTATTTTTACCTCGTATCTTTTTGGCTCATCCTTTCGACCAGCGGGGGAAAAGTATATTGTTGGAAAACTGAAAAGGAATAATAAAACATTACTAATGGCTGTCAATAGTTTTAAATCTTTAATGAAATGGTGTGATTTAATGAGTAATATAAGAGCTGAATACATGCCCTTGCACATCATAGCCCTGCGGGACATCGTTGGCTGTGGCATCCATCTTTGCAATCACAATATTGGGATTACTGTAAAGCTGAAAGGCATAAGACCAATAACGGTCAGAAGAGCGCCGGTGGATGAAAGATGACAGAAATGTGCTGACAACTACTAACCTTTTCGGCCAGCTCTTCATATTTGGGTTCCAGCTTTTTGCAGTGGCCACACCACGGAGCATAAAACTCAATGAGCACGTCCTTCTCTGGATCATTCACCATCTCTTCAAATGAATCTGCCACGACCACCTACCCACAAATATTAGCTGATTATTATTGATTAGGTACGTTTGCTGGTCTATGAATACTACCACAAGTCCCACGAACCTTGACAGGTCCGCTGTTTATGGCAGGGACGGGCTCTGATTTAGTATATTGTTTTAGTCGCCCAGCAAAGTAGTCCTCTAGAAAACTCTCTAAAGACTTGCCATCTCGCCTAAAGGGTTATATTATAGTTAAAATCAGACATGATTAAAAACAGAACTCTGAACCAATAAAAACGTTAATAGACATATAGACATATACTCAGGACAGATGTTAGTTTTGATTGACAGACATTAATAGACTCAATATTCTTGAGACTCAAGATTTCTTATTTCATTTTGTTGTCCACTGTAAACATATGTCAAATGTGTCCTGCAGTGGCAGCAAAAACTTGAAAAATAATTAATATTCATTTTTATATTCATTATAATAACATTTTATCTTTTTGTAATAATGTAAAACGCATTAGAGGTTTTTATGTACACTTTGAAATGATCTATAATGATAAAACAATAATAGATTTGTCAAATAACCACAATTTGAATAATGTTGCTATTAATAAAAAAAACACAAATATAATTAGATTTTATTATATTCAAGATTTACTATTATATTTAAACCTTATTTGTATTCTTTTGCAAAACACAAAAGATATTTTAATGTACGTTGGTTACTACATTGAACCTAACTGAATGAGACATGAGATATTTTTCTGATTAACTTCTGTTGTGTTTCACAGAACAATCATATTCAGGTTTTAATGATTAAACTATAGATTAATAATTTTAATCCTTTAATTTTCTGTAGCAACATGCCCATATTACTCAAATTTAAAACAGGATACGCATCGTGTAAAATGTTGACTCACGTGAACTCCTCCCTCATGGTGTATTTTTGTCCCGTTCGTGTTCTGATGGTGACGAACGGCAGCTCGGTTCCGTCCGACGTGCCCAGACCAAATTCATCTTCCAGCTCTACGATAAAGTCGTTTCGGTTAGCCACGGAGAATGAAAGACCTCTGGATCCAAACTTAGACGCAATTTTCAACACTCTAAGCATAAATAGGACAGAGAAATCTTAAATATTCCATATGTATTATCATTAAATTATAGCTTGAATAGAAAGTCAACGCATTGTGTTACAGAATAATAAAGTCACCTGTTTCTCCAATAATTGGAGCCTTTAGGATTGCGAAGGTAATCGAGGTCATAGTATGCAGTCAACAAATCCCTCTTCCTCAAAGAATCCTTATTTTCTTTGGTCAAGTGAGGACAGAGCCCGAATCTAGAGATATGGATCAAATGTGTAATTTTAATCTGGAAAAAGTGTGAGAAGCTCATACCTTTATAAGGAATCAAAGTATGACTCATTTCCGATGTGATAATAGTGTGTTAAGGGCATGTGTCTATACAGGAAAATGCATGCTCACGTTGCATTTCCCAAGTGATATTTTATGTGCACCAACAACACATTAAGAGCTTACATGTTATCTCTGATGAAGCGTCTCAGGGCCGTGACAGACATGGGCACTCTTTGTTGCACTACGCTCTCTTCAAACTTACTGTTCAGTCTGGGGGGTCGAAACAGAAGCACAGACCTGCAGGAAAAGCATTCACAGGTGTTTATGATGACCACATCAACTACTGATCTACAATCTGCCTTTACATGTCAACGTGTTTTCATTTTTACTCGTGTTTGACATCATATTTCTGCCCCAGCTGTAGGTCTGTGGTGTGAGCGAAGCGGAAGCTGTCTCTCATCAAATTGGCTCCTTTGAGAAACTCAGCCATCTGAGAGCTGTCACTCCCTGAGAAAAACCCTAAAAACAGATGATGAGAGAGAAATACATTCATGACAAATTGTGTCACAAATATGATCAGCCGCATGACAAAATAAATCCTTGTCTACATTATAATGTAATGCGTTTTGAACATTTAGGGTGCTTTTCAAACCTTTTGAACTACTTGAAACAAACCAAAATCCCGACCACTTTATTGGTCAGACGTGTCATTGAACAAGTTTCCGAAACAGTTTTTTGATTGGTCAGAAACAACGTGCAGGACAATTCCAATGGAACACCCGGATACAAACAAATCCAGGAGACATCAAACTGGTGAACAACGTAACGGTTTTTAGTATCTGCACTGGCTGATTGTCTCCCTGGATATCATTTATTATATAGTTTGTATAAATCACTGGGGGCAAACTATGCATTTCAAAAATGAATGAGGGATGCGGCTTGAAAGCAATGTTATAATGCACTTTTTGGTCTGCTTTTGGTGTGCACTCGGGTACGATTGTTACATTTACACCTGCCCAAACAAACCGCACCAACAAAGTCCAGTACGATTCAATAGACTTAAATGAGGCAGATGTAAAAGCACCCTTTTTCAAAGCATACCAATGATATGTGGTATGTTTTGATAAATATGATATCTAATATGGGTGTTTGACCGGTAAATGAGGAAATCTGGCATATCAGTACAGTAAAACCCTTTTCATGTTACAGCTGGTAGAACTTTGCCCTTCAGCATCAGTAAAAACGGCTGATATGTTCATGACTTGTACTGTTATTTGTAAACCCGACGATGCACAATGTCACAACTAGCCAATCAGAATCAAATACTCCAGGATGCCATGTATTAAAGCCAATAAATGATAACTTACCAACTACGCTTGCATCGAAGTTGTTGACAAAGTTTTCCAGATCATATTCACTGGGCAGGGGCACAGAGTCAGGTCCTGCATGTTTCTTCATATGGATCACAATTCCATCTGTAAATCATATTTTCAACATGAACACCACACACACATTTCACGTCACAACAGATGTAAGAAATAGTCAAACACAACTTACCAGCTGAACGCGGCCCATCGTACAATGATGATTCCAGTCCATTCCTAAATATTTTGAGTGTTGGGTAACCCGTGACCCCATACTTCTTACAGGTTTCTGCGTTAACGGTACAGTCCACCTAAACACAGAATGGCATGTCTCTTTAAAAATATCTGTGAGAACTTTCAATTCATCTTTGAACAGTTTTTAATTTTGCAGGTATCCAATATGCTAATATTTTCAATACATTTTATCTGATACCGATATACTTTACGTTTGTTTTCTATCATAGCATTTCCAGAAGTATTCACTTGACTGGACCAAAACCACCTTTAACCCAAAATTATCGTCAGCTTTTTTAACGTCAAAGCATATCGGCATAATTTAAAGAAAACTATAGTTATTTAATAAGCCGATTTTGGCTTAAAACTGAAGTGTGCGATATTGGCAGAAAATAATCTCGATGTGTTCTGGGAGTTTATCAATACCAATACCCAAACATTATTTTAAGTTCATCTTTAGATTTTTTTTTACTGTCCTTCTAGCTTAACTTAACAACATGCCAACAGCAAATTATTCCTGAAAGTAATAATAACAGAATTAATAATGGAAAAAAGGTCTTTAGATTTGTTATCTCCAATAACAAAACAAAAAACATTGCTCAATTATTTTTTTTTAAATCAATACAAAGAGTTCCATTCTGAACTCTTCTTCCGCAGACGACACAGCATGTGACTACAACACACAGATACTGAAATACTGCCGCACAATGTTCAAAGAACATTTGCAATATCATCGCACACGACGTATGACGCACACCCCTATACAATATCGTGCATCCCTAATAAATTCTCATTTTGTGCAAACAAACATCATCACATAACCACCTGTCTGCTGGCACTACGTCACACTTTATAAACCCTCACTTTACTGAATCAGACATAACAAACAATCAGACACTTTAAGTCAATTATGATCTGTTTGTTAGAGAGTTGAAGGTTGTGGGTTTGAATCCCAGTGCCAGCAGATAACTGAAGTGTCCTCGAAGACATCTTTCCCCCGATTGCTCTGCGGTGATGATTGACGGCGGCACAATACTGTGAGTCGCTTGGATGAAAGCGTCTGCCAAACGAATAAATGTAAATGTAAATGTGACCCGATCAGAATATGAGACGCAAGCGTTCTTGGTGGACCTTGGCAAGTGTTACGGATCCCTTGAGACGAGTCGCAGCACCTTCAAACTCTGGAGCAAGTTTCTTACAATGACCACACCTGAAACAAACCAAACACAGGTCAAACATTCACATTTAGCAAATGAAATTTTTTTTTTTTATTTATTTACAAATCAAAGTCAGATTTTAAGATTTCCTCAAATTCATGTAGAAATTATGAATTTTTAATAATTTTTAAAATAACATTCTTAGATCTTGTGAGTGATGTTGACTTGGACAGCACCATGGACAGCTCACTACAGCAGCGTCAGCCGTGACGTCACAGCACACACGCGCACACGCGCACGCACGTCACGTCTTGTTGATGTTTTACGTCATAATTGGTGTGAAATTAAACGGATATTTTCTCACCACGGAGCATAAAACTTCACCAGCAGGGTCTCGTGCTCCGAAGAGAGGTAATCAAAGTCAGAGTCGTTGAGTTCGATGACGTCACTGCGCGCACGAACCGATGAGCACAACAAACACACAACTACTACACACGGAACACAATGACCCATGGCCTCGGACTGCAACGAACATTAAACTACACGATGCTCGTGAACGCTGCACGCTCGCCGGCTTGCCCCGTTCCGTTCGTTCTCGTGCGAGGGGCGGGACGTAAACACCATGCGTCACCGGCGTGAGCGGTGATTGGTTGGTTATCCCACAGCTGATGAGATGTAAGGCAGCCATTGGTGGATTTCACTGTCATTTTTCACCCTTTGTGTTTTTATTTTTACTAATAATTTTTTCCAATTTATTTTACTAATAATATTTTTAATATTAAATATGTTTCATATATTTGATTCTAGAGATTGGGATTAATAAAATGTAGTAAGGTCTTTATAGTAACAATTATTTTAATTTTATTAACATTTATTAATTTTAATTTCATTAATAATAGATATTAATTTTGTTTAACGTATATGAAACCTCCCAAGATATTTATATTTATATTTACTGTATATATTATATATTATAGGTAACAACCCTTTTGAGCCAGTATTGCCATTAAAAAAAAGATCACAAATTCATCTGTTTTATAAATCTATCAAAAACTAAAATATATATATATATTTATGTCTTTAGAATATTTACAGTTACAAAATAAATGTGTGTTTAAGCTCATACATTAGAAAATAACATTTAGACGAGACCTAAACCTGTTAATGGAAGTGTTACGAGGATAGTACCTGTACATATTTATAAAGTGTATTTCCTTTACTTTATTTGGGAATAAATATTTATTAGATACTAAGCATCTTAAACTGATTAAACTTTAAAATATTCAGAGTATTTAAAATAATCCAAAAATACTTTATTTTTCATTTAACGTATTTTTAATATAAAATTACATTAGTAATTGTTAAAAACACATTTGCTGTACAATAAGCCATTTTCATGCTTAAGATAAAAATTATTAACCTACAAACACTTAATAATTTAACTCAATTTCAAAAAATACATTAAAAGTGCAACTGTTCTAATGTCTCAAACATATTTTTTAAGTTTTGTCTATCTTACTTCAGTAACCATATGTACATCGACACAACTAACAGAAAATATTAAATATTCAAGTAGCGTTGTAAGTTTCGTATAACACATACAATTAGAAGCCAGGTCCAGCCTGCACTCATCTTCAACCCAGGTGTAATGCATTTATATTATTAGTCTGGTTCATCTTCGATTGTACCAGGACAATCCTCAATCTCTGATGGGTCTGTGTTACGTGATTCACTTGATCTGTAAAACAACTTCATGAGGTGTTTAAATCGTTCCAAAACCTACGAAGAAAGAGAGATGTTCCCAAATTAGTCATGACTCAATAGTTGATTCACACAGTATAATAGTTTATGGATTCCACATGGTATATTTAGGATAAATATAAAAGTGAATTCACAAAGTCTGTCAAGCTCATGATGAGCTAACATGTGGTATAAAAATATTTATTTCTAAGAACACAAAACAAATTTTTGGACTTAAACATGATAAGGACATGTCCTTTATGATATCGACCACACTATTGTACACCTTACAGTATATTACAAGCACAGGAGTGAAAAAATTAAGTTTCCAAACCTCATTGGCTGTTTTGTTACCCAACTGGGACGCAATAGCATGGAAGGTTGCCATCTTGGCTCCTCTTTTTTGACATGTAGTTAGTATTACACGGTCTGCCTCCCTTTAATCACAAAGACAAAATAGAGCAAATATCTAAATGTATTACCTTTATTACACCTCAATATGTAAGTGTTTGATTGATAAGCTAGCTTTATATGTAAATCATGGTAATTTTTCCACTTTTTAAACTGATCTACAATCGTTGTACACCAAATGTTTTGCAACATTTTCTAACCTTGTCCAGAGAACCACTTTTTTCCCATTCGGTGTACGAGAGATGTTCTCAGCACCGAATGAAGTTTCTGCAGTCTTCTGCTGTCTGCCCACTGAAGAATCCTCATCTACCTTGTTTTTCAACTCAGTGCACCAAGCATTCTTTGCATTGTGCTTTCTAATATCCTTCATCTGAGAAAGAAAAGTCTTGATGGTCAATGAAAATATACCGCGTGCAAGTTGAATTTGAAGTGTCATTTGATTTCAAACCTGGTCATAAATGTGTCTGATTCTCCTGTGTTTTCTGGCACTGTTCTTGTCTGGTGGTTGACATCCTACCGTTGCTTGAATATTTTCCACACTTGATACTTTGTCAGCTTCATTATCATCCTCATCGGAGCACCATTGCAGTTCCGGATGAAGCTGCTTAAAAAACATCCAGAATTCATCCAGCAAGTCAGTGTGACCGCAGAAGAGTGTCTTTATTTGATTCTTAATCTATGTAAGAAGAAACAGAACAGATGCGCATAAACCAATAAAGTACAACTGCTATAAATTGTTGACTTTCTTTAGGTGTACCTTTTTGGAGCCGACAACATGTGATTGATCTTCTTGCAAAAGGCACACAACATTTTTGTAAAGATCTGAATGCTCTCCAAAAGTACACTCCAGTTGGCGTAGAAATCGTCTACTCCGATCAAACGCCTGCTGCTCTGCCAACTACAGCATAATAACCTCATCAGTACCACTGAAGTCAACGTAATTAACTCTATGCTCACTTCAGGATGTGTCTACACACCAGGCCACACTCTTCAGCTTGATCCGGATGCAAGAAGGCAGCGAAATCTCGTAGTAGTTCAGGCCAGTCTATAAGCACAGGCTCGAGTTGCTTCAGCAACTCCAGTGACGTATGTCCCTCTGGGTCTTTCTCAAACTCAGACAGAACCCTTAAGAACTCTTCTAACTTCTCTGGAACCACCTGAAGCACCTCATACACCTGAAAACAGAACGCTTACATAAATTTGGATTTTTTATATGCAGGTACTTGTTAGATGGTTTTATTCAAAGTGGCTTGCATTTTATATCCTCGTGTATTCTGGGCCTCAAACTCAAAATTTTGTTGAGCATAAGTAAATTAGTTCTGGCTATCAGGATAATTTCTTGCCTTCTGCAGGTAAGCTTGAGCAAAGGCAACATCTTTAGCATCTCTGTGGGGGTCATCATCCAGTGAGTGTTTGTAAAGGACGGAAAACGTTTCCACATTCCCATGATCACTCTGCTCTCCTGTAAAAATAACAGGTTAAAATTAGAATACTAATTTTAACCAATACTAAATGTTGATAGTAAAAAGTTTAGTGGTTATATTAAATTGCAAAATCATTATTAATTACTTTTGGCCAATAGCCGATGGAATAAATATTGCTTTTTTCTGCTGACAGTTATTATAGCCTGATATATTGGTGCATCTCTAATTATAATGACAATATTTAACCCATTTTAATTGTTAAAAAATGTTTTTACATACAAAAGCAGAACATTTGGGAATGATTTACCCCAAAACACCCTTTCTTTTAAACTCACCCAAGGATTGATGGCTTGGTTTTCCACCAAAATTCCGTTCATCTTCAGATAGCAATGTTTTGCTGGACATATGTGCCAACTTCTTTAGGGGTTCCTATTATTTACAACAATGATGCAAATAAATTACATGTTTATCTTATCTAAACCCAACAAACATGAACACAAACTTCCTGTTGTGTTAAACGTAAAGAATACAAAACCAGTCTCACCTGAAGTTCTGGAACAAGCATGACTTTGGAAACACTGTTTGCTTCACTGGATTTTTCTTCCGTTATTTTTTTACAAGAGTCTTTTGTTTTTTCATCTTCCTGCTGCTCTTGTTTCTCTTCATCCATCACTTCCCTATCCATAACCATTTGCAGGTCATTTTCCCCTTCTATGCTTGATGTGGGGCTGCCAGATGATTCAGAAAGTGTGAGATGGAGGTCTCTGGCATCCCTCTCATCACACTCTTCCACCTCAGTTTCCACCTCTACACCAACACTGGTGAGTTCCTCATCTGCAGTTTCTTCCAGGCAGTCAGTAACAGTCTTTTGAATGGAAGACGTCTCTGGTTGACCTCCATGTGGCTCACCAGTGGTAACAATTTCTGGTGCTCTTTTTGTCCCATTACATCTCACAGTCATCTTTTTTGGAGCCAAGGGTCTTTTAAAGATCTGACTAGGTTTAGACATCTCACTGTTGCTTGCAAACACACAACCGGGAGGTAAGAGAAGAAGTGTTTTTTGAGATCTGGATTGGTACTGGTTTGGTACAAGTTTAAGCAAAGTGCCATGGTGCTGATTAACATGTCCTTTATCCATTGAGATGCTTGCTGATGTTTTTATGATAGGGGTGGGACAAATAAAAGTGTTTTGAGCTGGAGATGGAGGAAGAGTAAGGATGAGTCCACCATTTTGAACAGATGCTGCAACCACTGGTGCAGGAAGAGAACTAAACCGAGTTGTCATAACAGCATGTGGTATATTAATAACCAGATTCCCCTGGGTTGAACCAATCTGAGCTATTTTAGGAGCACTCAGGGAGCTCATTGGTTCCTGTGGAGTATTTGGAGAAGGAACAGTCAATGATGATCTCAAATCAGTGATGGCTGAAGATTGAAGAGTTTTTGAAATTACTCCTCTTTGGTTTTGTCCAACTGGAGGTGTATTTGAGACTGCTACTGGTGGTTCTGCAGGACAATTCATAGCTCCATGTCCATATACACAGAGGTTTATAGGCTGTTGAAGTCTCGGAGGGTTGGAAAGTGAGGGACTTGCGGCCACAGAAGGCTTTGGTAAAATAGCTAAAAGATGGCCAGGGATTTCTATCTCCTTGGCTGACAGGGCAGGTTTCAAAGTCTTGTGCCTCTTCTTTCTGCAGGAAGCTTTATGTTTAAGTTTCTCAGCCAGGTCCTTAGGTAGGTAAGGAGGGTAAGAGGTATCAGGAGGGAAGGTACACTGTTGACCTGGGCTTTCATTGGTTTTCTCTGTTGAATTCGCAGTTTGGGACTGAGACTCACCAGAGGGTTTGTTAAATCTCCTTACATGCTCGAAAATGAGCTTAAGGTTTTTCTGTAAAAAAAAAGTTATTTACTTAGTCTGATGGTAACCACTGTGAATAATCAAGGTTGTAACAATATACTTGGGTGCATTTCATCACAATGCCAAAAGTAAAATATGTAATGGGACACTGTGCTACTTATGTCCCCTATTTAATGGGCTGCCAACACATGACCTGCAAATTACAAGGTTCAGTTCTTTTTATAACCAGTTGAAACGGTGATAGATGATAAGTGGAACTAAATTATTTAAACTCTTCTATGCTTTGTATTTGATTTAAACTGGAGTTTTATCTTTCAGTCACAGAATTGTCATACCGAAAATGTAATTTATTTTGCCAATTAGGGCTGTAGCTATGGAATATTTTAGTAATTGAGTATTCTACCGAAAATTCCATCGATTAATCGAGTAATCGGATTAAATGTTTTTTTGCTTAATTAAAGTGCAATATTAAATATACAAGAGAAAATAAGACTCCTGGGTCTCTAAAAATGAACAACTAAGCTTCCTTATTTAGAAAACAATATTTTTATTTCTTAAATGCTTAGAATGCAATGCATACATCACATTTAAGTGCCATTCATTTGGGGTTTTAAATAAAGCATTTTCTGAGATACAAAAACAAAAATACATTTTATTTCAAATTACGTTAAGTATCAAAACTAAGGCATACATTAAAATAAATAATAATACAAAAACACTGCATTTTAGTCATGCAACTTAACTTTCAGAACTAATAGTTAAGCAAAAGTTCTGAACATAAGCCTTCACTGTCTTGGAATGCTTTGTAGCATTTAGGAGGAAGAAAAACATGGACAGGAACTCGGAACAAGAGTCTATGCATGGTTTCATAATGAGTGATTTAAGCCAATATATTCATGGGAATATAATTGTCTCTCTCTCGATGTGTGATCAAGTCTTTTAAGGAGCATGTGATTGCAATGTATGAAAGGTAAGCAGGTCAACATGCTCAAAACTAAGACTTGCCCTGCGCTTTGAAGCAATGTTTCCTGCTGCTGAAAACAGACGCTCTGATGGCGTGGATGTGGCCGGAATACACAGCATGGTCTTTGCCAGCTTTGGATAGTGCGATATTTTGAGTCGTTTTCTCCTATTTGTTTCTTATCTTTGCTCATCGCTCCCTTCCATTTTGCATTTTGCAACCTCAAATCAAAACACAGCTGACTCCTTGCGTCTCCTTCCGCTTTGTGGGTGACGTAAACGCTTAGTCACGTTAAAAAAATCATTGTGAAAGAATCTGACGTGAGCTTCAAAAAATTAATTAAAAGAGGCTTCGAGGCAGAGGAATTTGCCTCGATCATTCTTTGGAATCAAGTTACTCGAGGAATCGTTTCAGCCCTATTGCCAATTCTCTATGAAGTTGCATGTACAAAAATGCAATTGAAAATGTAAACTTACTTCTTGAATGATGGAAGATATTTCTAAATACATAGAAATATCTTCCACCATTCAAACATATTTTTTATCAATAATTTGTTATCAATTTTTATTTCTAAAAGGTCCTCTAATTAAAATTTGGTGAGCTAATATTGTATTGGGCTAAAAATCTGTGCATTTGTACAGGCTGGCGAGAACCTCACAGGAGTCCCAGCCCCAGAGAATAGTGAGTCTTTTTCGATTGACGATTGGATGTTTTAACTGAATGGCGGGACTTTCTCACCTATAGTGAGCATCCTGTTGTCCATATTCATTGTGGCGCATATTGTTAATAGTATATCTTTGATTGTTTTCACACCCATAAACAATGACTTCAAAAACAAAGTATGAAAGATAAAGTAACTGTTGAAAACAAGAAATCAGTTATTACCGAGAGCCAATTTGGCATGATGCTCTTTTCTCTCTCCAATGGTGGGCGCTTGTCACAGGGAGTGACTCTTTTACAGGCCAAAGGCATCGGGAGACACTCTCCTGTCACCAGGTATGACTAAAGAAAACCGAAAGAACTCTGATCAAACAAACAGACACGTTTGTCCTATTGTGTCAATGGTATTGCGCTAACAAGCCCGTAAGCTCCAAAAACCATACAAATGCAGCAAATAAACACTAGGATTTGAAGCAGAAAAATTTATTTTACAAACCTTGATGACATTATGAAATGGTCTTTGACACGCATATTGGATGTGCGACTTCAAACGGACTAAGCTCTTAGAAGGCAGCAGATAACGGCAAATCATCTGCAGCGGGTGTAGGGTATTTCTCATGTGCTTATAACCTAAAACCACAAGACTGAAAAGGGACACAGGGAACATCAGACTCTGTTTAACTGATTAACTGAATAATGAATAAGGCTGTAGTACCAGTCCTCCGCTGAAGTGAAAGGAACTCTAAATCGAGAGGATTGCAGTCGGGTGACAGGAAGTAGCTCTGGGTAGAGAAACACTGGTCGGGTCACCATTAACCAAGCCAAATGAGCTGGAAACTGAGATCCTAGGGCAAAGAAAAATATACTGTACTGAAAATTATAAGGTTGTGTATATGAAGATTGCATTGTAACACCTGTGACAAGTGGTGGATGTTAATATTGGGAACTTTGAGAGGTTTAGAAGAATTACCAGGGAAGCATGTACTAGAAAGTTTAGCATCATCTCTTGGTGATGGTGCTAGTTCTTCCAGCAAGGTAACAGCACCCTGAAGGTTACAGACTCTAAAGATGCTGGCGAAGGTGGAGTCAACTTGAACACGCATTCGTTCGCTTTGCTGAGCAAACATCTGTAGCTCCAACTAAGAAGGAAAACAAATATCAAAAACATATCCCATGCATGATCTTTATACGTCAGGGTTTAATTCAAACTGCTTCTCACCAAGAACTGTTTACATGTTGAAGCCTCAACCTCCAGGCCTTTGACTGAGCTGCTTAACATGTTCACCTGTGTAAGAAGCTGCACATGCTTCCGGAAGAAAACAAACAGAACATTTTATCCAACAGTAAAGACACATCCATAGATATGTGTACTGATTTGCATAATTTGTGTTAATGTTAACAGGTTTGCTAATATCAAAACAAAAATTAAGCAACCCTGTAATGAAACATTTACAGATTGAAAGCACAATATTGTTTGTAGTATTGTGTCTGATGGTGATGGGCAGAGGTTAACCTGCTGGATCTGCTGCTGTAACTGGAGTTTTTGAGCTGCACTGAGTATCATAGGAGTTGAGGTGCTGGAGGATTTTTGGGGGCACGGCAGAGGTACAGGCACGCCTTTACTTTCCAGCAGAGCCTTGCGTTTCCTCAGAGCCTCCAGCTGTTCTCGGACTGTTCGATAAGGCTGCTTTAAGACATCCGCCAGTGGGTCTTCATATCTATATAAAGAAGAAAAATACAAATTATATGTGACATATTTCAAATGACTGTTCAGCTTTGCTGTTACTACTCCTCAATCCAAAAACACTTTACAGAACCACCTGTCAAGGAGTTTTTAGTGAAATGTGTGCATAAAATGAAATATCCATTGCTCTAAATTGATTTGGTAAGTCATTCTGTCTGCAAGGAAACAGTTGAAGGAGTATCTAACATGAAGGTTGTGTCATTAGCGTGTGAATCTGAGGACGGACATACTGAATATTCTTCAGAAGGGCAGGTGCCTCTTGTGCAGGAAGCTCCTCTTCCTCCTTTGCCTCGTCCTCCTCATGTCCGTCTTCATCCTGACCACCTAATTCATCTTGAAACTATAAGAAGCAGACAGCAAAGTGTTAGTTCAGAATTAGGTTGCACAGTGTGTGAAAATTAAAAACGAGTTGCGAATGAGAACACCACAATGAACATCATAATAGTTTGCAATAAGTGGAATGATTGTAATACTTTTAAAATTATGCATAGTAAAAGAAGTCAAAGTTTAAAGATGATGTAGATTGTGATATAGCTTAATTAATGTGGTTCAATTATCACAATTAGCATATTGCATAGGATAATTTGCTTATCATAAATTGTATTAAGCAAAATAAGCGAAAAATGAGGAAAGAATAGAGGTCACGATAACACAAAGTAAATCCTTACCGCATCAAACAGCTCCTCCATCAAATCATTGACTTCTCTCTCTGGATATCACATAGAAAAACATGATTAATATATATTGCTGGACCGTTTAGTTTCTACTGTGAAATCAACTCACTAGTTATGCGTACTGCTTTGTCATTTCTGTAGTCCTCGTCATCCGGCTCGTCGATGTCAGCAAGGAAGTTATACTCTGGATCATCTTCATCATCACCTTCGTCTTGACACAGAACAACATGGGAGGTTAACACCAACCTTAGAGGACAGAATATGATTTCACACGTGATTCAATGTTCTGTCCAATGACTTTACCTTCATTTTCCTCTGAAGGCATAAGCCCTTGCAGCCACTGTGTCCATTCCCGATCCTCAGTGGCGGAGCCATACTCGTACATGTCTGGAGTGATGTCAGGAGCACGTAACTCTGCCTCCAGACGCCCTAGTGGGACATCCCTCAGAGGGCGTTTGGATCTTGTCCGAAACGAAATAAGACTTTCATCTCCATTACTGCTGCTAAGACTCTAAAGCCACAGAAAAAAACTATTTGTACATAACATTTACATTTTACATTTACATTTAGTCATTTAGCAGACGCTTTTATCCAAAGCGACTTACATAAACCCAATTTTATTTACTGTTTATGTATAAAAATACTACCCTGCTTTTATATTACACATGTATTAAATAAACAATAAAGGTTTAAAATAATATCAATCAGTTGTAAGTGGAATGCACCTGATATGGCTCCATGCAGACAGTACCAAAGGCCAGCTCCTCCTCTACTGCATGAAGTTTCTCAAGGAAGCTGCATTCTGGTGCTCCAGATGGGCTCACAGGGGGTGGAGGAGGCCCCATTGGGGCGACTGACACTGTAA
Source organism: Triplophysa yarkandensis (assembly GCA_033220385.1). Lineage (NCBI taxonomy): Eukaryota > Metazoa > Chordata > Actinopteri > Cypriniformes > Nemacheilidae > Triplophysa > Triplophysa yarkandensis. Next base: position 18,128,558 of record CM065660.1, on the reverse strand, counting down.
GGTGTCTGGTTTTGTAAAGGCTCTAAAATAAGTCAAATACAGTATTATTTCAACCTTTGAGGAAAAAAAAACTGTGAAAAGTTTAATTAATTTCCATCATTCCTATATATGAATTGGATCATGAACATTGATTCAAAAAAGAACTATTTGTTCCTTCACTTAAATGTTCACAGAAATTACAAGCTTTTAAATCTGCATTAAGAAAGTATTAAAGTAAATTTTTGTACCACTGCATAAAGCTATTTAAAGATTCAATATTACAATTCATTATGTTAACTTGTCATTAAAATGTAATTTCAGGCAATGTCACCCAACCGTAGTTCCCCTCTGCCGATATTTTACCGATCTTGAGTTGCTGGATTCATCATCTTCATATTCAGATTGGGATCTGTTAAGTTTCATTCGATTGCCTCTTGGAGAAGACACTGAGGTCTCAAAATCACTTTCCAGAAGGGTCTACAAAAGACATTAATGATAAGCTACAAATATTCTATTTTAAAATGTTTATTTGAAAAAAACAGATCAATAAAAAATAAACAAGAACACTTATCAAATGTCATGTTTTTTGTGTTAATCAGATGTATTTATTAAATTATAAACCAAAAAAACATGTGGTTTCTTTGATAAGAATGTGAATGCAACGTTAATCCTAATGAATTCCTTTCTAACCTCCTCTGCTGTCTCATCTTCCTCCTCTTCCTCTGGCTGATACTCTTCATCAGAGGAATCTTCCTCCTCTAAAGGAATATCCACAAACTGGGGTCCCTTCTGTAACATTTTGCATTACATATCATATTCTGTTGTCATACAAACAGATTCACTGCTGGTTCACATGAACCCAATCAATTACCTTCTTCTCAGTCGGCTTCTTTATGGGGGAAATGTTCCATGAGGGAATGACCTACAGAAAATACAATTATTGAATAATATTTCATTTTCTGTGAATTAAGCTTTGTTTGCTAACAACTATTATTGTTCATTATTAAAAATACTTTCATGCGTGTGATATTCTAAAATGGGTAAAAATACGTACACCTCCTTTCTCCACAACCTCCTTCAGTTTGGAGCGCGTCATCTTGGGTTCCTGAGAGAGCATGAAACAGAGAAAGAGAAAACATGCATTTGGGCATTTAAAGCAGGGTTGCCCATGGCATCTACAGTGAGAGAACAGACAACTTAGTCTTATGCGTTTAATACAATAACGTCACTCACAAACACAGGAACAGGTTCCGTTTCATTGATGGCAGCTTTCATCATGGCCACAACGTGTTCATTGGTAATGACTTCCTGCAGTCAGAAAGTATCAGAATAACTCACAAATGTTCAACTAAACTCTTAATATTGTCAAAGAGCCTATACTGTACTTAAAGGGAAAGTATCACACGTACCTTCTGCCAATCTTATGTTCAATGTTTGCGAACCTTTGGTGTAGAATCGCATTTTCATACCTCTGAAAAAGTCTTTGTTTTACGTACGCTTACAGATACTCTTTGATGAAAGTTTCCAGAAAAAGCAGTGCTCACGATCAATCTCCTCAGGAGAGGACCTGTTACCATCTCTCTGATGGGATTTTACAGGTGAATGGCTAATAAAAAACGTGGAGCTTTCTGATGGTGAATCGTTTGTGCGCAGAAATATTGCACCATGAAACAGCGTGTTACTTCCCCTTTAATACACACATGCAGGACATGACAACTGGTGACTTCTGGAAAATAGGGCAGGAACATTCGGAAGGAAGCTGGCAGTCTACACTCACATGAATGATGTTACGAACATTCGCAGACGTCAAATTATGTTGTCTGGATTTATTTTCCAGATCCCGGTCCAAATCTCGGTCGATCTCCACCTCTGGCTGGATTTCATCTTCATCCGTCAACTGCTGAACATCTACTTCACTTGCTTCTCTCCTCCTCCTCGATCCTTTCCTTCTTCCCACCGGTCGATTTCCACCCAGCCCGTTATCTGAAAGAGAAGACTGCGGTTGAACTTCTGGACACTTACAATCGTTTTGTGGTCCTCATTATGTCTAGACAAACATTCTGAAACGAACATTTCATCACAATTTGTTGACGCTTACCCAAAGTGATGACCAAGGCCTTCTCAGCATCATCTTCAGATGTCTGGGTACATCGAGCATGTTGTTCACGTCCTGAAACATAAAACAGATTTCTGTGATCTTATATCGACAAACATTTCTCGTACAATTATTTGTGACTCTTTTATTCGAGTCTTCGCCTTGTTGTTCTAAATCTGCATAAGTGTGTTTGTTCTGATCGACACAGAAGTGATATTTAAAGAACGCTTATAACCAAACAGTTGTGGGAACCACAATAATTAATTAATAATTATAATAATAATAATAAATAATTAAGTAGATACTTAAAACACAAAATGAAATATTTTGAAGAATGTAGGACTTCTGGGACACTTTTGTCTATTTCTGCCCCAGGATTGGACCAATCAGAGAGTGGATCATCACAGATGTTTTATTATGGGATATGTCTGCTCACTTACTGTCAGATTGGGGGCTGGAGGCTCTGATCTCAGTCATGGGTTTGCATGCTCTCATGTGAGTAACATTACTCAAATCCTCGAGCTCTTCACTTCTCAGTACTTTACACTGAGATGGTCCAGCTCTCCTGACATTTGTCTTCCGTTTCCGGTTATGATCCATCATTCAAACCTGCAGTAGCATCAGTACTTTATTATTTAACATTATTTGTTTCGAAATTATGTTAACGACATCGTTTCTGATATGTTATCTTTAAAGAAACGGCAGCGTGAGTAAAGTTTGTCATATTAAATGTTTATTGTTTATCTGAAACACCACCCGCCTCACAACCGCCTCACGTAAACCGGCGACGTGATGACGTAATGCACAACAAAGCGTCGCTCGTCACTTCCTGCCTAACGAACGGAATGAGTGACAAAATAAAAGTCATCAGAAAGAATGCTCAGTTTTGGGAACCCCTTATATAACGTTGTAGAAAAATATACTTTTTTTTGTTCTGACAAAATAAATATTTATATATTTTGGTCTTCCACGGTTGTATTTCTCCAAATTATTATTTTCAAGCCAAAATAAACCCTGGCGTTTTAATGTTCTTGCTTTATTAATGTGTTTATTTTGGTTATGTCCAAAACCCACGGCAAACATTAAATAAATGTTACATTTTAATAATAATTTATTTAAAATTTAAATTAATTAAAATTTAAAATGTTTATGAAAAGTCCACAATAGCATAATTAAAAGTCCCTGCACATTGTTCATGTTGTGATTTAACTCTACAAAGTTAAGAATCTTTGCACATCTACACGGAAATAATTGCTATTTAGGGTTTCTACCTCAAAACCGGAAGTATAATTTGGATATGAGGTTAAAAGCACGGAGTCTCTTTACACAACTAACGTGAATTTAATAAAAATATAAAAACTATTTGCAGACATTAAAAGTCCTCTTATCCAGGAACAGTTTCCGGTTTGATGTGGGATGTGTCTGTAACACCTGAGTCTCATAAAACAGCTGTGATGACGTAATGACGTCCACGTGTTCATCATCAGATGTTATAAAACAAGCAGACATCATCCACCACACAAACCCCAGAATCTTCCTTTAAACTCCTCCAAACAGAACTCTGACAGTTTGGGTTTTCGTCTCAAAAATGTTTGCTTCAAGTGTTGGGAAATTGATGACACCCAAAGGAATCAGCAGGCAAAATCTGCCACTGACTCCCAGAAGGATTCCTAATTTTACCATTCCTCCAAAACTGTCCCTGTCTCCTCGAGTGTATTATAAACTGGACAAAGACGAGGACACACAAGAGCTGTTGTCATCAGAAAGTCCAGAGGGCTCTCCGGGACATCTTCCTCCTAATGCATCACCATCTATTTATGCCAAGCTTGGTTTCACCCCGAAAAAGAAACGTCTGCAAACATCTGCCACGGAAGACCTCTCTGACCCTTCGACACGTGCTGCCATGTCTTTGGAACATGTGGGAAAGGTCACGACCCCTTACGGCTTTCGGACCTTAGCCGCCAGTCCCAACGTCAGCCGCAGAGAGTCTTTGTTCCATAAAAGGGGACGATGTGCCGAAAAGAAAGTGGATTCTGAGATTTCGCCATCTTCAAAGTCAACATTCTGCGGGACAACCAAGAGAAAGTTATCCGAGAAGACGTTTCAAGACAGCCCGAGTGAACACCAGTCTTCTCGGGTATCCAAAAGAGAAGGCCTTGAGTTGTTCTTCAATAAAAGGTTGACTGTTTTAAGGACTCTGACTCCTAAAAGGAAGCATACACCCATAAAACATCAGTTATAGAGATGACTTGTAGCACTGTTTGTATAGTATTGCGCCATGTGAATTTTAAAGAAAATGAAGGTTACAAATAAATTATTTTTATTCAAAACGACGTATTCAAAGTGTTGTTCATTTGAAGGTGATTTGCAGAACAAAGATCTTGATGAAATAAGGGATGAGCTAAATTGAAAAATCCCTTCGAGACAACTTGGAAAAATCTCAAATCAATGTGAAAGCACGCAAGAGAGTTAAGGTAGCATCTCAGGATCCTACAGTGGTTTTAATTCAAGTAAACCACTTAATGACATGGCCAGTTTCTTACATCTTCACGTTACCATTCCATTCAAACTCCTATCCTTCGCCGTGCTGTTAAAGTGTAATTTCAGAAAACACTGCTGGAGTGGTTCAGGCTTCTATGAAAGCTTTTTATCTTTAAAACACTGTACCATTTGAAACATGACATTTAAGGTAGAAAACACTTTTTCAAGCCTTTTTTATTAATATCATAGTCCTTTAACATAGTTACAATCTGTTTATGAAAATAAGTCAGTAGAAAGAATTCTTTTAAAAAGTCCATCGGGTCAAGTCCTCCATTTGTACAGTCCTGCTTTCTGCAGCTTTGTGCATCAAAATCAATAGATAAAAAATTGTAGACGGTAAATTCGTTTCCCTCTGTAAAGTCCCAGGACGCCATTCTGAATCGCCACAGCATTTAAACAGGACAGAGCATCAACCTTTATTTATGATGGGCACGGGAAATGTCAACATGAAAAGATAAAAGGCTTGAACCTGAAGTTTCTAATCTGCTTTCCTCAATTCCAAATTGAACTTCCAAATGCAGTAAAATCTTTAATTGCTTTAAGATTCATGTACTTCACATTACCATCTATGTCATTGATTTGTGGTTCATGGTCAATTTTAAAAGTACATTACCATGAATTTTATGTATGGGCCATTGTGTAGAGTGATGCAAAGTAACCCTACGCATTAAGGCAGTCATGTCATGTGTTTGTGAGTCTGTGCCAGTTTGGATGTAGTTCTCAAGGCTTAACCGTCCCCACTGCACCCATCCAGACGCTTAACCAAACCCTTAGGCCTAAAAGATCCCAAGAGTCCAGTGGTTAGAGAATTGAAGGGCCTTGTCTCCCAGGCTCCAGCCAGTGGCATTTGAGTCCATAGTTCGGTCTCTTCAATAGCAAAGCGTGGGTGGGCAGTCTACCCTCGAGTGGCAGATTAATGATTGGCATAGGTCTCCAGTGACGTCACAATCGCAGAGGGGCGTGATGCTAGGGTGTGGTTGGCGTAGAGACCAGGGTTTGTCCTTTTTAATCACTGTCAGAACCTACTGCAGATGAGCCTTTCCGTTTTCTTTTGGGTGCTTTTGGTTTGGAATCCTCTTCCTCCTGTAGACGAACAATAGTCGTTTAAAACATAAAAACAAGTGGATCATTACAAATAACAAGGAGTGAGCATTTTTATGTTCATGTTTTAATGAATACAGTTGTTGTGGATTTACCGAAGCGCTGCTAGACGCGCTCTCTTCGTCATTGCAAGGCTGTGGCGCTGCGCCCTTGCGGGATCGTGGCGAGGATGCCGGGGCTTTGCGGCGAGATTTAGGAGGTTTGGTGGAATCTTCATATTCCTCAGCCAATGAGAAAAGATCACTGAACCTGACCCAAAAAATACAGCACATGGTTAGTTGCATATAATTTTCAAAAATATTTTAAACCTTTATATAAACGTTAAAACATAAAACAAGTTTTTCCACCGTTGTAGAGAAACCTAATCTGCTACTTAATTTGTTTTCTATTTCTGGAATAAAACACTGTGTGGTCAAAATTAACAAATGTAGTTTAACATTTTTATTGGTTTCAAAACTCATAGAAAAAGCAGAAAGGGAAGAACAATAATGTTAAAAAAATATGGAGGAAGAGCCTAATAAAATCCAAAATCATATACCTCATTTTGTGGGCCTCATCACAACTGGCCTGTACATGCTGCAGGGCTTGCAATATGGGTGTCTGCGTAAAAACTTAAAAACAAACAGAAACCTTTCAGCAATCTTTGTGTTCACTAGACAATAAGAGAAAGAAACAACCAGTGTAATGTATTTAGTGATGTTTCAACAGAAAAGGAACTCACAGTTGTTCTTGGTGTTGCTGAGGTTGAGTCTCAGGCTGTCTAAATGTTCAAGCATCTGTTCAAGCGTCAGCTGAGCTAGTTTACTGCTCGAACTTCTCAAACTGCAAAACATGATCATACATCACTTTGTGTAACGTTTTGCTTATGTCTCTGAATAGTCAAAGGAAAAGTTGCGAAGAAGAAAGGATTTTGTCTGCTCAAAGAAAGAAACCATACATCCTTAAATTAGGAAAATACTCTAAAAAAGGGTTTATAGTTTATATAGGTTTGTAATGACCTCTGCCGTTTGCGAGGCATGTTGTTGTTCTTAATGAGAAGTGCTTTAATGTGTTCTGCCAGCAGATCATCGTGTTTAGCAGCCCAGTGGCGCAGGATGCTGGTGGTGAACTGATCCTCTTGATGATAGGGTCGACTCAGAACCATCTTCACCATCTCCTCACTGGGTCTGAACCAAAAATAGTATATTCATCAACTTACTTTTAACAAAAATTAACAAACATTTTACTAAACAAGGACTTACTTTTCTCTGCGTAACTGCAGGAGCAAGCAGGATAGAGCCTCTGGATGCTCTGCAAGCAGAGAAAGAGATGATCACAGGAACTGTCTGAGATATATAGTGTGTGTGTCTATGTCCAGTGCCACTCACCTTTGTATTTGAGGTGCTGTAAAATGGGTGTAATGGTTTCAAGGGGTATACTGTGTGCCAGAAAAAGCTGCCATGTGCTGTACTGCTCAAACGTCTCCCAGTCCAGAGACTGAACTGTAACACAAGCACCACCAACAATTAAACAGAAGTCTTAACATTACAGTGGACTGTGTGTGGCAGCTGCTTAGCTTAAACGTACTGAGAATGTTGAGGACAGAGTCTTTGCGGAACATCACCAGACTACCCATCATAACATGGCACATCAGCTCCTGAAGCTGTGATAGAAAGAGAGAAAAGTTGAATAGAAATTTCAAATTTGTCAAGGACTTGGAATCGAAATCAATTTAGTAGAGACCTGTGCAGAGTCAATGACAGCCACTATCATGTTTAAAAGCTCTCCGCTCCGCAGGGTCTCATCCGGAAACTGTACAAGACACAGAGACATGACAATCAGAGTCAGTATATGGCAAGTCAGTTCATATTAGGAATCTTCAAGCCGTGGTTTTCTTCAGCATGATGTATTTATAACATACTCTATAATGTTCTTGGCATGTGTTTTGAGAATGTTTTTATTACTTCAGAATAGATGGATGGGGTGAGGTAGCACAGCAGCCTCACGTCATCCTCCTGACAGGCCTTCATGTCCATCATCAGACAGGTGTGCAGGTCACCCAAAGCCGTTGCCTGAGCAAACGACTCGTACAGACTCATCTTCCCTGCGGCCGCTTTGCTGCAAAAAACGAAAAATAAAGCGAGTTACAAACCCTGGAGTCTTTAAGAAAAAAGGCAAAGAAAAATAAACTATTCTAATAATTAAATGTCTTCCAAGTACCAACCAAGTGAAACAAAATGAAACAAAATGTCTTCTTACATGAACAAAGATTTATTGCTTAATGTATCATCACATCATCCTGGTTAGGAAACTGTGTGAAATAATAGAAATGTTATCTGAATTAAGCTCTAAATGTTTGACTCTTACCTGGCTTTGAGGTAGTAGAGAAGATGATAACCGATTTTAGGTTGTTTCTGGTAGAGCTCAGCAAGCAGATCCAAGAGAACGGAAAAGCCGCTGTTATCTTCCTGCATTTGACACAAGTTTCTGAAGATCAGACACACCGGCTTACACACAGACTCCTCCAGTGACCTGCAAACACACAAAATGGTTAAACAGTCTAGCAGTGAGAAACAATATATATAACCCACCTTCTGTCTTCTTATTAATAGAGAAAGTGACAGAAACTGGACTGGAGAGAAGACGGAACAAGCAACAGCTCAATGTATCTGTATCTCCAAGTTAAATACACTTCTCATAAAGATCGAAAAAAAGACAGATTCGTTCTTACTCTTCTGTAATCTCCTCGGGTAACACATCTCCTCTAAAGTGACTCTTAAACAGCTCAGCCATACAGGAAGCCAGCGTGGACATCTGCTCCGAATCAAAATCCTCCTTCAAAAAATGAATCCCAAACACCTCAGTCATTTTTAAGGTCAGATTGAATGAGTTATTTTAGCACAGCATACCTCTAAAATAAGGTCCACTATTTCCTGCATGATCTCACAATGTGTCTCTGTATCACTGAGAGAGAGAAACCGGGTTATAGTCACACGATGAATAGAAATCTAACTTTAATCCACATGTGAATCATGTGATTCCAAACAAACCTTCCTTTCTGCAGCTGCAAAACCCGTTCTTTCAGGGCTTCGTCTAATTGGTCCACGAAGGGTGTGATGTCAGCAGGTTCATCGATATAAGTCTCCTTGAGCTGATGGAACCTAAACTCACGCTTTTTACCTTGGGACAACCAGGTAAAGTCAAGGCTTCAGAATGTGATATGAGCCACAAAGTGGGTCACGTGCACCATATAAATTCGAAATCACCAATAAAAACACAAAAAATCATCTGTCGCCCTCGGCTAATGTTCCTCTCCACATCAAAAAAAAAAGACACCACCCTTGCTGCTGATGGGCTGCTAGATTGTTTATGGAATCGGACACAATTTGAAAGCTTTTTTTTATCATAAACCCTGTCTTTAAGGTGCATATTTATATCAAAATTATTATTTGTATGTATCTGGTTGATTTTACCTTTGTTGTTTAGCTCCTCCTCATCATCACTGAAGGTAGCATCTGTGTTGTCATAGCAAACGTCTTCCTTATCAAGCGCATGATTGTCCATCTCCAACGGAACAGATTCCTCCATTTTGACTACAAGGAGTAAAGAACAGAATGGCATCAAACATTTGGATGCATCCCAATTCACACAATTATTTTCAATGTGAGATTTGAGAATAATCTATCACACTGTTATAGGATTGGCTTATGAACACAGCAGGGACGAGTAATGACCTTCTGTGGGGGGTGATGGGGAACTGCAGAACTCTGGGAAGCGTTCTCTCAGCATGGACCGTAACTCACGGTCAAGTTTAGGGTTGTCAAACAGGGGTGCTAGATGACTGTATGAGAGAAAGATGTAGAAGGTTATTGTCGAGACATCACATCAGAAACAGCACAAATACACGACAAGTAATAGAAACTCACGCCAGAACTCTCTTTTCCATGATGAAGGTGAGAGAGTTAAAGACTCCCTGTCGAACTTGACCCTCAAGAGGTGGGAAAAAGTGGGGGATGATCTGCAATCAAAACAAGGAAAAGTCGAATCAGTGACATGAAACAGCATTCTCAACATTTCAGTTAGAACCAATGCAGGGTGGCATTTAAATCATTAAGATTTTATTGGATGATAAAGTTATGTCATTTTTCACCCCAGCAGGTAGTTTCTCAAAATCTATTATTGGTTAATATGTATATATACTTATATAATATTGATATTTATATACAAGTGTTTATTTGGTCAAAGTTTTTGCAAAGAATTTCTCTCACCCGACACATAAAGTCCAATAGTGTCGCTGTAATAGCAGGATGGGGCTTCATGGAGTGATGCATCACCAAAATGGCTGGCTCTGAAATAAAAAAGTTTTAATAAAGATGCAGTATAAATAAAGTTGTTCAGGTAGAAGTTGATCAAAGTTTTAATAAAACAACAAGCGGGTATTGTTAATATGGCATAATAAATCCACTTTAATCAATCTACTAAAAAATATGTTATTCATCATCGTATATTCAATAAAAAGGAGCAATTAAGGTTTGAGAAAATGCTGTAATAGCATGTTTACAAAGTTTACAGGCCATTCCAAAGTATGTATATTTGTAGATTTTTGTGGGTTGGGGTGTTTCTTGGGATCAGATCAATGATACACACAACACTACAATATAAGCTAGAGGAAAACATACCAATGTTCATGATGCTGTCTTTCTCTGGGTTGAAGAAAAGCCAGTCGTAGAACAAGGCCAGTTTGGCATTGGATGCTGCAACATTTGACTAAAGAGAGATACAGACAATTACCGATTCATATATATACAACAGCCGAAACTAAAACCACAGAATTGGCTGTTAATATAGAAAAGAAGCTGTAGAAATTGTATTCAATATTTTTATTCACCGTGCAGGTAGTCAGCAACCAACCAATAATCGCCCAGCGCGGTAGAATGTCAGAACTCAGCACCTCATTGGAAGGATGAACCACACCGCATATATAACGGATGAGGTCGCAGCGCAGTGATTGGCTCTCGGCTGTGGACAGATACTGTCTCTGAAACCAGTCTTGATAGCGCTTTTGCTGTCCAAATCGAACCTGCAACCAGAAAAATACATTTAGTCCATCACTTTAACAACTAAGATACCAATAATATTGAAGGCTGTGTGGTGTTTGGGTAATGTGTTTACCCGTGATGTCATGAACAGCAGTTTGGTCTCCATGTCAGGTGTGAGACGACAGGCGAGAAATTTGCGTGAAGTTCTAGATGTGAGGAGCTGCAGGATGCCTGAGAACCACAAAAAAAACACACACTTTATCTCTCTATATAAACACACACAACATTGAGATGAGTACTGCGCTCATTAAACACACACACCTGTGAATTGTGGGCTTAGGGTCTGAGGATTGTGCAGAAAGTCCCTCCATAGTAACTCCACCTCAGGGATACGAGCCACATTCTGTAACAGCCTGACCAGATCTCTCCCGATAATAAAACACTCCATGAACTGTTTAACACACACAACATACAAACTATTAAATTTAAAAGACACCAAGCTTCCATAATGTGACGTTTTAACAAACAGTTTCCAGGGAAATTAAACATTGTGATGCTATTAGTTAAAGTTTTTTTATCCTTCAGAGCAGAAAACCTATTTCAAGGGTGGAGAATGTTTTTTTTTTTAAGCTGGAATTGCTAACTTATCACACTCTTTATTTAACTTCCGGTCATTTACCATTCGAGTTTAAACACAGAGTTCAAAATATTTACTATCAATGAACCACTTAGAATAGTAAGCGCTGATGAATCATATCATAATAAAGTAATCCAGAAGATTTTGACTTCATGTTGACTTTAAATCTCAATCATTCTAACATGATGTTAAAGAGATGAGCTGAATAGTTGTTAATCGCAACCTCAAGGGCTCTCTCACAAACTGCTGACCTATATAGTCATCACAGTTCTGCTGTAGTGCCCTTGAGCAAGAGACTTAACCTGTGCTTCCTCTGGGGGGATTCATCTAGAAAGATGCACTGAATAAAAAGGATATGTCAAGTCAAAAACAATGTTGCATGCTGCAAATTGACTCCTGATCATAAAAAATCTTCTCCAGTATGTGATTCACAAAAACACGAAACATTCTCTAGTTCAAATGAACATTCATTCCTAGAGTATAAGCTAGGACTGTGCACACAATACTCAATGGTTCAAGGATGTGGGATGTTTATTTAGATATGTTGAGTGTTGTTTACAAAATGTTGAACGCATGTTTAGTTTTTGATGTCTTATATTTGGAAAATAATATATTTATATATATTATTTTAATCCTATTGATATTTATTTAGAAATAGTTTTTATTTCATGGCTGTCAAACGTTGTCAAGCGGATTTTTGCGATCACAAAAAAAAAGAGTTAACTGAGTATTTGTTCGTTTACGGCATAATAATTTTTTTGCAAACAAATCTAATTAATAAATTAATAAACCTTCATACATTATTACAATGATTGGCAAGTATAAATAAACACATGCAAATATTCTAAATATATACTTGGCAGCCCTAGATTATTTTGAAGGTATTTAATGCAATAAGTCAAGGAGTAGTTGTATTACATTACTGTGATTACTAATAAATAATTTTGTAATAACTAATCAAGCAGACTTAGCCCTAATGTACATGCGCATCGCAGACAATGAGCCATGATGTTGGGTAAATTCAAGTTAACTACTCTAGTTAGTGACTGCCTATTAAGACAACGGACGATGACAACAAAGTTTAAGTTTTAAAAACAGTTAACTATAAAAGAATAGCCCAGTCATGACCAAAACTGTAACAGCATTTTACCATTGCCGTTACTTTGCAGTTTTCTTCCAGCTGATCACCCATAAAACATAGACTTCTAGAATCTATTAAAATCCAAAAGACCTTTGAATATGCAATGTGCAAGCTTACAATAAACATCATTATTATCTGTTCATGTTTGTTGACATCCAAATTCCATTTCCATATATCCAAAATAGCTGTACTGTTGACTTAAAATGAAACTTTAGTTTGCTTTCCCCATCCTTCTTTTCCAGTAAAACTCACCCTCTCTCTGAGCAGCCCAATACAGAAGTCCACCTCTCTCTGTCTGAGGTTCAACAGGGTGGGTGTCCCATGATCCACTATGAGCCTCAGGTACGTGTACACAGACATGGCTATAAGCATCCCGCTTTTCAGCACCCACTCCCTGTCCATCAGAAAAAAGACACATTCTTAAGAAGCATCCTATTAAATCAATTCTGCATATTTACAGGAGACACACGCAGGTATAATTAATAACCCCACTCACCTCTGCTCCACTAAAATATCCAACACGTTTTCCGCTAGCCAAATGTTTTTGTTGGAGATATCTCCTCCTGCGATAGATGTAGGTTAGACACACTGTATAAAGATACACCACATACAAAAATTGCTCGCCGCAAATACATGTGTGTGTAAACGCACCAGCGATCTGTTTCATGAGCGTCATGAGGACTCCGTCTGCTCCAATGACTCCGCTCTTCACCAACTCTTTGACCAACCACACCAACTGCAACATCAACCAGCATAAATGTAGCTTCAATGTCAAAGGTTCAAATGGCAGACAGAATGTATAGTATCCTCTACATGTAGTGTAAGCGGCGTTGCATATTTAGGCATAACGCATAGCAACAACACCAGACCTGTGTGCGGCAATTGTCCTGCAGTTTAAGAAACTTCTCCATGAGGATCTGGTTAATTTTTATTAATATCACATTCATCCCATCCCGATTCACCAGCGTCAGGTCCCTGTAGCACTGATGGAAGAAACATTATACAGAGTTACAGATGCAGAGATTTTTAAAGTGTGAGCTGTGATGTTCATGTGTGTGAAGCAGGGCTTTACCCGTTGTGCCTGGGACGTCTCTGTGAGAAGAACTGTGAAGAGACCCAAACACACCTCCTCATGCTGCTGTGGACCCTTACACACCTACACACAAACCAGAATCATGAAATGCCTCGACACAAACATAAAGACTAAAACATAAAACCATCAGAACTTTGTGACACTCCAGAATAAAGTTCTTTATTCGCACTGTTGTCATTGTTGAAATCAAATGTTTGGCTTATTTTAAAATGAAAGAATTAAGAGAAATGTAAGAAAGATTGCGAGCCAAATTCGAAAATGCATATCCCATTTCAGCACTGCAGCTCAATGTTTGTATTGCTTATAATCTGGCAATTTATGGCTTTTAAGCCAAAATGTTATTAATAAAATAACAGACCAAAGATTGTCATTAACCTACAGTGGGATCAATAATAAACCAAGTTTTGCTTTTCACCAACATAAGACATTTTTTTTTAAATCTAAGATTGTTAAAGACTAAAACAAAGTGTTAACAAACAAATAAAAATGTTCATCTCAACAAGCCAGACCAAAGCATGAGTTCATAAACGCGACGTGTCCCCTTCAGTCACACATCCCAAACTTCGAGGCTCTCTTAAAGTTTGTTTGCTGACATATTCCTTCAACTTTTTAATGAACATATGTCGTCACCATCCCATGATCCACCAAGGAAGGATGCAGAAAAAGTTGTGATGCGATGTGAATACCGGGGCAGCGCTGTCATGCAGTCACATACATGACAGCGCTGATGTGTGTGACCGGTAAACACTCACATGAGCCGTGAGGGCATCGTTGGCTTCCCGCTCGGACAGGCCGTTGGTTATAGACGTGGTGATGCTCATACACCTCTCCAGTCGCTGAAACAGATCAGAACATGACATGAAGTTAACATCAGATGTCAGCACTCATCGGTTTATACGTCAGCCGATGACATGTGTCAAATAACCCCAGTGGGCTTCTTTCATCCCTAATGATGATGATCCCAAAACAAGAAGACCTGAAAGTAGGTGAGATCTGAAGTGAGCCTACACAAGATGTCGCATTCTTCTAACTACGTAGGAGAGATCTGAAGTGAGCCTACTCAAGATGTCACATTCTTCTAACTACCTCTGTGTTCAATTCTGCACACAAAACAAGAAGACCTGAAAGTAGGTGAGATCTGAAATGAGCCTACTCAAGATGTCACATTCTTCTAACTACGTAGGAGAGATCTGAAGTGAGCCTACTCAAGATGTCACATTCTTCTAACTACGTAGGAGAGATCTGAAGTGAGCCTACTCAAGATGTCACATTCTTCTAACTACCTCTGTGTTCAATTCTGCACACAAAACAAGAAGACCTGAAAGTAGGAGAGATCTGAAGTGAGCCTACTCAAGATGTCACATTCTTCTAACTACCTCTGTGTTCAATTCTGCACACAAAACAAGAAGACCTGAAAGTAGGAGAGATCTGAAGTGAGCCTACACAAGATGTCACATTCTTCTAACTACCTCTGTGTTCAATTCTGCACACAAAACAAGAAGTCCTGAAAGTAGGAGAGATCTGAAATGAGTCTACTCAAGATGTCACATTCTTCTAACTACCTCTGTGTTCAATTCTGCACACAAAACAAGAAGACCTGAAAGTAGGTGAAATCTGAAGTGAGCCTACTCAAGATGTCACATTCTTCTAACTACCTCTGTGTTCAATTCTGCACACAAAACAAGAAGTCCTGAAAGTAGGAGAGATCTGAAATGAGTCTACTCAAGATGTCACATTCTTCTAACTACCTCTGTGTTCAATTCTGCACACAAAACAAGAAGACCTGAAAGCTGGTGAGATCTGAAGTGAGCCTACACAAGATGTCACATTCTTCTAACTACCTCTGTGTTCAATTCTGCACACAAAACAAGAAGACCTGAAAGTAGGTGAAATCTGAAGTGAGCCTACTCAAGATGTCACATTCTTCTAACTACCTCTGTGTTCAATTCTGCACACAAAACAAGAAGACCTGAAAGCTGGTGAAATCTGAAGTGAGCCTACTCAAGATGTCACATTCTTCTAACTACCTCTGTGTTCAATTCTGCACACAAAACAAGAAGACCTGAAAGTATGAGAGATCTGAAGTGAGCCTACACAAGATGTCACATTCTTCTAACTTACTCTGTGTTCAATTCTGCACACAAAACAAGAAGACCTGAAAGTATGAGAGATCTGAAGTGAGCCTACTCAAGATGTCACATTCTTCTAACTACCTCTGTGTTCAATTCTGCACACAAAACAAGAAGTCCTGAAAGTAGGAGAGATCTGAAGTGAGCCTACTCAAGATGTCACATTCTTCTAACTACCTCTGTGTTCAATTCTGCACACAAAACAAGAAGTCCTGAAAGTAGGAGAGATCTGAAGTGAGCCTACTCAAGATGTCACATTCTTCTAACTACCTCTGTGTTCAATTCTGCACACAAAACAAGAAGACCTGAAAGTAGGAGAGATCTGAAGTGAGCCTACACAAGATGTCACATTCTTCTAACTACCTCTGTGTTCAATTCTGCACACAAAACAAGAAGTCCTGAAAGTAGGAGAGATCTGAAATGAGTCTACTCAAGATGTCACATTCTTCTAACTACCTCTGTGTTCAATTCTGCACACAAAACAAGAAGACCTGAAAGTAGGTGAAATCTGAAGTGAGCCTACTCAAGATGTCACATTCTTCTAACTACCTCTGTGTTCAATTCTGCACACAAAACAAGAAGTCCTGAAAGTAGGAGAGATCTGAAATGAGTCTACTCAAGATGTCACATTCTTCTAACTACCTCTGTGTTCAATTCTGCACACAAAACAAGAAGACCTGAAAGCTGGTGAGATCTGAAGTGAGCCTACACAAGATGTCACATTCTTCTAACTACCTCTGTGTTCAATTCTGCACACAAAACAAGAAGACCTGAAAGTAGGTGAAATCTGAAGTGAGCCTACTCAAGATGTCACATTCTTCTAACTACCTCTGTGTTCAATTCTGCACACAAAACAAGAAGACCTGAAAGCTGGTGAAATCTGAAGTGAGCCTACTCAAGATGTCACATTCTTCTAACTACCTCTGTGTTCAATTCTGCACACAAAACAAGAAGACCTGAAAGTATGAGAGATCTGAAGTGAGCCTACACAAGATGTCACATTCTTCTAACTACCTCTGTGTTCAATTCTGCACACAAAACAAGAAGACCTGAAAGTAGGTGAGATCTGAAGTGAGCCTACTCAAGATGTCACATTCTTCTAACTACCTCTGTGCTCAATTCTGCACACAAGCATGAAAAAGTTGAGGGTGAGACATTCATGACTTTAACATGTCAAGATGTCTCTTCTGCACATCCCATTGTTATTTAAAGATGCTGTTCCTGTGCTCCTCCAGACAAACATGAGTTAAGGAGGAGACACTGATGGGGTCCCTACCTCCTCCAGCTCATCTTTGGCATCCAGGCTGGTGGACACCAGTAGGCGACCCTGCGCTTTGCCCTTAGCCGGCGAAGGCTCCATCTCCTCCCGCCTCGCTGTGCCCACACACTCGGGACCTCACGGGGGTTTCGGGGCGCTGTTTCGAACCCTTCTCTCAGTGTTTAGGTGACTCTTTTGGGCTTATGTAAGAGTTGACCCTCTCTCCGCCCCGCGCTGGCGCCTACGGTGTGTCCGCGACTCTTTATTCGCCGCCTTCAGCGTCTCCGACTGTTAACAATTCAACTTCCGCAGGGCATGCTGGCCTAGCGGAAGTACTCCGAGCGCCCGGGCGAGGGCGGGGCGCGCAGACTCATTTATACCAATGGCGAGCCGCGCTTTTTGACGGACGTGACGGACGGCCAATGGCGGGCGGGGATTGTCGCGGAGAGTCGTTGAGCGAAAAGAAGTCCTTTGTGTCTTGAAAAATGAGTCCAGAGAAACTTGAAGGCGTTAAGTTTATTATTATAATATTATTACTACAGTAAAAAGTGACAAATATGTATTTGTTTAAACAGCATTGGAAGTAGATGTGTTACATTTGTTACATTATACGATATTCTTTTTTTATTTAACACATTTATTTTTTATTATTTTTAAAACATTTTTATTAATTTTGTAACACAGTTTAAACACATTTTTATTGATTTTTTAACACATTTTTTTTGACACATTTTTGATTTATTTTTTAACACAATTTTATTTATTTTTTAACATATTTTTATACATTTTTTAACACATTTTTATAAATTTTTTTTTAATTTTAACACATTTTTATTGATTTTTTTAACACATTTTTATTCATATTTTTGAACATATTTTTATTTATTTTTTAGCACATTTTTATTAATATTTAAAAAAAAATTACACATTTTTATTGGTTTTTTTACACTTTTTATTGATCTTTTGACACATTTTTAAACACATTTTTATTGATTTTTTAACACATTTTAAACACATTTTTATTAATTATTTAACACATTTTTATTGCTTTTTTAACACTTTTTTTATTGTTTCTTTTAACACATTTTATTGTTTTTTTTTCACACATTTTTTTAAACACATTTTAATTTATTTGTAACACATTTTTATTGATCTTTTAACACATTTTTATATTTTTTAAAACATTTCTTTTTCATTTTTAACAAATTTTTAACACATTTTTATTGATTTTAAAAACTTTTTTTATTTTTAACACATTTTTATTAATTTCTTAACACATTTTTAACACATTTTTAGTGATTTTTTAACACATTTTTAAACAAATTTTTATTCATTGTTTAATACATATTTGTTGATTTTTTTAACTCATTTTTTATTTATTTTTTTAACACATTTTTTTTATTTTTTACATATTTAACAAAATGTACACAAGAGATAAATATATATTGGTTGAAAGTGCTTTATAACAGGTGTGTTATCACATAACAGCAACAATTTGTTACATTTCTCCTTATTTGCACGTCATTATTTATCATAAATATTAAAATATCATCTTTATTGACTATTTTGTTTTTTACAAAATGTCAACATATTAAATGTAAGTTAAACAGTGTTTGAGTTTGATACAGCAAGGTACACAAAAAACTGTTTGTTCATATCAACATTTGATAACAATTATTATATAAACATCACAATCCATTTGTGTTTGAAAACTATGTAAAGTAAAGTATGTATAGTAAAAATATTTAATCTATACTATAGGATAGTAATAAATGGCATGACAGCACACACTTAGGAAAAAACCTAGCAACATAGATTTGCTGTTTTATATTATTAAATGATAAAATATTAATAATTTAAAATACTATATTATAAAGAATTTGTTTTGAATATTTTTAAAAATTAAGGGGGGTATTGTACACTTCCCATTTATTTATTATGGATAAATTATTGCATTGCTCCTGTGCATTCTCTAGGCTGCATTCCCATTTGTATTCTGCATACTTTTGATATGATCTAATAAAATCGTGCATTTACAGTATGCAAATTACTACATACATGCAATTAAAACAATCACATGTGAAATTCAACTTTTTAATCATAAGAACATTTAAAATTGCAATTCCCTAGTTGGACGAATACAAAAATATGTTGTGCATTGCTGAATAAATACAAAAATTTGTTAAAACAACGTAGGTTTTTTAAAGTTGTTTATTTTACATAATCTGTCCCACCTACCCTAACATAACAAAAACACAATCTTCTTAAAATTCATTTACAGACTTTGTAGTAATATATACCAATATCATCCACAGACCCACACATATAAGGTGAAAGCATATCTGCTTTTTTTAAATGACTGTACATGTGACAATCAACATCTCATGACACATGCTGTCAGTCATCATTGCTACAGTTTGAATGACACTTGTTGCAACATCACAGCATGGCTGTGGATAAGTGACAAAGCAACATATTTATTTACATCAGAGCCAAACATACATTTATGGTTATTAGAAAATATGGAGCATACGGTTTAATATCAACAGAAGGTTGTTGCAAACAAAAATAAACTCTTTAAAGGATGAAGGGTATCAGTTTGTACTGGAAACAGATCCAAAAGTTTGAAATATAACATACATCCCAGCCAGACCAAATGACACAGGTGTCACGGAAGGATTTGTCATCTTAGACATAAGATGTCACTGCATTCTGTCACTCTGCTGGTCTAACTTTAATAAAGTGAAGACATGGTCAGAAAATAGACAAGTTATGAATGATTTAATTCTTCATAAATGTTTCAATACTGCTATGTTTGTGTTGATGGAGATTTGACAGAAGGTTGTCAGCTGGCAAAAATCGACATGATGTAATACAGTGGTAAAAAGTACGGAAACTTGCTGTTTAGACTGGTCTCACATTTACACTCTTGAGTTTATGGCAAATACAGCCATCATGTGTCTCGCTCCTTGTTAAAGACAGCATGAAATAAAAATAAACCATTTTTATTTGGCATATAAATGTTTCGTAATGTTTGTATGTTTAATTGTATAAATAAAATATTATTTTCTTGTGAATATTCCATCTGATGACAAAACTACAGTGTTCCCCACTGAATTTGGATAGCATTACATGTTAAAGGGATAGGTCACCCCAAAACGCATAAATCCATATCTATTGATTACCACGGTAGAAATAAAATGAAAATTGACAAATTAAATCAGAATTTAATGGCCACCAAATGTGTCCCACTGTTTGTGTTCCTAAATTCTTTATTTATTTTGTGTGAAAACGATGTGTGAAAATATGCATTATTTTTTCTATTAAAAATCTAATTTCTTCCAACTACCTTTTTTGTGTTCAACTCACCAAAGAAATGCATACATGCATGAAACTTGAGTGTGAGAAATTCATGACAGAATTTTCATTGTTTGTGGACTATCCCTGTAAAACACAATTAACTTATTATAAGGAACACTAGAACATATACACTTCCATTCCAATTCAATAGTATTTTAGGAATTGTAGGCAAATAGTTACTCATAGTCAAGAGACTTCTTATATTTTATATAAGATTCCAATCGGTGAAACGTAAGTTTGAAAAAGTAAAACATTTGTTTTATACTCTATATGAAATACTTTTAGGGTCACTGTATGTCACAAACATAAGTTTAAAGTATCTTGAATGCTTTTTCATCCTGACATTTCCTTAAATATATTATCCAAACGTGCAGGAAAAATCTGTTCCAAAAATCTAAATCCATCTGCGACACATTTCTTTACTTTTTTAATTCTATTTGACATTTATTATTATTAATGTTTTGTTCATGATCTTGTAGTGTGGTTCTGCTAATGGAAAGATGGATCTGGCAGATGCCGAGGTTTGGCTTCACCTGTCTCCCCGAAGAGCTACTGAGAACATTTTGCATGGCGGAAAAACTACTACAGCACTGTGTCTCTGTATGATTAAAAACGTAAACCACAAAGCCGAACACAGATCCGAACCACTCCTGAAGACTTACTTTCAAAACTCCTACCATCATACCAGTGGTAACAACACAACTAAATATAAAACCCGTAAACGTTCGAAAATGCCCTTCAGACACCGGACCGGTATGATCCTGTCTTCAATTCTTCATCTTTAGTCACCAGTCCTCCCAAATGACACAAGTAGTTTTTGTCTGTTATGTTTTCACTTGGCAGGATCGGTCAGTATGAAATTCCCAAGAGTCAATAACCTGAACCTGTAAGTGAAGATGGAAAAGACTCAAATCAGGAACGCGTGTCATCCCTCTCTGAGGTCGGTCTTTCATTTTCTCGTTTCACCTTTTGTCTTGGCAGCGGGCCGGGCAATACTTAGTTTGTTTTTGTTTTGTTCTGTCCTCTCTTGGGAGCTTTGCCCTTGTAATTCTGTTTTTCAGACGTTGTTGGAGTTAATCTCTCCTAGTAGCCAGTACGTCCTCATTCTTCCTTTGCCCTTCATCTCCACATCTCCCCTGAGCTCCAGCTGGAAGCAGTTGAATTCCTCTAGCACGGCCCGTGAGGCCTCTGACACGTGGATCTTTAAAGCTGATGGAAGAAGGATAAACAGCACGGATGTTTTATTAATAAAACAACTATAAAGTTCATGAAGACTATGTCCCTTTCTAAAGCATTGAGTATGAATGTTAGATATAATGACGGATAGATAGCTCCTTACCTTCACCATTGGATTCCATACGTGAAGCTGTGTTGACCGTATCACCAAACAAACAATACCTTGGCATCTTCAGGCCAACGACACCGGCACACACAGGTCCTAAACACACACACACACACACACACACACACACACACACACACACACACACACACACACACACACACACACACACACACACACACACACACACACACATACACAAAGGACCATCAGTTGATACTTCTCATAAGTCAGCCAGCATCAAGCGGAGGAACAGTAGGACTTTTTTCTCACCGCTATGGATACCGATGCGTAGACGTAGCTGCTGGGTGGGGCGATGACGGATTCGAAAGGAATGAACTGCTTCCAGCAGAGCCAGAGACATGCGGGCGATCTCTCGGGCGTGCAGTTTACCATTCCTTACAGGGAGTCCGGACACCACCATGTACGCATCACCTATAGTCTCCACCTGGAGGCGCCGCATGAAGACATTTTACACACGGAGAGAAAAGCTCAGTCAATTACAGGTACTACCTTCCTGTTATAGTGTACCTTAAATGCCATTCCAAAACATCTTTAAAAAAAACTTAAGACTAATCTCAGTTCACTCTGGTACTTACATTTATCATATTGACAAAATAACTGACTACAAGCCTATACTCTAAAATAATCACAAGAATAAAGCTCACGAATAACTTAAGAAAACTATTTTGATGTGACATCTCAAAAATTATGTTTATATGTTTTTACTTTTTTAATGAATGGATATGAAGGATATAATTAACAATTTTATTTTATCTCATTACATTTTTAGTTTCCAAATGTTAAGTATAAATTAAATAATTCTTAAATCGATATTTACTTTATCCAAAATATTTTATTATTTTATTTATTTATTTATAAAATGTACACCAAAAACAATTGTTTGGGCTGTTACAACCTAAATGGATGGAAAGCAAATGTTAACCTTTGCTAAGTGGAATTAAGAACTGCATTTGAATGGGATACTTTAATATATCGTAATGTATTAAAATTCACAGCATTTTTATTTTGGAATCATATCATAGTAAGGAAATGTTAGTAAATAGTGCTCAAGAACTATTTCCCACATTCTTCCAAATATCTTCTGAGTTATTCGATATTAGAAAGCAGTTTGTACTGTGTTTTTGCAATTATAAAATGTTTTTACTTTGCATAAGTTTGAAACTCAATGGATTTGCACGCCATGTGACAAAACTTGCATTTGACAACAGGACACACAGAAACAACGTTTATGCTAAATGGCAAATAAAAAAAAATAAAATTATTGTACTTTAATAGAAAAGTATAAGTGTTTTTTCAGCTATAGAAAGGAAAACTTGGCATAAGGGTGAGTACATCTCATGTCTGGCTGGATTAACAATTTAGACCGTCCCTTAGGTCATGAGAACATGGAAATGTGCAAAACAGTAGCGACAGTCAGTTATTACCTTGTAGACGTCAAAATTGTCAATGATTGCATCGAAGCAAGTGTAGAGATCATTGAGCACCGTCACCACCTGTTGCAAAAGACAGCTCAATGCATAATCTGTTTTAACTAAATATCATGACATTTAAACGATCTGCACTATTGGTGTTTAGTCAGTGAGTCCTGCAGCGGAGGGGTTGTGACCTGCATCGGTGTGCTCTCAGCCGATAATGCCGTGAAGCCCACAATGTCACTGAAGTAGATAGTGACCGAGTCAAAAGCTTCAGCCTGGACCATTTCACCCCGCTTGAGCTGTTCTGCCACTGAGCTGGAACAAAATACACAAAGAGTCTGAGAAAAAAAAACCTCATTCCTATGAAGAAGCACATCGAAGACTCGTGGCGGGAGGTCTGGTTTTGTTACAAGTGAATTAGTACCTGCAGGAGGTTTGCTTCAATGAACCGACTTACAAAGTGAATCATTAGTCAGTGGTTTATTATGTTCCCATAAATCATGTAGTCGTAAGAGAGTGGGTTTTATTGTTTGGTCAGTGTTCGACTCACTGTGGAAGAATCTGGTAGAGCAAAGCTTCTGCTTTACGTTTCTCCTCATGGTACGCCTGTGTCCTCTCCTCCACCAGCTCCTCCAAGTTATTGGCATACTGTTCCATACGGGACAGGAGGTTATCCAGGATGTTGGATCCATAGCCACTGAAGAGCATACAAAGAGGAGACAGTCAAAAGAACATCAGAGTCACAATACTGCATATTTCATGGGAAGAACTCAAGCGGATATAAAAAAAAACTTATGTATGATCTAACTTTCAGTTAACATTTCACTTATTTGGAAAAAGGACTCATTAAGACATTAAATGCTTACACAGAGCTTAATGTTTTGTTTTACAACAACAACAAAACTATATGTCTCCATTCTGTATTTATAACAAAGAACCCAGATTTTTGCTGCAAAAAGTCCATTTTCATTTTATTTTTCTAATTAAAATCCATATTCCAAGATTTAAAAAAGAAATCTGTAGCCCCAAAAATATTTACCTTGTCTTAAAGGATTTCAAAACAAAAGAACTATTATACATCATAAACACTCAACACTACAGCGCAACTGTGACCAGTTGCATTGTAGAATGATGCATGTTACTCGAAACATCTGAAATTTAGTTTGAACGAACCAACAAACAAACAAACAAAAAAGTTCCAAAAACTAACCGCGGACAGACCTTGAACTTAACTTATGCTCACGTTAGAAGTTAGCAATTAAAAATGGAGGTGGGCTGAGTAAATTGATTGGATATTCGTTGCATCCTTTTATGACACATAGAAACATGCTGGTGGAAGTCATGTGCTCAAATACTTAAAATCTAAAAAATAATACAAAGTTGTTATCCCTGTTTTTCTCGTTGAAGGGATAGTTCACCCAAACATAAATTTATGTCAATTGTCACCTTTGAGTTATACCAACTTACGAACACGGAGAACGTTTTTTGGAGGAATTATAACCAAATAGTGCTTTGACGCAACTGACTACCAGTATTGTTAAAATCATATATGTTCTGTTAAATTTTTGAGAACTATTTTTATTGTTTCCTATTATGGTAGTCAGTGGGGTCTTAGAACTGTTTGGTTAAAAACATTCGTGCAAATGTATGTGTCTTTGTTCAAACAAACAAAGAATGTATATAGTGAGTAATTTATGATAACATTTTTGGTTAACTATCCCTTAAATCAAGCATTTCGGTATAAGAGGATTGACATGGGTTTGTCCGTTACCGGTTATTCTTGCGTAGCAGAACTTTAATCTGGTTGAATTCTGGTCTCTCGTTGACATCTTCTGCCCAGCATCGCTGCATCAGCTGACCGATCTCATCACTGTGACTCTGGGGACACAGCATCGGACGAAAATACGGCCAATGACCCTCCATCACACGCTCGATGATCTCTGAAAATATATAAGGAAATATAATATAATTATTAATTACAGTAATTACAAAACCAACTGAATATTAAGAGAATTTAAATTCAATTTTAAAGGATATAGTGATATTTAAATAAAAATGAAAGCCTTTCAAAGCAGACATGTGACCTTGACCACATTTTAACTGGTTTAATTGTAAATGCTTATGTTTGAATTATTAATAAATACGTTTTATTTTACAAGACAGATGGAAAACAGTACACTCTTAAGAGCCAAACAGGTTCATCTCTCTCGGAAACCTACATCATCATAAACGTACAGAATATATGTGTCAGCACTAATGGAAACAGTGACAGAGATCATACTCATCCACGCTTCTGATGACATCACCAATATAACGGGAAGCGAGTAGATATGTGAGAAAACGAAAGAGTAAAAGTGATGAAAGTGTCATTAACGGGTTTTTGATCAGATCTTGGACTTAACAACTGTCTTCACAGCAACATCATCAACATGAGCGATGATGAAGTGAGACACGTCTATGCTTTGTCCTTCTGGTTTCAATCTCACATCACGTCTTACCACACGAGAATTTTACTTTCATCCTACGGTTTCTTTCTTATATATCAGGGATATATATCAGGGAAGTCATTTCTTTATAAAGGTAATTCTTGACATGTCTACTTCTTCATTATGTTCAATAGATCTTTGTTTTAATTTAACTTCCTACATTATGATGCCATATGCTGTGTGTCTGTGCTTCAGTGTGACCTGATAATGAGTGTCTCTGGTATTCTCTCATTACTCTCTCTGACTCCCTCTGTTCTCATTGTGAGCTGGCACGGCTCCAGACACAACTCCTGTTGTGTGCTTGTGCCTTCTGATCTATTTAAGGGAATGAACTGACACTACTAAACACATGCGTGTGTTTGTATTCATAATGCCAGTTGTAACTTTTGCCAAGGTATTTCCTTTGTAAGTGTGTGTGTATACATCAAGAGTGAACTGAACTATTTGCGTGAGTAATTTTTATCACACATTTGCAAACTGTAAAAGTTACGTTAACTGAAATCGTTTGAGAAACCCACTCGCCTTAAAGCATTTAAGTAGTGAAGGTAATCCATCTTATAACATTAGAAACAAAGATTTAGTGCATAGTTGTGTAACTGACTTGATTGAAAAGTACATTTTCCTGTTTTTCTTCTAAGCATAGTATAAAATTAAAGATAGTTTACCTAGGTATTGTATCAGAATTGTGTATTTATAATAGTATTTAAAATGGTTATGCCTTGATAACCTGTTGATTAAATTTAAAAAAATTAGAAATCCATTTTAAATATCTCTTTTAGTCAATTTTTGTTGTTAGCTTTTTTTTAGCTTTTAGTTTAAAAGCAAAAGCAAAAAACATAAAGCTGCGGGTACTTATATACATATACAGTATTGATGTGGGTTGCAGTTACATGACCTGAAAATGACACTTTGTACAAAGTCAGCTCAAAACATACATACAGTATTAACCAATATTTTATTTTCTAGCTTAATAAATTATTTTGTTTCAAAACCAAACAAATAATCACATAGTTACAGAATGAAGTGTGGTTTACCAGATGTAACACAGGGTGTTTGGTATTAGTTTATGATATTACACTGTGTGCCCAATTTTTAGGCCCAATTGTGTTTTTGAGGATAAAATTTGTTATTGTACAATTACATTGCTCTTGGTCAATACATTATTTTAAACATTAAACATTACATTAAATTTTAAATGTAAGTACTAAAAGTGAAGTTTTGGAGAATATCTACATATATACAATTATTAGGCAACAATTAATGTGCGGAATTATTATTAAACATAGATTTTCCAACTCACTTCTTTATTTTCACCTGTTGAGAATAATAAACAAACTAAAAATGTACAGTAGTCAGTTTCTTGATCCGGTCGGAATCATTATTTTTTGCAGCAGCAACCACTTCCTTCCAGACACTGTTCAGAGAGGTGTACTGTTTACATTCACTGTAAAGATCCTGATTAAGAAGAGCCCAAAAGTTCTCAATAAGGTTCAAACCAGGCGAAGAAGGCGGCCATTTCATTTGTTTTTAATCTTTAAGACCTTCACTGGCCAGCCTCGCAGTGGAGTACTTTGAGCATGGGAGGGACATTGTCTTGCATAAAATTGAAGTTTTTCCTGTACCCTTACTTGAAGAAAGTGTCTTCTATAGATGGGCAGGAGGTTTGAGAGTTGATTTTGAGCCTAGTTTCAACCCAAAAAGGTCCAAGTAACTCATCTTTAATAATACCTGCCCATACCAGTACCCCACCTTCACCTACTGATCCAACCACAGGCCCATCCATCGGGTCTGTCAAGAGTCACTCTCATCTCATCATTTCACAAAACCCTCTGTGTTCAGATATTTCTTGGCCCATTCTTTATGTTTCAACATATGGATCTTGTTCAGAGGTGGCCTTGTATTAGCCTGGCATATTTGGCCATGTCACTCAGAACTGAACACCTCACACTTCTTGACAGTCAAGGTAGGTTGCAGATGTAGAACATGGCAGCGATTGAGGTTAAAGGGTTCCTGGTAGTTCCATGTTTGATTCTTCTTAAATCTTTGGTGGTTAATATGCGACTTCTCGACACGGTTTTTACGACCCTGTTGACTATTTGCAAAAAACCTTTAATGGTTCTGTGATCACGCCCAAGTATCTCAGATATTTCAAGAGTGTTGCATGACTATATATCAGATGTTTCTAGTAACATGCAGTATTCTAGAATGCTGAAGACTTTTTACAATTTTCTAATTTTCATAGTCAGTAAAATCTCTTTTTTGGCCCATTTTTCCTGAGGAGAACAAACTGTCCTATAATTATGCACACGTTGATAAAGGGTGTTGATCTCCTTAGGCTACACCGTCCTTTCTTACGCAAATACACATCATCTGATATGAATTAAATCCTATAAACATTCAAGTTTATAAAGCTTGGAGTTAGAAATTATGGACAAAATGGTGATTTGGTCAAAACAATCACTTGCCTTATAATTGTGAAGACAGTGTATTAAGAGTATTAATAGTCCCAGGGAAAAGTGATTTTATTAGTATAATTTGCATAATCCTTAATGTATTAGCGACATTTATTAAATGTATTTACGTTTCACATCAGCAAACACGCTCATCTACATAATGAATTAACAACTACTGAGCTGCAATGTTTACACATTTACACATACAAATTAATTTACTTTGGAAGAATAAATTAAATAATCTTCTCCAGTTATTCTACAGAGTCGCTGTTAAGCTTAAGGAACAGTGCAGCCTCCATTAAAATGGAAATGTACCTTGCATCTTACTGAATCTTGGATAAGGATAACCGATGTCCGACATGATTCATCAACATTAGGTTTTACAAAGTGACATGACCTCTAACCTTTAGGACTGAGAAAAGGTCCCTCCAGATAGAAGACGCCCTTCAACAGGGCAAGTTCCTGCAAGATGATCCCAAAACTGTAAATATCGCCTTTCTGTGTCCCGCATGCAGGCGGGTTCTCAGCACGAAGAAGCTCAGGAGCCGTCCACAGTTTGCCTAAAACACAGAAATTACATCAAAACATTACGTAAACCACAAACATCTGTGTGGTCTTAAATCCACAGTACTCACGTGCGTAATAGGCATGCGTGTCTTCCAAGTTGTTGTCTTTGTGGAAACTTTCCAGACCGTAATCTGTGATCTTTAGTACAAAGCGGCTGTCTACCACGCAGTTGGAAGACTTCAGGTTGCCGTGGGAGACGATGACACTGTTGTGAAGGAACGCCATTCCCTGAGTGGTAAAAATTATTACACTTACAAAACTTTGACAGTGTGCTTCATACTATATTCACCAACATCAACAAAAATATCAATTATATACTTTTTGGCCACTGCTGTCAACAATATGTTTGCAAACATATATTCACATTAGAAAGTTTGGAAACTCTGCATTTGAATGTGATAGAGTAGTATGTTTTGTTAAAAACAGAGCATCTTGACATAATCTATATCTAGATTTATTCACAGTGTTAGTGTGTTTGATAAGATTCTCTCACCTTAACAATGTCATTGATCAGAGAATAGCGAAACATCCAGTCTAGAGTGATTCCTTCACTCTCCATAAGATCCTACAGGCCATACAAACATTCTCTTTAGTGGACAAAACAGGTTTAAAAACAGTTTAAAAATGGATTATATAAACCCAAAATAAAATTTATTATAAGGATTAGTTTGTTTTATATTGCAGTGGAATTGAAATTGTGCTTAGTTATTCGTATGGATGCTATTTATTTTTTGGAATATTTAAGCATTAAAGCCTTTTTTATAAAGTAGTGTAAACTAAATATTGACTTGAATTTAGTATAAGGACTTGATAAGACTTGTAAGATATTACAAAATATACGAAGATATAAGAAATTTAATTTAAGATGGTATTAATTAGCTTTAATGCCTCGTTTCTGTCAATATGTATTAAAATAGTTTTTCACGTGTGTTATGTACTATTCTAAAGTGGGAAGAAGCACTTAAATTTTATTTAAATAAAATAACGAAAATGCACTAAGTAATAATAAAATGTGGTCTATTTTAAACCCGAAAATTCCACAAAAAAGATATCTGATAAAAAGTGTTTCCTTTTAGAAAATATTTTACATGGCTTATTAAATATCATATAAAACAGTTATATTAATTTAAAAAAATCTTCTAAAAATATTAAACAGAGAAGTACATATTAAAATTATTAATTAAAAGTCCAAGAGCACGTTTCCTTATATATCTTCGGAAATCTAATTGAAATGAGATTAGCTGGTTTTATATACATACACAAACATGTTAACGGTATATTTACTTAATTTCAAAGCTCATAAATTTATTTATAGGTGTAAATGGTTTCATTTAAAAACAGAGTAATTTTTTAATATGTTTTTTATTTAAAATTAGCTTTAATTATTTTAGATTTTTATTTATGTGTACATTTTATGCAAAATCTTGCTATATAATCTTGCTACATACTGTAAGATTCATTTCTATTTCGCTTTAGTGTCAATTAAATTTCCTCTTATCATTTTTATAGCTAAACATTTTTTTAAATTTGTATTTACTTTATGGTCAATTTTAAAGTATTTGTTCAATATTATAATGTTTTTGATGTCAGTAAACAGAAACAGAAACAACATTTTTGCTAAATAAAATAATGTTATTCTGACAATGCTAGTGCCAGAAGATTGTTTGAGCATCCTTCTTGCACCTTCTTCATCTCTTTTTGCATTAACATGTTAATGCTTCTGTGTCATTATCATACACCAAATCACATCCTTGCACATCAGTGTGTAAATTTGACAAGATGTTTAGAAATGAAGCAGCGGTTTGTGCATTTTTGAGCGGGTGTATGCTGACCTGTAGGCTTCCCCGTGGGCAATACTCTGTGAGGATGCAGATGTTGGGTGGGTCTATGCAGGCCCCTATGAAGCGGGTTAGGTGTTCG
This sequence comes from Triplophysa yarkandensis, assembly GCA_033220385.1. Classification (NCBI taxonomy): domain Eukaryota; kingdom Metazoa; phylum Chordata; class Actinopteri; order Cypriniformes; family Nemacheilidae; genus Triplophysa; species Triplophysa yarkandensis. Next base: position 18,097,999 of record CM065660.1, on the reverse strand, counting down.
TTCTGAACATCACGCATCTATAATAACAAACAGAGAGGGCGCAGAACAAATGAGCAGAGGGGGAGGGTTGGGTTTGCTCTTTTCCATCACTCCCGAGCTATTAATATCTCCCAGAACATCATATAAACTTAACTATGATGAAGGCACCTGGTAAAAAGCAGCAAGAGGCACTGCCGCGCACTTACGTGTTTGAGTTCAAACAGCACTTTCCTGGTGAGCTCGATGCGTTTTTTGTTGACATACTTAATGGCTGTTATGTTTCCCTGGAAAAGAGACATCAGCCACATTAGTTTCAGCATGATTGCTGTGGGGGTTTAAGCAAAGAGCTGGAGAGATTCAAACAGGGAGCGAAATCCTTCATCCGTTTAGAGAAAAAAAGGCAACGATGTATTAATTAGACGACATCTGAATTAATGGTGAATAAAGCTGTGTGGACATGAAAAGACTTGATGTTCAAGATGCCGGATTAATATTAGAGGAACTAGTGCACATATGAGAAACAGTTTGTTCTGTTTGCACGGGTCCAGTGTTTGTTAAAAATCCTTAATTTTACTACTTATATACTCACATGTTTATCTTAAAAAAACTGCTTCTTTAATATCTGACAATAAGCCATAATGTCTACACAAAACATAATTGGTTGGATTACTCAATTTAAGCATGGACATAGGTTCCACACAAATGAATTTACATTTATTTAAAATTTCTACAAATTTCTAGATATATTATGTTTAAAAAAGCTTGATTAAATAATGTGGAACCAGTTTCCGTTATTAAATCGAGATGTTCCTTTCACACTTTTTTTTCAACATTAGCAAGTTCTTTTAACCATACGTTGTTTGACAATTATGAGATATATTTCCATAAATTATTTTTGAATGTGGAAAACAAGTTGTATTGTTGATGAGAATAACTTATTTAATAATATAAATTATTTTTGTCATGTATTTAAAGAACATCTAGTAGAACTTTAATTTTTATATTTCAATGTCAAAAAGTAATGCACTCAAATAAATTGGGTGTTACGCTTATAAGAATTTCAGCAGAAAAAGCAATACAAAATAATCAATTTTTATGTAAAATTTATTTGTTGTGCAAAGTATTCTATGTTTAAAAACATTGAAGTCTTCTCTAATTGGCCGAGCCTGTCCATGGCTTAAAGTTGTTTTAATACATTAGATAAAGTTAAATAAAAAAAAATTACCCCCATCATGCATCAAAACACTGCTATATTAAAAAAAAAACTGAGTTGTCAATTCTAATTTCATAGTGTATTTAAAGGAGGTTCACCCAAATCTAAAGATGTTACAATTTGCTCACCCTCAAGTTACTACCAACCCATTTACATTTCTTTGCAGTGCTGTACACAAAAGTTAAGAAAAGTTTGTAATCATATCCCAAAATGTCAAAAAGACGCATAACTTTCATTCAAATGTCATAATTTGTGTTCATAATAACAAAGAAATGTTTATAGGACTGTAACTCCTGGAGGGTAAGCAAATTATGAGATTTTTGGGGGGTAAACTATCAATTTTAGAATGAACAAAAGCCTTATGATTATTTCATAGATCGTAGTGACACTTTAGCGCAGGTTAACAATATTGAATCCTCTAGTACCTTATAGTAGCCAGTCTTGGCGTAGATCTGAAAGTTTCCCTCCATGGTGAGCAGTGAGCCATAGTTAGAGCCTCTCTGGGGGCGGTATGAGTAAAACATGAGTGTGTATGTAGGTGAAAACTTTAAGAACCGATTGGAAGTGACAGTGTGTATCCTCACCAGGGACAGGGTGAGTCTGCTGCAGGCTCTACGCAACACCTTTTCAATGTTACTCATCTGTATGTCTTCCCAATGCACCCTCCACAGCTGAGCGGCCAGCTCATTCTCCAACTTCAGTTTCCTGATGCCCGGGAGTGAGAGAATGAGAGGAAGAGAGAGAGAAAGAGAGAGGGGTATAAATAAGCAGAGCAAAGGGACAATGGAGGGTGGGGTGCAATGGGGAAAAGCATTAGAGGAAAAAGAGTAACAAAAACCGGAAGTACAGAAAGAGAACAATAGATCCAAAGAAAATATACTATGCCACATTTTAAAGAAGTCAGAGTGATATGTGCATGGCTATTACACATCGACGGACATGTAGGTCTATTTGTCATTTATATGCTACTTTTGATTTTGGTAACCAAGTGTCACTCTTAATCCTTAGGGAATAAAAGCTTTAAAGAATTCCTCGCCAAAGCTCTCTGATAATACGCCTTGTTTTGTCCGTCACCATTTTGAATCAAGGCTGTAAAGGATAGCAGTTGAGCAATGTCTACTCTGGCCCATCGTTCTGTATGGAAATTTCAATCTCATAACTGAAAAATATACAAATAAGGTGCTTTATACAATTTTTCATAGGACAAAGAACTCCAGAATTCGCTGATTGTTTGACAGACATGATCTAACTTTCAAGTAACAATATTTCAATTATAAATATTTTCAACAATATTTCGAAAAAGGAAAAGCTAAATAAACTAAAATTTTTAAATTTAAAGATTAAATAATAAAAACACAAACATTAACTGCTAATATGGAACAATATAAATAATTAACCTCTAGGGCACACTTGTGTGTTCAAGTATGGAAGGCCTTGACCTATTACATCAATTTTAAATATAAAGGTCAAAGCTTAAGTACATTATTATTGTTGTTTTTTTAGGTAGATTCAATGTAAATATAATACAATCAGTGTAACTCCCCCCTCATAAATATAGCTTGACACAGCTTACTAAAATATATTTTAATTTATAATTTTTTTCATTTATTTAAGTTTAAGCAGAAAATGGCAGGTCAATTATTAATGAAAATTTATTTTATATTCAATTACTTTTGTTGTTTTGCGCCAAAGTTCTATTTATGTTTTGTACTGATGTCAAAATGTTGGTCTTCCATCTATTCAGCGCTCTTATTAGATGGTTTTTTTTTTAAATATTTTATTCTTGAGAAAGAAAAGGATATGCTTGCACAAATATATTTGACAAAAGTAATTTCAAACACTCTCTAAAAAATTTCAGTCGAATCTTTCAAAACATTTGACTGCTACATATTTTTTTTATTCGCAAATGGAACCTAAAAGTTTTACTTAAATGTCTTTGTAGATTACTTAACTGTTTCATGTTCATCGGTTCCACATGATTAAATTGGGTTTTTATAATATAATTTCTCTTGAAATTTGAAGATAAGTTATGCTTAAAGAACTTAAAAGTAATTCCTACAACCCATTTTTTATATTTTTAAAGACTCTTTGGATAGACAGAGATACCAAAACTGTAAATATTGATTTAAAAAAGTAAAATTATAATTTAACATGCATTCATGAAATATATAATATACGTATATATATTCTCATTTATAGATTGTGTCCATGAGTCTAATAAAGATTTTGTGTTGAGTTGATGTATTTATGTTCCTGGCCTGGTCTAGCAGTTATTTCCTAAATAAACATCAGGTACAGATATAAGACAGACAGAGGAATGAAACATCAGACCTAAATTGCCTATAGCTTTAGATCAGATGCAGTGTTACACATTTCATACTGCAAGGGAGTGATGCAGTAAAATTGGGTGCTCTGTAGAAATGCTTTAAATCTGTCTTTACTGACCTGTAGATGAAGACTGTGACCGTCACAATGATGATGAAAATGAAACACACCACTATTGAGATCATCTGGTGCATGGTGACGGTCTCTGAAGAACAGAGAAGAGATGGTGTGAATTTCAATGAAAGCTTATATGTGGGATATTTCAAATTTGTTTCAATGGCAACAAATATTTTTTTCTGTGATTGCACATATTTTGACAAAGTTGTCAAGATGTGTGTTTTTCAGATTTTGCTTTCTCAGCTCTCTGGTTAATGGTGTGTATCTCTGGATCTGTTATTAACTTTATTTTAATGAAAATCCTTGCAGGGATACAGTAAAGGCTACAATAAAATAACATGAAACTGCTGATATCATTATAAAACTAATTATTAACTTTTCATCCCACTTACTTTACATTATATTAAAAGGCTTCATAAAGAAATTTCCATGTATAAGCTTTTTAATGACAAATATATAAATAGCTGGACAAAAAGACTCGTGGCTTCCAAGGTTGTCTATGAAATCCTTTGAAAGACTCATGTGGGTTTCACTGTATAATCCAAAGGGTTGTATAATGCAATGCTTAATGATGTTGAAAATAACCTCATCTGTCAACATAATTGGTGCAACACATTAAGTTGTTGTTTTGGCTGTGGCTCGCATATGTCTGTATGTTGTTTGTTTATGGGCATAAGCCCAAGCAATAAATTGCTAAATGCAGATCAATTAACAGCCACTTGTATCACTATAACTCCAAACATCTCAGTAACACTTTATTTTGAGAGTCCACTTTGGATGCTGGATTGGATTACGGGACACAATTTACACAAATAGAATACATTTTTAAGATATTAAATTAATGTAATATAATGTTTAAAATTGGGGTATATTTAAGTAAAAAATTAATCTGATTAACTTTTATTATTTATATTAATATTTTTTCAAAAAATATTAGGTGTATATTAAAAACTATTTGGTTAAATAAATACTTTTTCAATTACATAAACTTCCATAATATTTGTACAATTTAGAAAAATCAACTTTTTCAAAGATTTGATTTTGTTTACAGTGTGCAATAGAAAATGTGTTAATGTTTCGCATGTAAAAATGACCCTTATTTTTCACACAATATACTTATCTGTATAGCACTGTTTTCACTGTCATAAAATAGCTAATGACTTCCTTGTTCTATGAAGTCCCTGCTACAGAAATAGATAACGAGTTCTGATTGGGACAGCGGTTCCTGTGTTGTGATTCGACAGCAGCTTAGTGCATGTTGCCCGGAAAGATCACTCCTCTCACCATAAAGTGGAGTTTCATGCACTCAGTGTTATTGTTCAAATGTCTTAAATTTTACCCTATCAATTTGACGCTGAATCAGACCCGGAGAACTTAGATGTAGAGGATCAAGTAGAACCTGTGCAAGCATAACTTTTGTATACGCCTAAACAATGAAAACAATGAGTCACGTGTCTGCAGCTAAACTTTCCCCCGATCTAAACCAGAATGTGGTTAAACAGTAAACAATAGATATAAATAACAAATCTTTTCAACCTATCATTATAAACACAAACAACCATATTAATCAATGGTCATATTAATTATTTATTTTTAGTCTGCACCTGAAACAAAATCCTGAATTTTAGAATTCCTCAAAAGAAAAATTCAAACAAGTAAGATGATAGTATGGTAGAAATGTTTCTCCACTTACTTGCCAGGCAAGAAGGGTTGTCATTTTTAAAGCCACATGGTGGGATGTCTGGAGGCGGGCTTCCCTTCAGCCAGTGCACCTTCATCCCAGGCACTGGAATCATCTGCTTCTGACTGCTATTATACACAGACACAATCTGGGACACACACATGGATCAGATGTCAGTAAGGTGGATTCAGCCAGCAATGTTAATGGTTAAAATCTGCAATTGATCTATTAAAGCTAAATACCTCATAAACACCTGAATCTGTATCGGTCATGTCCCAGAGAGCAAAATCGATCTCCCGATCACCATTCTCATCCAACTGTACAACTCCGGTAACCCCTTCACAAGAGACAACAATAATCATTGATTATTCAAATGTCAAAATGAAAATGGACACAACATTTTTAATATTCTTGGAAAGATAACACAACATCAATTTACTGACCATTTAGGTAAGAACTTTGCAGACGTAGAAATTAATTTATGAATCCTAGTGGGGATTCTATTTCTACCGAAAACGGACACTGCAATTATATATTTGGCAGATTTCATGCTGGCACATCATTATCCGTTCATCGTTCAGCATTGAAATATAATATTTTGGTGAGCAAAGAACAAATGCAAGCAGGATAGGTGTGCGGCACCTGTAGGTAATGAAGCCTTGGCAAAACGATGCCAGGACAAAGATCTTAAGATATTATCATCTCCATTTATCAAGAAGATATTTCTGTTAATGATTCATTCAGCGGTAAGCAGATACAGAGCTACACTTTGTGCCAGCGATATAATTCTTTCTTCATCCTCAGCATTAAATCAAAACCTAACCATGCAAACCCTGGCAGAATGCCCCATACCTGCGTTCTGCTAACACATGCAGAGACATTCAATGGGTTTTGATTTAACAAGCAAGGCTACTTTTCTCTTGTAAGATATTATCCAGCGAATCTATTTTGGGAGCTCTGGGGTACCAACATTTATGCTGTATAATCCCTATCCTCAATAACCTCAACTGGGCATGAGCACCCTCATATTTAGGTATTATAAAAGAGAACTCAGTGCATGTTAATGATCAAACCAAATTGTATATGTCACCCATCTGCTGTGACCCATAACCTCAACTTCATATACAAATTTGCCAGCTGTCTTGTCCAGCACCTATATATTATGTAGAGTTTTATTTATGCATTAGTTGAATACATCTATAAATGTAAGTTATACGTTCCATACTCATTGTTGAATAAAACGGTTATACTATGGCAGCTGGGGATCCCAAAAAAACAGTAAGCATTTTTTTATGTGAAATTACACGTCTTTCTTGTCATTGAACGGTTTTACCTTATTTCAAAAATATCTCTGTGAAATACAGGGATATTCCTGCAGTAAGGTCGACTCGACATTAAAAGATTTTTTTTTGGAATATACAATTACATTTTTGTATGTGCAGTCTTTACTTTTATGTGTCATTTTATAGAAGTTTTTTCATGTTGTAACTTTCCAGTCTGTAATTTTTTAATGTATGGTGATTAATGTATGAAAACAATAAAATTCCACATTGCCCGGCCCTGGCCCGGAATACTCAGACTCTAACATGACTCTTGTCCGACAGTCTATCAAAATTCAAGGCGGGATTGTCAAAATACATATAGTGTTGCAGGGTGGTCAAATAATTTCATTAAAGCATTACCTGCTGGTTGGAAAACCTGACCCGCGCATCACTTGTGGCCAGGCCTGGTAGACTTTTCAATTTCTTTGCCAAAGTGGCGTTAAAGAGTCTGAATGTCTTACAATGTGCATGAATATTTTTTCCCCACCTTATCACTGTTCAGTTTATGCTTTTCTTTGAACCCACAAGGTATCCACGATCAATTCAGTGAATATCACTTTCAATATCAACAGGGAGGCCAATGACTTTGACGTCCTCTGCTAGTGATAGTGATCAATACTGCTAACCATAGGGAGAAAAAGGGAGACAGATTGTAATGGAGATGAGTGAGGCATTTATGATTTATAAATGGAACGAACAAATCCATGAAAAATGAAAAGGCAGTTGAATAAGATCGTGAACGAGAGATCAATGCCTTAATGATGAAAGACAGTGTTTTGTTTAAAAGGACTAAGGCTAATCCATGTCTCGCTCATAAACTGAACAAAGAGCGGTGGTGAGTTGGGCTCCCGAGGTCCCAGTGGAGAGCCAGGTTCAGACAGCGGCATAGAGTTTCAGCCCCGCCACGACATCATACAGCTTCCATTAGAGCCACACAATAAGGGGCACCAATGCTATGTGTGTGTGCACGTTAAGTGGGGTTACGTGCATGCATGCATGCTCAAGGGTGTTTGTCTCTCCTGCTGAGGACGCACGTCCCTCCCCCGATATCTGAGATGGAGTGTACCTGTTTTTCAACGTCAAATTGAATGAATTAGAAAAGTCATTACTGAAACAGCATCTTGTGTATGGAACAGCTCTGTTACACACACTGATCTCAAAGGAAAACATCTTTTTTTTGAGGTTACGCCTGTGCTATTACACATCAGCGGGAGCGATAGTTTGACAGCCTCCCTCCGCGTGTAGCAGCGGCGAAAAAAAGGATAACGCCGACGTGAGTGGCAGGACTTTCTTGGTTTAATTTCAGCACTAATTAGCTTGGTATTTACAAATAACAGCAGTGCCGTGAGATGAAAATAACAGCCATGACAGCCAAAAAGATGCTGTCTGTGTTCTAAGATAGAAATCTACCATGTTATGTTTTGCAAAAATATCAATGTTGACAGTAACTTAAATGCGCAACTAAATATTAATATTCGTATTGTCTATTTGGTTTAGTAACATCTGTGTAGTTTATCACATAGTGTGCTGATTTATGTTGTTAAAGTGTGATTTTTAAACAAAATCAGTTATCGAGTAAAAGTATGTACTGCCAAATCGCAATGGTAGACTTAAAGGTCCCAGCAAAAAATGACTGAAGTGCCCAAGCAAGACACCAAGTGTCTGAGCAAGACACCTTAGCCCCATTTGCTCTTCCGTGATAATTGTGATTCAAAGCAAAGTAAGCGCTCGTGAGCGGGAAATGTGACGCTGCTTACCAAAACATGTTTTCATGGCTCTGTGTTATGGTAAACTGATTCTGCGTCAAATTTATAATATTAGAGACCTTAAATGTTATTAATTTGAGCCGGAATCAGACCAGGAGAACATAGAACATAGATGAAGAGGATCGGGTACAACCTGTGCAAGCTTGACTTGAGCATACATTTAAACATAAAACATTTGCGTGATTCGCTTGTCTGCATCTAAACTTTACCCTGATCTAAACCAGCATGTGTTTAAACATTTGACAGTAAATATAATCAACAAATTATTTAAATTGTTAAGCATAAACACAAACAATCAATGGTGTCCGGTTCAATTACTACCCTTTTTTCGGATTCGTTTCAATTAACAAACAAACAAACAAACAAAGTTTAACAGCGTTACCCTTTGTGTAATAAGTTACAGAAACTGTTAAACGCACCTAAGGTTATGGTCCATAAACAATTGAGTGAATTTCTCCATCTTTCAACAATAATCCTTAAACTGATTTGGATTGAGGAAGCTATCCTCGGTAAAGTGTGCTGCACATTGCTTTATGTGTGGATTGTAGTTTTCACGTCCACTGGGAAGCCAAACGAAGGTAATTGGACTCTGGGATGTATAGTTTCGATGACATGACATGACAACAAACAAACACACTCTACAAACGCAACTCTTCATCTGCTCCTTGAAAGAACAACAAGACCACGCGCCTTTTTGTATGTTTCTGTGAGGGTAACCGCGGGTATAATGTCACCAATGCAGGAACTAGAGTAGTGTTGTGCAAACCAACCCTTCTTTTTGTGGTTAACTTCTATTAAATAAAATATCTTGGTTGACATTGATACGTTTACAGATGTTATTCATACTAGTCTTAACTTGACCATGAAAAATCATGCACTAAAAATATTAATAATTCTCTAAAACTTCAACTAAAGAGAGAACTCACAAAGGCCTGTGAACGACCAAATGACGACATCTGTCATAAAACTGCTAAAAACCTTTCTATTTTCATGGTAAGGTTGAAATTTCCACCGAATAGCCCATAACCGTTGTTAGATTCCTGCATTTTCACAGATGTAGCCTGGCTGTACAAACTGTGTCGCAAATCATACAGAACCGAGAAACAATACATGGTTCCTTTAAAAGAATATTCTCATTGGATTCCCTTGATAATCAAAAACAGAGAACATATGTGTGGGAACATGTGGTGTAAATGTTCATGTAAACCCTACTGCGCCAGGACTTCATATTGCCACCAGTGGAATTGTGGACATCCGTTGAGTCTTGGGAAGAGGCTTATGAAACATTTGGAGGGTTTGCATGGGTGTGGGAATGGACCACGCTGGATCTTCACATCTTTAAAAAGATTCCAAGAGAACGTTTTTAAATCCATATTTCCCCCCACCTGATCAAAACATGTTTTCCTCTTTTACATGACCCCAGCGACAAGAGAGCCCTGGTGTGCTCTAAATGATTTGTGCAACAAACCAAACCAACAAACAAAAATGGAATACAGCTCAAATAAAAGAGGAAAGGGTCATATTTGATGGTCAGTACATGAGTGTCTAAAAGAGAATTTCTGCAAACCAGCGGGAGTTTTAACTGTGCGATTCATTGTGAGTTCTCCGTCAATATCAAGAGGGATTGATCGCACGTTATAAGAGTCTCTGGTCTTGACAGCTTTTCATGCTGTCGATAACGTTTCTCCGCTCGAGTACAGAGGCCGTCAATAACGTTCCTTGCTGCACTCAAATACAGTTCCATAAGTGGCAAACTCACAGATGTAATTTAAGATAAAGATGGAGCCTTTTGGGGATAACTGTTATCAACAGCGCTTTTGAAAAAGGTCTGAATGCAGATGTTCTGAAAGCTACTATACTAAACCAGATTTAACATGTTAAAAAAGGCCTATGATGCTTATACAAGATAAAGATTTTAAAAAAATAACACATTATATGTGCTTTAAACTGATTCATTTTATGAAAATAAGAATTTACATTTATGCGCCAGGCCCCCACTTTATCCAAAGTGACTTACATTGCATTATACTAAACATTAATTCTACACTTTGTGCACAATCATTAGCCATTATTTTGAACATACCTTCATTTTTTCAATCCTTTCTAACTCCGAGCTTAATAAACCTGAATTCTTGTAGGATTTAATGCATATGAGGGTATGTGTTTTTGTGTAAGGAGGAAGCGTGAAGCCTAAGGAGATCAACACAATATATCAAGGAGTGCATCATTATAGGACAACTGTTGAATGACTGTTGAAAGGTCAAAAATTGTAAAAAGTCGTTCACAGCGATTCAGCTTTCTTGAAATGTCTACGTTTTGGTGGCGTGATCACAGAACCATCAAATGTTTTATTAACAAAAAGTAAACAGCATTGCAAGAAACGTGTCGAGAAGAAAAGACGCATATTACCTACCAAACCTTTGAGAAGAATCAAACATGAAGCTACCAGGCACCCATTATCCTCCATAGCTGCCATTTTGCACAACTCCAACCTATCTAGATTGTCAAAAAGTATGATGTGTTCAGTTCTCAGAGCCATGGCAAAATAAGAAAGACTGAAATCCAACCACCTCTGAACAAGATCCACGAGTTAACACGTAAATAATGGGAAACTCTTTGTTTTTCATTTAGTTGCATAATTATTCTGCCCACAGAGTTGCCTAATAAGTGGGCACATGTAGATATTCATCTTAAGAAAGCCAAAACTTTTACTACTTAAGTTTTCAGATTTGAGGGTTTAAAAAATGTATTGGCTTAGATCACTGCATTTTGCAATCACAAATTTAATCCCCAAAAATATATATCTTTATTAATAATTGTACACACAGTTTAAATATGTTTAATCCCTGGGATCAAACTCATGACCTTGGTGTCGCCAGGAACACGCTTTAACCACTTCTGGAAAGCGTAAATTCTTCTTTTAGTTCTACACTGACTGTCGGCTAAAAGGTCTGAACTTTATTACAGCTCTCATAGGTAGAAGCACACAAGACACCATTTTAGTAACATCTAAAGTGACCTTTAACTTACCTGATCCTTGACCTTTACATAAGTACACAGTACTTGTAAGAAAGAGTATATTTCTTTTTGACAAGGATACCTTTAAATACTGCAACACACGTCTCCTTAAAGTCAAGTATAATTCAACAAATTAGACGACGCATTTAAAACTCTGATTCAAGTTTTATTTGATGTTTCCAATGAACATGTAGCCAATGAAATGTGAGAATGACATCTGGTATATCCGATTTCCTGATCTCTTCTTGAAAATAATCAATATAACAGTTCTGAAAAAGAAGTCTTGAAAAAGGAATGGTTTGCTTAAAGGTGGGGTGAATATAATACACTTAACTAAGTAAATAAAAATATCTATTTCTATTTTCTAGTTTTGAATTTTAATCAAATGTTGTTTTGTGGATTTAAATTATTAATATAGCACTGCACTTGGATACTATTTGATATCGTGATACCCGAGTTGGTATAGTCTCAGGATGGTATCATGACAACCTAATTCTTCAACCAATAGTTAGCTGGGCCTAGGGGTCAATAAAAGCTGAAACAGGGCGATACTTTGAACAACCTTTATATGACAAAATCTCTGTGCTCCCCTCTTTAGAAAATTGTTCAAGGTTCCACAAAATTCTGTCCTGTGTGTGTTTGTCAGTTTTATGTCTTGCTCTCTTTTCTCATCTGTAAGGTTTGGCAATTTAACTGATTAGAAAAGCCATGTAGATAAAATAAATTAAATTGAGCAGTGCTTAGAATGTCTCAATGAATGCTGTTGCTGTGAATTATTGTATAAATCAGATCATGCACAATTTGCATATCTTGAAATGGAATACAATCAAAACCCTTCAATTAACTTTAAGATTAAAGAGATTACGGTATATGTGACTCTTTCTTCCGTGCAACATAGAATAGGATATTCTGAGAAATGTTGCAGTATTTACAATTCAGTGTAATTCAATAAAGTTCAATGTTGTGTGGTTACCAACATTCTTCAAAAAATGCTTATATTCTTTTGTGTTTTGCAGAACAAAGAAATTCATGAAAGTTAAAAAAATACAAAGAGTATGATGAATTATTATTCATGGGTAAACTATCCCTTTAACATACCTTTTTACACAAAGAATAGAATAACACACCATTTGAAACACAGCTGTTCTGAACAGAGTAGACAGTGTCACAAAAAGCCAGGATCTGTCTGGGGAAGTGACATCACCTCGGCCTCAGCTGTGGATGGCAGCTAATTTAATCACCAGGGACATGTTGACTGACAGATTCATTCCCTGATCAAATTCCATCTCCTGAATGAGGCAGAAAAGTAAGTGAGGGACACTGAGTGGGAGGTGGACCAAGGGTGTGAAGATAACCTCTACCAGAGAGGAGAAGGGAGTCAATAGAGGGCCTGCTTCAGATTGTGTAAAGGATGTCTTCATTGAGGGGGCGAGATGCTGGTTTTAACACACACCAAATGGTGCTAATTTAAAAGGAAATCTGAGAGAGACCAGGGAGCAGGACCATGGGGATCAAGCCACTGGGAAGAGGATCTCTTGGAAACCCGGGCAGCAGAAAAGGAAAATAAAGAGACAAGCAAGGAAATCTGGAAGAATTTGGAAGAATGTTAGCTACTGAGATTTCTGGATCACAATCGACTACATTAAAACAGAAAATATAGTTTTTCTTGTTCTGTTGGAGATATTTAGAAGAATTAAGGAAAGCAAATTATTCCAATGCACATTTTTCTAGTTCATTTTTTCTACTATAATAAGAAAGACTCTTTTGAATTGAATTTTGGGAGGAAGTGTCCCTTTAATGTTCAAACTTCCTGAATTTCACACACTTATGCAAAAACAAATTTCTGACACTTAAAAATTGACATTGTAGGTGGAACACAAAAGAATATGTTTTGAGAAAATTTACACTGGTTTTGTGTCCATTCAAAGGGAGTCAAGAGGGCTAGTATAGTTTGATGACAACATTCTTCAAAATATCTTCTTTTGTGTTTTGCAAAAGAGAGAAAGTGAAAGTCATACAGGTTTGAAATGACATGAGGGTTTTTTGGGGGGGGGGGGGGGGGGTTGTCCTGTAGTGAATTCTAGCTAAAATGAACCAATCTCCGCAACCCAGTTAACCATGCGGTTGATTGGTTTGTGTACCTTCAATGACACTGAAGGTGGTGGAAAGAATCCCTTGGTGGGGTTTTTAGAATCTGCTGCTGGAGTCTATAACAGCAGTCTGGTAGCTGACACAAGGTAACCTGCACTGTAACCAAAAACCTACGTGACGTGACTCAGCAGAGCAGTTGGATCATATTACCAAACCAAAGCAGCCACAACAGAGCATGCGTATCTAAGAGCTTTTCTGATCAGAAAACCATCAACATATCAGAGGGCCAGAGTTGAAGAAAGTCAGGGAATGAACACTGGCAGAACTCTGTAACTTCTTTTGTATGTACACAAAGTCAATGTAAGTGATTTGGTGCCTTCCATGTTGGGTTACCAACTTACTTTATTTGCCAAAGGACAGATTACTAAAACCTGGGCATCAACATGTTTCTCATCTTTCTTAATAGACCTTGTATTCTGAAACTTCTTGCTTTCCACAAATTCTATCGTTTAGAGGTTTCAGGATATTATCATCCATCAAAGCTTAGAGAGGATTTATTCCCTGTGTTTGGATCTAGATTGTGGGTCTTCAAAATATCCCATAAGTGACCTCACGGCTGCTGACCTGAGCTCAGGTCATAAGCATCACAGCAGATTTACGACCTGCATCTCTTGGGTAATAACATGAGGGTCAGGGCCCTGAGGGAGGAGGACAGAGAGAGCGAGAAAGAGCTGAAAGCACTTAAAGTAATGTAAGTGAATAAGGTTCAGTGTTACTATTGGTCCCGATGGGGGCTTGACCGCACAGCCGTTAATGACAGTATTGGATAAGTGCGACGTGTGGACCCGAGCATTTATTAAATGCTGCGAACCGCTGAGTTTTAACAACACTATAAAAATAACTAGAGATTTAAGAAATCAAACTGTCAGTTAGAGTGGCATGTACTGGGTGCATAAGTGGTTTAAACATGAACAAATGTCAAAGTTATGTTTATTCAGAGGACGGTTTTGTTAATCATAGCAACATTGCTTTTACCATAAGGTCAATCCATGTTGTCACCTGGGGTTAAGTATACTGCTAATGTATTCAGTGTTCCACATCGATAATTGCAGAACAACATAAATTCTTACAAGTTAAGTGCAAATTTTGAAAAATGGAACACAATTTGCATAAAAAAAATGGAAAAGCATTTTTAGCTCATTAACAGATATTCTCATTCAAGTCAGACAAACCAACACAAATAATTCAGTACTTAATGTGGAAGTTCACCCAAAATGAAAAAAACACTACCATTTACTCTACATCTTGTCATTTCAAACGACCATCTTTCTTCTGCAAAACTCAAAAGAAATTACTTTCTTTCTTCGGCAAAACTCAAAAAAGATATTTTGAAGAATGTAAGTAACTGGCTCCCATTCACTTACATAAGTTGAAAGTGTGCTACTGCTGCTCTGATACCAAGTTTCTTCAAAATAGTGTCCCAAAACATAGAAATGCTGATCAAATGGAAATCCAGAAAGGTCTCGTTATTTTCCAGAGCCCTGTAATAAATGTATAGACCTTTAACAAATGTGAATGTTCCAGTATGGCCTTTATTTTTCAACAAGTGACATTTTTGCTCCATGAACACTTTCTGTCTCGATTTACAGCCCGTGAGAGACCTGCACACCCTCCTACACATGCATTTCTGGCAGACAGGTCATCATGCGTGGCAAAAGATCGATGAAGCATGTAGACAAAAATCCTTTGCGGAACTCGCAGAGAGTTTGACTCAACAGGGCAGAAAAACAACCATGATGGAAGGTACAAGATGGGACATCATATGAACACCTAAAGAGACTGATAGCTTGATGGGTCTGTGACAGAGGAAGACAGAGAGTTCAGGGGTCAAGGAAAGCAGTGTTAGAGGAAGGTGTGAACAAGATGTGGAGGAAACAGAGATAGGGAAGAAAAACAGAGCAGCACATTCACACAGGAGGAGACTAATGTAGAGATGACAGCCTATCAGTGGAGGACGCAGATGTTGCAGGAAAAAACACAGAAGTTGTGCTCTGCCCACACACACCTGCATCGATACAACTCAGATGATGAATGACATAAATGAGGATTTGGATTGGATTGGATGAGTGTGAATGGGCGATGCAAATTAAAGCGCAGATCAACTTCACTCACCTAATTAGTGCAGAGGATTGTGGGAAGTTGGAAGATGTAAAGCTTATGTCTGTTTGGACAGAACTCTTTAAAGTTTTAATAAAACTATAACATTTATCTTAGATGCCTACATTCTTTTATTTGTCTCAGAGTTAACCTGAGGTTAATCCTTTCATTCCTTAAAACTAATCATTGACTATGAAATTGACATATTTAAAATCCTGTGGAAATTAAGGGGAGACATTGCATGCAATAAGGTTTTGTATACATTTGTTGATTTTTGTACTTTGGTATATATCGCTTCAACATGTTTTCATCAACAGTGATACTATAAAATGACTGAAGTTCAACGTAAAATGTCAATTTAAGTAAAATGTTTCTTCTAACCTCTATTCATCCCCATCTAATTGCATATCTTTCGCAGCCGATTTCTCAAAATTTGTTTTTTCAACATTCAGAGTCATTTATCTCTTTTCTTTGAATGTTCATGTTCTGTGTCTAGTTTTTACTTTAATTTTAAATATATGTAAATATGTGTATATTTAATGAGATACCATCTCATTTGCATATCAAAGGACATGTTAGAAAAACACTTAAATATGTCATAACAACTAAAGAAAGAAGCGTACAATAATTTATTTGTTAAATATGTGCCTAAAATATGTATGAAATCTTTATGTATTAACAATAAAAACCATTAACTTGAATGATCTGCATTCACTTGTATTAATTTCTTAAATGTAGTTTTAGTGTTTTTTGCCTCACTCCTTGACTTGCCATAATGCAATGAAAGATATCATGATCACAATTGATAAAGTGCACTCAAAAGGAAGCAATATACACCCCTCAGTCTAAGTAGATTTCTCTGGCCCGATCTTAACCCTATTTTCAATAGTACCACGGAGTTTAATAAAACAGCTGTCATTTCCCTGATAGCAAACGTATTCTGGTGGACATTGAATTGTCTGCATTTTCATCTGCCCTACATCTCCGAGACGTTTGCTGTCAGATGTCATATAGACCTCATGAAGATATCTATGAGATAATTTATAATATAATCTAGGATTTATAATAGATGTAAACCAGCTCTTTTTAAGATGGTTAACAGAGGAATTTAAACAGCAGATGTTTTCAAGTTCTTCAGATCTTAGGCAGACCTTTTACAGACGTCCCATTGCTATCTGGATTATAATTGGGTAAGAAGTCGCTCTCTCGATCCTTCTCTGCATTCGTTCATTGATGGTGGAACGATCTGCATCTTACAACATGTTTGGCATACTCGGTCTCAATCTTTAAAAAAATGCCTAAAAACTCATCTCTTCTGTCTACATTTAACCCACTGAAAACCTTCTTTCTAACCTACTCACTCTACGTGATAAAAAAAGAAACCTTCCCCCTTACAGGTTTTATCTGGCCTTGTGTAACTTAGTAACCTCGTTATGGCACTTGTTCATCTATTGTTGTCTCTGCTATTTACCGCATAATTGTCTCCTCGATTCTTTGTAAGTCGATTTGTATAAAAGCGTCTGCTAAATGCCTAAAATGTAAATGTAAATGTAAATGTAAATTATTGCGAATAACGGCGAGAAGAATACCTTAATACACATCCATTTTGTAATCATTCAGTCCCAAAAAATTATTTTCTAACTTTAAAATATTAAAATTTATGTTCTGTTTCTTTCTCAAAACCCAGAACCCTCCGCAATGACGAGTAGCCCTGCACCTTAATAAACCTTGACTGTAACTACACCTCAGATACATCAAGTTTATGTTAATACAGTACATATGCAAATTAGCGTCGGTGAACATTTATGGAGAAAATACCCAATATTTTAAATTGATACATCTGCACATTGTTTTTTTAAAGAATATTACGAACACAACATGAACATATAAACAACAAAAAACTTGATTTACATCATAGGGGGTTTTAAAAATAAGTATAATTAGGAACAATTGTACCCTTTGTAACAGTAAATCAACGATGCTTGGAGTTTACTGTGTTACAATTTGCGACTATGACCCTTGAATAAAAGAAGCCCTTCCTGCATGGCAGATGTATAAAGTTGTTTTAAAGCATCTTAAATGCAAGCCTAAATAAATGCCACAGAGAAAGAGACCACATTCATTTTGTGCTTCAAAGGAGTTATTGGAGGTAAATGGAAAGGCAGTGAGAGAGAAGCCAGAGCGATTGGATTTGTGTGTGGTAAATATGCTCAGATTAGATTTATGTTCGGCAGGGTCATCTGAGAGAGAGAAGATAATAGCCGTTTCAGACATGTAAGTGGAGGAGTGGAGAAGGGCTTCGGTACTGAGGTCAGGGGCATGAGGAGATGGGACTGCTGGAGAAAGAGGGACAGATGTAGGCAATTCGAGAAGCTTTTGTGTTTATATTAGGTGATACTGAGTCCAAACAGAAAGCAGTAAGTAGTACGTTTTATTACAAGGGACTTATTACTGATTGAAATCAACTAACACTCTCTCCTTAATACCCTAAAGTTACCAGGTATCTTTTTACATTTACATTAATGTATTTGGCAGACGCTTTTATCCAAAGCGACTCACAGTTGAAAATTATCACTGCAGAGCAAATGGGCAGTGGGATTCAAACCTGCAACCTTCTGCTTACAAGTCCAACTCTCTAACAACCAGACCACGACTGACTATTTACAGACATAATATTGCAAAAATGTCACAGGAAAAGGCTCAAAACCAGACTGAAGTGTGTCTGCCCATGATCACGCTCACTAGTCTTGAGTACTTTTCAAGAGCTTTTGAAATTAAAAGGAAAGTTTTTTCCTTTGATAAAATATATGTTAGCCTTAAGGACCGATATGCTTCAGAGCACTCACAAAATTTGCATTTAGAAGATAGAAGGGTTCAAAACTGACTTGCATGTGCGTACAGGAATCATCATGCTACACTTCAGTCTCTTGTCGGAAGTCTTGCCCAGTTTGAAGCCCCTTTTGAATCCCAAGAGCCCACCTCACTGGAGCCACCACTTGTTCGCATATTAATCATATCCTACTTGTTGAACGATGCATAACGCACTTGATAAGAGTTAGGGCATTTTCAAAAAATGTAAGTAGGTTGTACATTGGGATGAGTGAAGTTAAATTTCTCGCTACATCCTCCGGTAGAGAAACATAATAGCAAAGAGCGGATCTTATGTGCTGATCTATTCCAAGTCTACGCAGTATGTAGACTAGGTTCTATGGAAGAGATCAGACATCCCAGCCTTAATGAGTAAAGAAGGACAACGCCAATGTCACTCACCAACATAAGCACACATAAAAGGTATCAATGATCTTCCAAATCTTTCCCATTAGTCTTCCATAAAACTGTATCTTTACTGATGTTAACTCCAGCTTGGTGGGCTTATGGTGTGTTAGACAAAACGCTATTGATAATTTTGATTGTAATGGGATGATTGTCTTAACCACGCTAAACTAAGGAACAAAAACATCTAGAACAAACCATGATTTAACCACAAGCATACATTTCTAATCTGGTCAACATTATTCATTGTAAAGGCATTAGTTAGAGCCAAACAGTCAGATCTTTTAGGTTACTTAGTAGTGAAAGTTTAGTGACATTGTAAGCTTTGCTTTAAGTAGGACTGACCGTTGTAGGTGCGATTCCACATCTTTTTAGTGACCACATCCCCCGGCGGCCGCAAACCTGACTGATCCATGGTCTCATTCAGGGCTTGAGAGTACAACATGACTCCATCGTGGAACGCTCCAGAAATCAGATTCATCTGGAAAAATTCAAATTAATATTAGCATTAAAATTGCTCAAGTATCCGGATCTTAAATTAGATTACGTTTATCATTTTATTGCACTTTAGATACATATTCACAGCCTTTATAAAGAAACATTGACATCAGTGATGAATTATGAAGTGTGATTCAATGACGCCATAGGTCTCTGTGCTGGAAAATGGCAGCATTCCACATGTTGCCCCTCGTGCAAGGCCCTACTCACTGTTTCACATCACACATTCCTTCTGTGTTCTTTCAAATATGTTGAAAAACACCCTCCTCTTGTTCTAACATGTTTATTTCATTAGACTGAATGAAAAATAACTCAAAATGTACAAACACAGATGATTGGTGTTATCGGCTGTGCTTTTTAAAGGCCACAAATAGATTCATAACTGTGCATAATTTGGGCTAGAGTTGGTATGTTAAATAAGAATGATACCCAAGTACCTAAAATTTATAATAAAACAATACTTCCAATAAATTTGAAATTCCTGTGTTAATGCTTGAAACCCATCTTTCTTCAACACAACATAAAAGAAGACATTTTGAAGAATGTTGGGAATGACTACTGTTCTCTTGCATTGGTTTTGCATCCATACAATAGAAATGTATAATATGACGACACAATGTTAGGTTACAATGTAAACAATGGCAAACAGTAATTTAAAAATTATTATATTCTCATAAAATTTCTCATAAAATTCCAATAGCTAATGTTTTTATCTTATCTAATTTGATACTATTTTTGTTTCTCCCATAAGACTGTGTCACAAAAATCTAAGACAAAGTTGAAACCTTACTGTTTTCAGATGACAATAAATGTTTGCTTTGGGTACCCACTGTACCATAGCTCTGCCAAGAACTGAAACTCCTTAAGACACGCACAGGCATACACTCACACAAACGCACACAGCAAACAACCAGCAACACTAAATTATATAATGACATGCTTTATTACCCCTTAATGACATTTCTGAACAATTTCACCATAAGTAAGAAACTTGCCAAAAACATCTGAACTGTTGTTTCTTGCTGTTTCCCAGCAGTCCTTGGGGGAGGTGGTAGATAATGAAGTTCATATATCAGATATTGTGATGTTGGTATGTTCATGTGTTTGAGAGAGACTTTTCAGAGAGCTCAGACTGACAAGCGTTCGGAAACGTTCCACTACACTACAACATATCACTGCTGTTTTGGTTGTAATGTTTTACACATCTTCAGTTGTGTGGCTGTTTGCCATCTTCTTCACTGTATTTCCATACATTCTAGACACATGGGAAAGTGTATATAATGCAGAACATTTACAGTTAAACCTAGGTCTCATTTCTTCCAGAAAACCAACAACACGAATGGGTAGTAGAAGGTGCGGAATGCTGTGAAAATGTTAATGAGAATTGGGGAACCATAAAGAAAAATCTCATCTTTATTTTCTCAAATAATTCTAAAATCAATCAAAAAGGATACTGAGATAACATTCCTTTCACCCTTTTGTCATTTTAATGCTGCATGACTTTCTTTCACAGGAGAAGATATTTTGAAGAATGTTGTAAAACGAGCAACGGTGGTAAACATACACTTTTATTCTATGGACACAAAACCAATGCAAGTGAATGTGTAGCACCAAAAACTTCACTCGGCATTTTTAAGTGTAGTGGATAATTGAATGCAGTGGAGTGGACCAAGGTGTTTTGTGTGAATATTCTCTAAAACTGGACAATAAGCAGTTCATTCTTTAATGACCATACAGCCATTAAACGCAAACCAGGTGAGATTAGTCTACTTTAAATGAGTCGAAGTAAACTAAGTCACTGCACCAGACGGTTCCTCGCCAAACCTTAAGCTTTTCTATAACAAAATGAAGCGAACGGAAAACGCTCCAAAACCGCGAGAAGCAAAAGGTTGTACAAAAGTACGGTTGCCATAGCAACCATAGACTCATCAATACAGAACATCTGTGTGTGACGGAGGACAAGGAGATTGTGAAGCGGGGTAAAGAAGATTGTGAGCGTGCTTGTGGAGTAAGAATAAAATGAAATATCTGGATACAAGGACAAATGGAAGCAAGAGAGGAGATGGGGGAGGAACAGACATAAAACACGATCCAGAACATGAATAAATACATTTCACATGGTAGAGGCATGGAGAGTGTGATGCAAGACAATAAGAAAATCCAAATGGAGATACATAAAGAAAAGATTTATGCAGCTCAAGAGCGAGAAACAGTGTTAAACAAGTGGTTCTCAAAGTGGGGGGTGCGCGCGAGGGAAGGACCTTCAGAAGATGAAAAGAAAAGAAAAATTGTTAAGAGCCAACAGACATTGAGTAAAAGTTGCAAGAGTAGGGGGCTACATTGAGAAAGGGGGCACAAGATTCTTTTAAAGATTTAAGGAGGAGAACAACCAATAAAGATTGAGAACCAAAGAGTCATAAACCAGTTTTACCATCCAACAGAGAAGAAAATCCAAAAGTCTTATCACTTTGAAAAATAAAATCAAGCCTCTACTTTAAGCTCAGTCACATCCATAGCAAGAATAGCGTGGTATGAGTTATAAAATCAATACTTATGGTTTGGGGGTGATTTTCATGTGCAAGTAGTGAGGTAATGGACACATGATATGATCTTCGTTCCCAATACTCTTCTGGTCCCTATTTATACACAGAAAATGCCACCTCCCCATTCTAAGGAACAAGTCATAGCCAATGAATAACCATTTGACAGTGATTTAGATTGAAGGGATATTTATTTATCCGTCATTGAATGGAATGCAAGTTGCTAGTTCACAAAAGTTCGAGAGAGAGAGAGAGAGAGAGAGAGAGAGAGAGAGAGAGAGAGAGAGAGAGAGAGAGAGACAGATCCTTTTGTGTTTGTCTGTGTTAATATGGCCATGTTGAAAAATCAACTAATTGGAGAGACAGAAGTGTGAGGGAACCTCCCCAAATGAGCTCATTGCATTGGGAAATATGGATGGATGCATCAGGGTTACCGACTACAGCAGAAGAAACAAAACTCTGAGTGCAAGACACCTTATTAGACATGAAAAAATGTATTGTGTTTGGGACGTGCATCATATCTACTCTATGGGTTTTCCGAACTGAAAACTTCCAGGCGTTGCTAATAAGCTTTTGCCTTGTTGTTTGTGATACAGGCAGGATGGCAAATTGATTATTAAGAATGTTTGCTTTGAAGGACAAGATGGAAAAATGTGCTTTATGAATGAAGGAACCTTTCAAAAAATTTGAACTGTCCAAGACTGATTTAAAGTAAAGATGCAAAAGAAACATATATACAGATTTATTAACTGTTATTGTTATAAATTATTTAAAAGTAAAAATAAAATGATTTAAAATTAAGCCATTTTATAATCATTATCTCAACCCTGCAGTTGTCGATTCTTTGTTATTTTGAACACAAATTAAGATTTTTGAATAAGAGGACAATGGAGGTCAATGACGGCCCAAAACAGCTACCTTGCAAACATTCAATAAAACATCCTTTATATTTTAAATATAGACGGGTTTGAAATAATCAGGAATTGCAACTCTACATACACCAAAAAGGTAGTTTAAGACCAAGAAAAGATAATGAAATTGGGGGGCTGAGACCAAGTGAACACCAAGGCAGGTCAAGACCAAAACCAGCACAAAACACTACAAAAGTCAAGCTAAAATAATTATAGAAAAATATACATACAATATACATTTCACCCACTTGCTGTAAGATATTAACTCTTCTGTGAAATATTGTAAACTTAATTGAATCATTTACATTTTACATTTACTCATTTGACAGATGCTTTTATTCAATGTGACGTACAAGAAGTGAAGTGGAAAGTTATCACTGTAGAGCAAACGGGGGTAAGGTGCTTTGCTCAAGGATAATTCAGTCATTGTCTGCTGGCAGTGGGATGATAACCCGCACCCTTTTGGTTTCAAGTCCAACTCTTTAACCACCAGACCACAACTGACCCAAGAATGATATTAACACATAAAAAAAAGGCACAGGTAATTTAAAGTCGTTTCCCTGACCGGTCTTGAAATATGTCTAAGACCCAGACAAGAAAGAGACCAAAGACAAAAGAGACTGGGACAAGACCAAGATCACCAAATAATGTTTTTTTGAGCAGTGTACTGCAACACTATTTTCTAGTATACTTTTTTTAATAGTTTTTGAGCAGTGTACTGCAACACTATTTTCTAGTATACTTTTTTCATACATTTTAATTTCGTGACGTGATTTGCTGTTGAACCTATAAGATGCTTCAAGAACCAATGAAACACATCCAACAGTAGATGACCGACGTTACGAAAAACCCTAAACGCTTATTGGTGGGCATAAAACACTCAACATAATGTAGTTGAGCTTCAATGGACTGTTACAGAAAGAGCTCATTCCAGACTTGGAACTAATATCAGGCTAACAGACTGCTCTGTCAGACACGCGCAAGGAGACCTACAGCTAAGCGTAATTACTACTCTTCCCCACTGTCACTGAAAGGTTACTCATCCCTCAAACACACTCACGTCAGGAGTCTTTTTTGGGCGAGTGCTGGGTGACATTTACTGTCAGAGCACAAACAAGCCGATCCGACAACTTCAATCGTCTCTTTATGCAAAACAACCACCTCGAACTTTATTTCCGGGGCCAACTTCTCATTCTATGAAATGATTAGCCCAGAACCATTATACGGGGCTTTCTATTGTTGTCAGTTTAATGTACACAATAATGCACTTTTTGGGGGGATTTTTACCAGTATTACAGCACAAAAGGAGTATAGGATTTTAGGGTTAAACCTTGCACATTACTGTGACATAAACTAATTCGATTATAGTCATTTATAACCAATGACAAATGACAACTGTCATTCTTTATACCTTTACATTTGCTGCTCTACCAGAGAATTAACAATTACCTACCTCCTTCCCCAACTCCACCACTTGTGTGTTTATGAGGGAACATTGTGCCTAATATCACAAAATGACAGCAGCATTGCTTGCATGCTAACTGCAGCATGACATTGACATACTGTACCACGACCATTAACAAATTGAAATTTGAGAGTTATGACAAAAATGTATTTTAATATGTCGCACTTGTTTTCTTTGAAATTGCATAATGTTGATTTATCGCTATTCAAAGACACTTTCGACACTAAAAGAGTTAATTTAGGAACCTCCTTGATAAATAATATACAATCACACCAAAACATGCCTGATCATGTAAGGGTGGTGTATTCTCTACAGCCGTGCAATCAGTGCCAGCTTGCAACTCCAATCAGAAGATGTTTCGTGGGCGTGTAAGTGTAATTACTTGATTTGCTTAATTTCTTTAGTTAATCAGGCTGGTTATCACCAGACCCAAATTCTGAATCACTGAAGATACATCCAACATTGCATTCTAACAGTATGCACTGACCTACTTCATTATTAATACCATTCTGTTTCATTTAAAATGAAATAGTAGAAACTGTAATATGAAGTATGTGAGCTGTGTTCACAGTGAAAAAAATCTAAAACAAACGAAAGTGTTCTAAGTACTCAGAAGATACAACTGTAAATATGAATTTTGGAATGCGCTCAATGGAGTTAATTGAAGAGAAGCAATTAATCTTCAGTCTGACAGTGAACTGAGGTCATTGGGCAAAATGTGTAACAATCAATTTAAAAGTACAATGTATGAATTGGTTTTATTGATGTGCATCATGTTATGGATTTGACGTCATTTGCTCAATTCTAGGAAACCACTTTTACCTTTAGATAGTACCCTTATAAAATCCATACCCTTGATGCTAGAGTACTTAGTGCATAGTGTATGCTATCTTCAGGGACACAACTTGAGTTTACTGAACTTTGTTTCTTGAAAAACATCCTGAAGTGATGTGGAGTAAAGTTCCAAGTTGAAACAAAGTGGTATGGTCAGTTCTAATCTTGGAAACCCCAGAGAAACTGTTCTCATTCTTTTATAAGCTTCAGGGTCAATGGGGTCTGGCAATGATTGACATTCCCTTTTAACATGGGAAGCATGTGGTTTGAAAAAAAGAAACCTTATCAGAAATAAATTTCACAACAAAAATTACATTCCAAAGGCTATTATAAATCTCAAGAGATTATCCCTGTCAGAATAAATAGAGACAATCTGTTAGCAATCAATGAAATACTTAAAGGCATAGTTCATATATGACTTTATGCTCAAAATAAGCAGTATGGTAGAGGCTGATAAACTCAGTAACCTTTAACTTTCATTGATATGGAAATGGGAATTGATGCAATTAAAGGCAAAAGGAGCAGTCAGGCCCAAACATTTTTAGTTTTCCATGGAAGACAGTCATGGGTTTTGAAAGGAAAAAAGTTTATTGTTTCCAAGTTGAGAAAAAATGGGCTTGTAAACTTTTCCAACACAGAGTTTAGTTTTTGAATAAATGCAGTGATATCACAGTTTGTGTTAATGTGATGGTATATTTACCAGAGAATCCTCCACGGTAATGTTGAACATGTCCATGGCGTCTGCCTTCAGCCTAGACACAAAGTCTTTGTATTCAGGGTTGTGAGGTTCACTGTAGGTCAGGATCTTGACGCTCTGTGAGAATGAAACATTAGTGTAAATTTAATGCACAGTGTATAATGTAGATGATAGCGTTAAAATATACAATCATCTAATGTTTCTCAGCTTAAACAATCAACAAATGAGCCCAAAGACAGCCACAGTATGGTTTAATGAGCATTTTTGACAATCCTCATTTTATTTATATAATCCAATGTTCTTTTGTTGTGTAGATAGGTAGATATACAAACCAGAAGATTGTGCCAATGCAACCCTCACTATGAGTAATAAGAGTATCTCTTTGCTTAACTTTTAGTTATTTTGTGACTGGCCCTTAATTGGACTGAATTTGACTGATATTAATGCTATCACATAGAAAGAGATTTCATATCATACAGTACAATACCAAAGCATACAAGTGTAATATGGAGACAACTTCCTGTAACATACTGTAGTGAGGACTAGTGGTCTTCTTACTGGTCACACTGGAATATTTCTACGGCCTTGCTATGGTTACCAGGGTGTTTCTTATGGTTTCAAGGACTATGCTTTGTGATTGTTTGGGTCTTACTAGGTGGTTTATTCTTGTTCAAAAGACTCATTCTTCAAATCTCTCTAATCATGTGATTCTTGGAAATTGGAAACTTCGAAAAGGTTTTAAAAAACCTGAGAGACTAGGAACGGAAAGATATTCACTTTATTTAAAAAATACTAAAATTGACATCCCAGATAGAATTTGTCTAAGTATTATCAATGGGATTATATAACAAATATGGGGTCCAAACCAGGATTGAAGCAAATTTGACAGACACTGAAGAGGTAGGCAAAATTATGAAAACAATACTTTATTTGTATAACTAAATGTGTGTATATATGAATCCCCAGACATCTCATCTCTGAAATAGCCGTATAATGTATGGAGCTTACGATGCTTATTTTTACTATGCATAATGTCATCTAATGTCATTTGTTCCATCATGCAAATGGAAATTTAATTTCAATCCATGTTAATTCAGTATTAGAGGAATAACCATTAATCTCGCACGCTCTGCTGTTATTAAAACACTATACACACATAGCATATATATATATATATATATATATATATATATATATATGTATGTATATCACCTTAACCTCATGTCTTACTTTGTGTTCTGATGATAAATGGCTGTGCAGGGTTATCAAACAACATGAGGGTGAGTAATTTCCTTCAGTAGGTGAATTAATAAAATGACTTTAATATAATAAAAAGCACTTATCTGGAATGCTTCTCAAAGCCTGTAGTGTTTTATTTCAGCTTTGTCAGTGCGGTTCTCTGAAAATGTTTTAACGTGATTTGTTGATCTAATTTCAGATTCATTCCAAATCACAATGTACCAAAATGAATCTCACAAACAATTGACAACAGCATCCGCATAACAACCCATCAAATTACGTCAAACCGAGAGAAAAGCTGCCTTCTTAAAGTTGAGATCCATTCCTGAAACCTACAAAGGAAAAACTGACAAAGTAATGATAGTGTTTTGCCTGCTTCTTTCTTTTGAGGATGCTCAGATTCATGTGGCAGATAACTGTTCTTGTGAAGCGAACGGGATCATCAAAACTAAACTGGAAATAAAATGGAAACTGTGTGACCCCCGCAGAAACAGAAAGCTTCTGCTCCAGTACAAAGAACAGAAGGACAAAAACAGAAATCTGTGAATATTTCATATAAAAAATTAATAATATGCCTTTGTGTATTAAAAAAATCCTAAGGCTGTCATTGAATAAAATAAAGGCACCATAGCAACCGACCAAAAATCCTGGACACCCATAACAAACATGTTTTACAAATCACGCACTTCACAATAGTGTTTTTATCTACTTTAAAAAGAAACATTATATTCTCAAAAAAACAAAAAACTAAAGCAAATATAACTTGTAATGGACTTCGCCATCCGAATGACAGAACATGTTTTTGCTTTTGCACAAATGTAATTACATAAATGTTCAAACAGGACAATCACCTCTGCTATAACCAGATTATGAAATCAAACCAACTGTTAGCTGTTTTATAGACCTATTGGAATAATTTCCATCCTCCGCCGAGGAAATGTCAGCCCATCGCAGTTGTTAGTTAATGCCATCAAATGTAAATGCTCTCTGAGGCTGTGTGAACTCATTATAATGCAGTTCCTTAGAGAGAGAAAACATCTAATTCTGGCAAACACAACACATCTCTTTCAGTTAAACACCAAATTAACATTTGTGTTCAGATCAGAGTAGTGATTCAAAGCTTTTCAGCAGTTTTAAGTGTATTTTAAGAATCAGTAGATTTAAAATTTTCAGAAATTGTGAGTGATGCTTCCTTTTGCTTGTTCATTTTGGCTGCTTGTCAGTACGTTGCCATTCAGTTGCTAGGGTATAGGGTAGTTACCATGCTTTGCTTGGTGGTTACTTACGGACTCATGGTTAATCCGTAGATCTGGCTCTGGTCAATTTTTTATCATTATTAAAGAAAGTTTGCCTAAAAATGTATATTTTGTCATTATTTATTAACGCACCAGTTGTCACAAACCTGTACACATTTCTTTGTTGTGCTCAACGCAAATGAAGATATTTTGATTAGAATTGTTTCCAAGTTATTTAAGGTCACCATTCACTCCTATAGGCAACACTAGACCACTATGGATGTCAACAATGACCCAAAACGTGCCTATTGCATTGTTATGAAACGTATAGGTTTTTCCCCATGATCTCATCAGTGACATCAACCGCTTAAGTCATTCCAAAAATATGTCAAATACAACCCCAAAGCACTTCTGCACATTGGAAAAATGACAACTGTTCCGGACTAAATAAACGTTTAACAAGTTCAATGTTAAGCACAATGGAAGGTTTGAACGGCAGGGAGCCACATTTAGTATAAACACTAAACCTATGAGACATCCCTAAATATCACCCTCGAGCATATGTCAATTATCAAGTGTTTTACATTTTGAATATATTTGTATTTGGTCGTTCTAACATTTATACATTTGGCAGAAACTTTATCAAAAGCAACTAACATTGCAATATATGATACATTTGTTTCTGAGTATGTGCAATTCCTGGGATTGAACCCATGACCATTGGCATTCTTTAACCTCTGAGCTACAGGAAAGAATTTCACAGCGAGGCGCAGCCTTGTTTTATCGGATTCGATCCTTAAAGAATGCTAATAATTACACATAAACAAATACCAATGTGAAAAAAAATCTAATATGAAACCTTTGAATAGTCTGCTAAGTAGTGTTAGGAATAACTTTTATAATGATGGAACTCAGTTACAAGCTCAGTGACTATTTTTAAGAAGTAACTAGTAACTAACTATGACTTTTTTGAAGTAACATGACCAACACTGCTGTTAAGTGATAGCTGAATGTTTCCTGCATGATCCAAATTTTAAAACAGATGCTTAACTGCTGTATAATTTATAATTATTTGTTTATAATATGTTAAAGTTATAATGTTATGTAAAGTGTTATATATACTTGTATATAAAAAGTCAAACAAGGTTATAGGAGTACTTATAGTATTTATGATACAAAGAGTCAACACTATCTTCCTGGATCGGGCAGGACAGATATCTCTAAATTCACCAACTGGGCTCACAAATAACTTATTTTTGTTAGTGATTGGCTCTTTTAAGTGAAGATAGTGGAACATTCGTTGCTAGAGACGCCATTAGGCCTTGTGATGATTCCAGTTTACAAAACCTTGAAGTGATGATACATTTTGTGTACATGTCCAGTGCTAGAACTATGTTGAAATAATAGAATTAAGGATTATATATGCAAAGACATGTGTAAAGAATAGCTATTCTCAGATCACCTTAGGAAGGGCAAATCAGTGCACTGACCGTCACCTATAACACCACTTTTTACCTATTATAAAGAGTAACTCTGGAGTACAACCGGCAAACACTTTACAGATTTCTTTAAATCAACACAATACCACAATTACATATAATTAAACTCACTTTAAATGCCTCTTTGGCTGTCATGTCATCATCATCTCCACGAGCCCATGGCTTAGCGGGACGGCTCCGCAAACTATGGCCAAACAGATCGATGAAAAAGAAGGCATATTCCTCCTTTGGAAGATTCCATTTGCCGAATTCCACCATCAGCTTACGAAACGTATTCCACTTGCAGCAGGCATACACCACTGAAAACATAAAACAAAGAGAATCAATGATATGTTTTCATACGTGACTTATGGGTAAAACACCTTAATGAGAATTCAGTCCCTCTCATTACATAGTATGAATTGATGCGGATGAAACGTGCCTGTTCATCAAATAAGCACTGATTTGTACTGCAGAACCATCTTCTAGTCTGACACATTCATTTGCAATTAATAGCTTCAAGGCTGGTAGCAGATAAGGAGTGGAGGTTAGCTCACGGAGATCTCAGTGTCTGTGTTTACATGCACCCTCATGTGATTATGAAGACACTTCAGTATTGCCGATATTTAATCAGAGTAAGATGGCTTGTAAATGCTTTAATAAAACCTCATCTGTTCCGACCAAAGTTTGAATGTGTCTGTATCACAAAATTATAGCTAAGATTCATAGTAAATGCAAGCCTGGCACTAGACTGGAAATCACATATTCAGATATCAGCACTGCTCAGTTTTCTTCTATGGCGTACCATCTCTTTTTCTCACGTACCACCACTTAACACACGTTTCCGGTAATTTGACTACACAAACCATATGCTGTCTTCCAGACAACAGGGATTTTTGATATTCCCACATTAAACCCATAAAACATGTCTGGATTGGCACTTGAAGCCTGACATTGGACCTCTTTACTCTTAGATTGATCAGCCCCAAACCCAGTGGGACGCGACATTTTAAGTCGTGCCCAAGATGTATGCAGGCATTGAGATTACTGCAGAGTCAATGTCTAAAGGTTCGGATTTCATTAAATATGGTGATGCACAAATAAATTCACATGATGATAAACCAATTTTTTTTTAGCAACAGTGTTTCAGGACCAAATCCTAAAAATGGTTTCATGTACACTAACGGTGAAAAGATGTGGGACACTTGCTTACTGACTCATATGCATTCATGTTTTTTTTTTACATTTTATAGTAATAATAAACTCATTAAAATTATTATATTGAATCAGGGGAACTATGGGAATTACAAAAAAATAAAAATTAAATCATGTTACATTTAGAATTTTCAGAATTTGACATTTGATCAAGCAGCATCTTGTTGTTTCGTAAAGAACTTTAAATGCGTATATGTTCTGTGATGTTATTGGTAGTTCTTCTTTAGTATTCAGTCACCGTTTTGTTATGCTTGCTAAATTATATTTTTTTCTATTAAACGGATTTCCGACATACACTTTCAGATCAAAGTTTTTTTTTTAATTATGAGAAACATTTCAACCAAGGGAAGATCCAAGCAAATAATGTTGCGGCAGTAAAATAGTTCAGAAAATCAAATGATGTTTTGAAAAGCACTAGACCCAACTACCTAAAATCTGACCTGTAAAAAGGTTTTTCATTAAGGACCACTTCCCAACTCTTCGAATAAACAGAATAGCACCAGGCCCCAACCCAAAATACCAATACAAATCTATTTATTTTGCTACATGTATGTTTCTTTTCTTTGAATCTACTTTTCACCGAAAAAACATGTTAACATTGTAAGAATGGCATGCGATATCTTCTTTCTGAGTCGCTGCATACATCAGCCGTATGCAGTTGGGAATTATATGCTTCAGATTCTAATTGCCAAATAGGGGTCAGACTGCTTCGGCAATTACCCGCAGACCCCGCTCTTATAGAAGGGCTTCGAGAAAATGATATCACACCTCTTCCTCTAAAACAATATACGGAAGAACGAGTGAGCAAAGGAAATCAATGCACTGGAATCATTCACTTCCTCATCTCGTGTCATCTTGGCTTCTTTTCACCTGTTGGGTATTTTGAGCATCTCCGATATGGAGCAGTCATTTCATAAATAATTGATGGTTGTGGAACTCCCGGGGACAGGAGATATATGGGCGAATCTGTTGCTATGGTGTTGGGAAAAGACTTTCTTCCTGAAGTGTGCGCGCCTGATTTATGTCCAAACTCAAAGCCGTAATAAAACGTAATCGCATAGGTCTAGAATAACAGAAAGCACTTGTGTCTCTCAGGTGTTGAGCGTCAGCACTGCGTCGGTGGATTCAATGCAGGTGGGGCTTAAATAACAGTGACTGATGAGAGCGAGATGTGAGAAAGGTCGAGAGGAGAGAACACAAGAGCTCTGCAAGACTCTCATCCTGTAGGAGTGCAACTCAAGTGTTGACTTTTCTATGAATCTATCAGCTAGTGTGAGTCAATGATGTGTATCTCATAGTCCAGGTGGGCATTTCCCTACAAATGTCAACCTAAGATTCCTATTTGAAACATTTTATGTTTGTAAAGCATAGTTAGGTGAGGGAATTGTCACAGAATAGTCACAAGAAAAAGAAAGAAGTATTGTGATACAGCTTTATACATTTTAATTAACAGAAAACAATGTACGTTGCCTCTCAAAAATTGCTTTGACCGTTGGCATCGTTTAGGCATGAAGACTTGTTATTTAATTGATTATTTTATTTAAAAAAAATTCCGATGTCTTGATCTATTATTAGGGGTTTCATATAAACTAAATTCATATATATTCAGTTAGTAAATACATTCAAAGTGAACGCTTCTAAAATACTGTCGTTCTTTTATATTTGTTATATACAGCAAAATTTTTTGGTCAATTCTAATAAAAAATATAAGTAATTTAGATGTGTTTTACTTACAAAATTTAAAAGGCATGTTTAATTAATTTCAAATCTTATAATAAAGCTTATTTATTATAAGATGTTTTTG
This sequence comes from Triplophysa yarkandensis, assembly GCA_033220385.1. NCBI lineage: Eukaryota > Metazoa > Chordata > Actinopteri > Cypriniformes > Nemacheilidae > Triplophysa > Triplophysa yarkandensis. The sequence goes on along the minus strand of CM065660.1, from coordinate 18,065,141 downwards.
AGTTTCCCTAAGTATCCTTTTTTAAATAAGGCCATGTCCAGGCCAAGGCTTATACCAGTTTAGGAATCAAGGACTAAATGTTAAGCTGTTTTTCATACTGTGACCACCTGAGTATTATGACAAATGACAATCAAAATGAGTAAAATGTCAATCAAAGATCAGCCAATGGCCATTTATAGCTATAATGATGTAATGCACTCTTGATGGTGTTGAACTGTTGAAAATTCATTTTAATGGTTGAGCAAAGTCAATCATCATTAGCGTATACATGATAGCTTGTTAATAGATTGAACACTTAAAAGGAAATGGAAGGTCAGGTCAGGTTAGGCATTGCATTGTGGGATGTAGGGTCCTGCACACTGTGGCCACCGAATCAGATTCATTGGATATCCTATAAATGCATGGTGTACCACATGGAGCACATACTGTATCATACCATAAAGTAGTGTAACCGTTAAAACAGTAAAATCTTATAAAAGTTAAAGCAAATTATTGTTCTCATGTAGACCCATAATAAAGGATTTACCAGGATCTGTTTGTATCTTTAATCCTCCCGTCTCAGCTTAGATATAGTTTTGTTTTCATAGTCGTATTTAATCTAAGAAGACATGAATGGGATTAGTTTATGACATCGCTGACAGAAAAATGACCTCTCACGGTTTGTTCTGCTTTTCTTCTTTAGTTTTTCCATTTCATACTGTCTTTGATCTTTTGTTCTTTTTTTGCATTTCCTTTTGCTTTTAGTTGGAATGAATTAGTTTCATGATTCTCAATCAATTGACAATGTGTAAAATTATTGAATCATTTCAAATCTTTAGGTCTTTGCCCCTCTGAGAGCATGGAAACTTAAGCTATGACAAGTAAAAGATATGAATCTCAACATAATTTTATATTGAGCGGCCTCCACCCCCACAACAATTACTGTATGTTCCCAGGCCATAAACAAACCCTATACGTCATCTCTTTCAACTAACTCACATTTATATTAGTCACTTTGACAGATCCACAGTTGATGTGAAGGAGTATTTTTTCAGGATTGTTTTAGTGGGCAACCATTGTGTGTGTGGGCTTCTCTCATGTATCAGCACAGACCAAAGAAAACCCAGGCATGGGAACTTAACTTGTTTTCCAAGCTCTGACTTCATCTAATATTAAGTCATACAGGCTGTATTTTAAAATCTAGTGAGTCAGATACCACAAGTGTTGAATTCTAAAAACCCAGTTAAATAATCTTAAAAGTGTCTGATTTAAAATACTCTTTAGAATGCAACTTGGTGTGCCATAACATCATTAACAAGGTGCATTAGGCTGGCATTTATATGCCATCCTAGAAGTTATCTTCACAATAGTTTTCTACAACAACCGTTGCATAAGTTCAACAACACCACCAAGCTTCAAACAACTCATTTCAAACTTGAACATGTGTCCTGATAAGAAATGTCCCGACAGTTATATGTATGTACTGTATTTATATAGGCTTTTCTTTGTAGTAAATATGTTTTATTTTACAGATTAAGTATTTTTTGAGTAGGTTTTGTTGAGTAAATTTCATGCTGGGAGTTCTGGTTCAAAATATACAATCAAAATGAAAAAAGCACCTTGTTTTTATTTGATTAATTGATATTTAAAGTTTGCTTGTCATTTGGGGGATGAATTGCAGGGTCTCATCATTTTCCTCTTCACATCATGTAATGAATGTAAATCAGATAGTAATGAAAAGCGTAGAATGTTTTATTTATATACAGTGGCATATCTGTCTTTAGTTAACCCATTCGCTATGTGTTTCGTCTCTATGCAAAAGAATGTTGTTTTAAAAAAACAAATAAAAGAATATTGGGCAGGGAGAAATAACGGACTGAATGAAATCAACATAGAAGCATACTGTACAGAAAAAAAACTTTTTGCTATTTCAATTTCTCATTTACATTAACATTCCTGAGTTTCCTGCTATGATGAGGATGAAAATGATCCTGCATACAGTCTCCTTTTTAAACAATTAAAGTGCTCAAGTGTATTTCTTTTTAAACTTATGATGAATGTGCAGAATGCACAGAAAATGCAACCAACACAGTATTAAAGCGATTCAACAAATTCATAAGGTGACACAATTTATTTGAGGTTGTTAGAATGTTTCATTATTTTAGTCCTCTTGCATAACAATTCTTACATTGGGTTTAAACCTGCATACCTACAAAAAAACAGAGTTAAGACTATAACAAAATATAAACGTAATGTTGTTGAGACTTATTAGGACTGTAATTTCTGTCTCCTGCTGAATCTGCTTTATATATTAATCATTAGTCAATCAGAACACAACCAGACCATGATCATCATTAAACATAAAGGCATGGGCAAACACTTTCCAAATATATCACTTGTAGTTAGGTGCACAAAGGATATCTGGGGTTGATATAGGTGTGGTTCCAGAGCAAATAGATAATAGACATATAATAAACTGTAGTGTTAATATTAATATAGATATACATACATAGCATACTGTAACAGCAAAAATGTAGCCCCCCTGCTATGTAGATGATAGACATCATAACTTATTGGTTGGCATTGACGAACACTTTAAAGGACAAAAACTCCTGAATAGTTGTGAAATGTATCAGCATTACATAACAGTCTCTCGCGCTGTATCTTTATGTTCAGCTGTACAAAACAGAACGGCAATTGGCCTGTCTCAAATGTGTGAGAGTTGATAACTTTTCAAATATACTTAGTAAAAACGAACAAAACGAAACAATACAGATAACAGCATGTTGAATGATTCTTAAAATCTGAAGTATCGGGAAGTAAGGAGCTGTCAATCAATAACTCGCTAGCCATTAAGAGTACGTTTCTAAAAGTCCCGCTCACAGATGAGATTTGTGCCAGAAAGATGAACGTACATTTCAGAAGCGTGAACGAAAACTCAGAAAGTGCAGACGGATTCCTCAACCCTGAGACAACCATGAACCATGAAAATCAGGTCAAAATCTGGCAATTAAGTTCATGATCAATGTGCTTTTCTTCTTTCTCATTCTATATTTTTGTTCGATTTCTCAAGTTTCGTTCATTTTATTTGTAACCCCATAGTCATGATACATTTTGGGGTTGTCATTTCCACAAAAGACAAAAGCAATAAACCTTACATTTTTCTACAACAATGTTCCCAGAAGGTTTTTTTTCACCCTTCCACAAAAGCTATTGTGTAGGAAGCAAATTTTACTCATCAAAACAAATGTAAACCTTCTCATTCGGATATATTCTCCCAAATAAACACTGCTTTCCCACACTATAGGGATCAATTAAAAATGCAAACTGACATGTCTCATCTCCTGCCAGCCGATATCTTTGATTTTAATCCAAATAAAGTCCTGAGACAAATTCTGATTAAAGAGAACACTTTGTGACAAGCGTGTCCAGACGTGTAGGATATATATTTATCCGGCTGTTAGAAACGTGAATGTGGAGCAGGGGAGTCTCTGTATTACTGTAAGAGAGCCTGTTCACTCTCTCTCAATGCTCTCTCTCTCTTGTCTCTCTCTTCCTGTCTTCAAGGTGGCTGATGCCCTTCAATGACCTCGGTATGTCATTCATTCCTCCCAGAGATGAATAGTTGTCCAATGTCAGGCCACGAGAATTAATGATCCACAAAGACATTTACCGGAAACGCCTCAAGCTTTCAAAGAAAACAAGAACGTTAAGTTAATTAAATGGGAGATACGCGGTAGGTGGGTGGCTGAGCAATCTTCAACTTGTTGCATACATCATCGCTACAGCCTTGACATAAAAAAGCCATCTAAATAGGATCCAATGTAAGACATGAATGACTGTGATTGGCCATCTCTTATCATCTATTAACTGGACTGTAAAGATGTGAGCTGCTAAGGTACAGACATGCATTTTTCTATATTTTTGGACTACAGCAAAAGCCAGGGTTGTAACATGTCTTCAACTGGATTCTCATCAATGGTGGTGATGCAGTAATTACAAGCCGAGTTGACCAAAACAGACATAAGTAAAGATGCAACAAGGTCAGAGGTGGTCTGGTGGTTATAGAGAAGGACTTGTTAGCAGAAGGTTGCGGGTTTGAAACCCAGTTCCAGCAGACAAGTCTGAAGTGTCATTGAGCAAGGCACCTTACCCCCATTTGCTTTTTGGGGGCCACTTGGAAGTCAGCTTGGGCCTCCATGTGGGCTCTGGCCCCTCCATTGAGAGCCACTACTATTTAGTGACAAATTTAAGTTATAAAATGACCGACTGCAGGGGGACTTTAAACAAATAAAATCTTGTTTTTATGCCATAAGAACAATAAAATCTCAGAAATTACTTGGATTAGTAGATGTAGTGGTGTTTCTATCTATCTAACAAAGAAATGTATAATATATAAATTGAAGTGTTTGATTGCACACCAGATTAACAAAACTTAGAGATAGATTTACAACACTTTTAAAATAACTTAAGACGCCAAAAATGTGAAATGGTGTTATTTGTTGATATCACAATCGCAGGCACAGAGAAAGAGAAACAATGAGACCAAATCCATATATGGAGTCATATATACCATGACAATGTGCAACACGTCAGCTCACAAGACTCCGACATAGTATACAGAAATATTGTTTTTATAATTCAACTCAAGTCAATGAAAATTAAAACGTATCTTCAGGGAACAAAAATTGGCACTGGTTGCAGATTTACAGAATTTGTGGCAAAACTTTATCAGTAATGCAAACATACAACGGGCAATTCTGCGGTCAGGTGGAGCAGCCCTGATGAATTACATCTTCAATCAGATCCGACTGGAACTCCACAATATATGTCTGCACAAAAGGCACGTCTATTTTCAGTAAATCTTGTAAGAGCCTTGGTGACAGCCCTCAAATGTTATAAAATGGCTGTTTTGGCCAGTCACCACTTCTTTACAAAGTCATTTCTTGGAACAGGGTGACCAATCCCTTTTTGCCTCAGAAACAGCACCCAATTACCATCAGCTCTGACTGGGTCCGATGTGGCAACAGATGGCCACCTTTATGGAAAATCACTGAAAGTGCCGTCTTGTTTGCCAGATTACTGCCTCTCAGTAAACTTTATCAGATGCAAAGAATAAAGAATGAATGGCTAAACGTCTGACCATGTACACCATCAGCCAAAAGTTGTTTAGATGCCAGTTTAGATATGCCGCTTTGTTCTCTATTGACACTGTTAACCGCAATATAAACTTATGCTAAAGTCATGAATAATATGAATAGCCGAACCTAGTGGTGAAAGTACCCTTCCCTATCAAAGCACTATGGAGGCTGACAAAGGACAAAGAGGGCAACAGGTTTTCGCTTCTTTGGCAAAGCAGATGAGATAAAACGCATTTATAAAATGCATTCTGAGAACAGTTTGTCCATTAGTACAGAAACATAGCGAAACTTTATAGTCAACAAACTGGCATCAAAAAGAGACTAAGGTTGTTTGTCTGCCTGCCAGGATAGTTCAATCACTCATAAGAGTCAAACATACTTAATGTTAGAGGACAACAAACTACAAACTAATGTCAAAAAGATGATATCGTATTGATTTTAAAACACTTTAATAAATACAAGCCCTATCACATATAACTATATAATCTATATCATGCCATTTTGTTGTGTATTTTTTCAGTCCAAATCACTATATTTTCTTGTTTAAAATGTATTGCAAGATGGCATTTTTTTCCCAAAACTCGATAAATGCCAAACCTGTTTTTAGTCTAAATGCGATATGACCTCTCAACCAATTATCATTTGTTTAATGCAATTCAAGTGTTTGTTTGTGTTCAATCTTTTCAAAATTAGAGATTTAAACTCTATTAACAGTTTTGATCACCTTGAGATCAACAGGAATGGTAAAACCCGGCAGACTCGACTATTGCTTTTATTTGATTTATATTAATTTATAGGAAGAGTCCCTGATGTCTTACATTTTTTGTTGACATAAACCAACATTTTTAAAACCAAATAAGGATGGATTTGAAGCATTGAAAAATACCTTGAAATTTTATTCTACAATATTGTTGTCTTATCTAACAATCATTGTTTAACATGTTTAGACTGAGCCAATAGACAGTTATAACAGGATAAAATGAGTATTAACAAAATGTATGGGACCAGGTAACAATTTCATTTTGTAGAAAACCATTTAAATGGATTAATCTCGTTTTGAAAAAGATCTCTAAATACTGCATACGAATTGTTTTATCAATACCTCACCGTGTGAAGCTCATAATTTCCTGCACAATTTCAACAATCCGATCCAAACCCATCATTATCAGCTGCGTGTATATCTATCTTAGGAGCTCTATTTGACTCCATATGACGTTCACACATTTTTAATGAATCAGAGTCCAGAAGTTAAGATCTGGAAATGTCAGTTCACACTTATCATTCCATCGCTGCCACGCTCCAGTTGTTTTTGCCTGTATGGTGAAGAAAAGGCTTACGGCAGCTCAGCGTCGCATTTATCGCGGTGCCTAGCAACTGCAGCATCGCATGATTCGTAAGAAAAGCCCTTAAATTTCATGTCTTGATGCAATAAATCCATTTTATTAGGTGTTAAGATAAGTCAGATAAGCAGCTGTGAACAAGCCTGTGTGTTTAATGCAGGAACTGATGTATGTGAAGTGATTTCAGCCTTTGAGAATTATGGTGTGGCACCTCGTATGTGGGAATATGATTTGTCTGCGTGTGGGTGTGAGCTCTTTTTCCAACAGCTCTGGTCTGTGGTAATGAAAACCTACGATACAGGTGACAGGTGACAGGTCTCGTCACACCCACCTGCCTTTGTGCATTTGGATGGATGCTCTGCGTCGCCATGGTAACACCTAGGTTCCTATTCGGTTGCGTTTAGACATGGCGGCGATTCTGACAGGTTGAACCCAGCTGAAGCATTATGTGAAGCGTCTCAGAGGTAAATCCATCCCACAAACTCAAGACTCAAGAAAAGAGAAAAGTAGCAATGTTTCAAAATTCCACATCGTATTAAGTATCAATTTAAGTTCGTCATATAAGTTGTGTGAAAACGTGGTTAAAAATCAAATACATACATTGAATGCGGTATGTGTTCCATATTTAGGATCAAACATCACATGCTATAGACTTGAGGTTGTTAATATGTACCTTTAACAAATAAGAATACCTCACGGTTATACAGCAGACTGCCTTAGCAACCTAGGAACACAATATGTGCTGACAAACACCTACATCAGTTTGGCAAGAACAAGCCAAAATCTACATTTCAAGTTAGAGCTGACCCTATGGTTATCCCTAACCTGAAGGACTTTCTCTCTTCGGCAAAACACAAATGAAGATATTTTGAAGAATATGGGTAATTAAACTATGACGTTTCCATTGACATGCATAGGTTTGTGTCCATATATCGGAAGTCAACGGGTGCCACCGATGTCGGTGACCATCATTATTCAAAATATCCGCTACCTAAAAAGAAAAGAGTCATACAGGTTTGAAATGATAAGTGTATAAGAACATTCTTGCGTGACTATTCATTGATTTCTAATAGAAATGCATGACATAATTACAGTTCACTTTAATGCAACAACCTACATCATTCTTTACTTTTCAGTCTCTGTCTTCCAGCACAAAGAGGCACAAATCCCAGCTTGATTTACTAAACAGTGCTCTGGGGGTAAACACTGATGAGAAAGGCACAAATTCAGAATGCAATCCAGGTTTTGGATGAAGCCATGCATCTCTGTACGCCCACTTCACAGCCAGAAATGGCTAACGTTCTCAATAAGGCGTAACAGCACAATTGGCTCTGAGAAATAGTGACAACCGCAGAAAACGTCTGTACTCATCCAGAATCGGTCTAACCTCCAATCCCCTCTGTTCGTTACGTAGTGCTTCATGAAGATGTCAGAATCCCACAGCGGCGAACAAGTGTAAAAACAACATGGTGTGAGCCACAAATTCGCATGTGAATGATTCACCCAACTGTATTTATAAAATATGCTGGTATGTTGACACATTGAAGTGTTAAGCACCGCATGATAAACAACTTGAGATAGTTGGTTACAGATTGCTGGGATAGAAGACATAAGATGGGATGCTTCAATGTATCATTCACAGCACCACAGTAACAGCTGAAACTTCATTCACGAAACTTTAAACTGTTGAAGCTCTCAGTCAGAGAATCTTTATCAGTATTTTATCAAATCCTCCCATAACTTCGAACTTCAACATCGTTCACTGCATATATCGGCTCAAGCATGACATAATTGAACTGGCTACAGAGTAAAAAAATATTTGTTTAAACAGAAAATAAAAAAATCCTCATTTGCTTAGGAAAGTTTCTAACTGTCATTAGAATATCTTTATTCGTGTTAAGTAAAGGTCTGAAGGTATTCATGTTAGTAACAACTTAATAACAATTTTAAATGCTTTCGAGCAGCCAATTTAGCTTTCTAATTTTCTTCATTTTATAGAATCTGAATCTGATTTAAAAAGCAAAAGCAGAAGAGTTTGTGAATTACTTTCATAAATCACTTCATTTTATCTATCAAATACATTTTATAAAATTGGTACAATTAAATCAACTCTTCAATAAGCAAGTTCTTTGCCTTGTCAATTAAAAAAGTATTGTACAATGTATGTATATTTTTCTTTACTTTTCCTGACTGCATGATAAAGATTCAATTAGACAACATTTTATTAACAATAATTAAACTTTTTGCATGTCTAAAATGTTTTATATTATTGTGTGTTCAGTTTCATTTTCTGCAAAAATAGTAAATGCCACAAAAACAATATTTTTTTTGTAATTGAAATAAATTGAAATAATTCATTTATTCAAAAAAATAAGGTAATTATATTAGTGCATTAAACAGTAAAAAATGTTGGTAACTTTCATTTTAGTAGAACCTTAATAGTGAAAACAGTGACTGTATCTCGTCTTGACTTAATTTTACCTTTAGACGATGGTTTAAAAACATTTAAAGATTTCAAACATATAATATTGGCAACAGTCTTAACATTATCACTGTTGCCTGTACAATTACCGGCAAGTAAAATTATAAATTAAGTTTCAGTCGTTAAACTAACAAACAATATTTATCATCAAATTAAAAACTATTTACATTTTGTATTCAAAGTCACAGATTTTATCACAGTTTTCACGCTTCTTGTTATGCTGTCAATCTTTCACGCTGCTGTTGAAATTTAACAGACGCAGGACTGAAATAGCCGTGATGGCTGGAAATCCTCATTTTCTTTTTTATATAAGAATTTTATATTATTCAGCCCAAATAAACAGATTAGTCAGATCTAAAAGTGTCTAGGATAGAGTACCAAAATTTCTTTAGGGTGTTTTGTTCACAGCTAGAGGAAAGCTTAACTGAACACTTACCAACAAAGAATTATTTGTTCTCACAGTGGTGAGAAACTGTCTCACCATTATGGAAAACATTATGAGGCACTTTACCATCAACTCGGTGCACTCATAAGCAAAGTGACGGAGTGACGGATGACGTGACAGACAACCACCTGTATGGTTTTCACATTAGGGCTTCTATGTATAAGCGGTGATTGCGATTGTCACTGTGTGTTAATGCAACCTGTATCGATATTTTAAGCATATTATATTTCTAGGGTATCCCTTTCAAGTAATCAGATCTAGACAAATCTCAGTTATGACCCATTTTTGGATATAAAGGTTGAATTTTGCCAAAAGGTGATAGGTTTGCATCCTCGGGACTACATCAGAGCAGAGAGAGATTGTCAAGCCTCCGTGTCAATTTCGCATCGTGTAAGCTAAGCCTTCGAATTGATTTATTTAGAGAGGGAAATGGCTATGTGACAAGGTCAATAAAGGGCAAAAATAGAATCATAACCCACATCCAAAGAGAACAAATCATAAGGAATTCATATGGAAATACAACTAGTCTGTGAGTTATTTACACATGGGAATGACCATCAAACCTTGCTCAAATAATCTTCTTGTACTTTTTAAGGAGTGAAACACCAGCTCTACAAACATTAATATTTTGTCATATTTGAGTTAGTTTGCCAACCATGATATGTTTATTTTCATGCATTGAGCTAACCAGTGCCATCTCGTTTTGAAATGTGCGGGGAAGGGACCTTGCTTGCTCGTGGGGCTGCCTAGTGACCGCTCTAAACATCACAACTCACAAGCTCGCAATCTGTATTTGTATCATGAGCCGGGGCCAAAAAGTGTTAATGTTCAAATACAATTTTCAGACACGGCTCATGATCTGCGTTATGCTCAATTTAAGTGCATTAGTTACGCGTCTGTATATGAACTACAACTGTAAAGCTTGATTTTTACTTTTCCGTTCTACACCCTATCCTATGCATTTCAGTTTTCTTTTGTCGGTGGGAATGTGTTGTGTGGATGTAGTGTCCGGTAATGTGCGTGCAAGAATTAATGCTTTCTCAAGGTATAAGACTACATAAAGCATCACAAAAATACAAGACAATCAAATATATAGACTGTTATTTTCATGGATTCTGCACTTTAGTTTGTGATTACAGACTGTCTTATTTGTCGATGTGTTATGTCGTGATAATTTGTACATGGCCAAAAAATTAACAAATCAATCAATATAATAGAGGGCCTTGGGCAGTTCTTTAAAAATATGTAGATAAATTCATACATAAGCTTATTTTATCATAACGAATAAACTTACATTTTTGTTTAATCTGCCTAATTGTGTTGGTTACATTGATTAATTGATTTTCTTTCTTAAATATACAAAGCATGAAAAGGGCGTAAAAATGAATAACTGCACTACAGGGCATGGTTAAAATATCCTTCAGGGTTTTGCTGAAAACATTCTAGGTTTTAGCCATTTTAGCCAATCCCTACATCTGCCTCTGCCTGTGTAACTCATGACTATATAAGGGTTGAAATAAAGAACATTTTTGAACAATTATAAGTGGGTCTGCAACTTTAACCGTCTGATAACACATGTAAACTATTTACATATAGAATTTTCCACGTGTTTTGATGGAAGAGATCAACAAATGTCACTTTCATGTAATTCCTTAACCTTTATGACCCTTTGCAAAATCAAATATATATTTTCTGTAATGTTAATGGCCAAAACATGCCAAACCCTCTTGACTTCCATTATGCAATCACAATGCAACATTTTTAATCTTTTATATTCTAGGGAAGAAAGAGTCATACACAGGTTTTGATTCACATGAGGTGAATGTATTTTATCAAATATCAAAAGTTTTAGTTTGAGGTTAACTATACCTTAAGCAATGTACAACGAGAAGTTTAATTAAGTAAGTAAAAGTTCAACGAAAAACCATAATTGTAATTTACTCCCCCTCTTCTCGTTTCAAACCTGTATGAGCTTTTCCTTTCGCAGAGCACAAAGAATGTATTTTAAAGAGAGTCGGGACAAACGAATAGCACTTCTTTTTTGTGGCCAAGCCATGCAAGTGCAAAGGTGCCACCTTTCTTTAAAGTATAAACGTTCATCATAAAAGACATACAGTTCTGAAATGGGTGAATAAATGATGAATTTTTCATTTTGTACGAACTATCACTTCAATACATTGTGTTGATATGTATTCAAATGTATTCCAAAATCACTTTACTTTGTTTCTCCAGGTCACTATAAGTTATCAAAGGCTGTCAAGCATCATTGTCACGCAGTAAATAGTCGTGTAGAAATAAATTATGCTCAATCAACATGATTCATAAGGCTCTGCATTATGTGAATTCCAAATTTACCATGACGATTAATAATGTAACTCTTTGGGGACCGTAGGGTGGTCTATCACACTGTGTTAAAAATTCATAGAAGCTTTTTACATTTGTAACGTGACTGTCTGGCTGAATGAAGAAAAATATAACATGCGAGTTTGTGTCTTAATGCAGTTGTGTTTCTGTCTGAGATCAAAGAAGAGGGAGCTGTTATTAAAAGGATGTCATGTTCTGGTTGACATCTAACAAGTCTGACTCTCGTCTGAGCCCATTTAATCGCCCACGCTCAGGAAACGGCAGCGGAAGATTTGGGCTCTGTCTGAACACAAATTCGGGCCGTTCACAGTCGCTCTGTTTTCACTGCTCCAGAGATTGCAATTACTCACAAAGATAAGGAGTCGATATTTAGACCTGCTGTTGCCTGTGCTAAAATTTTTAATTGAACACGAAAAGCATTAATGGTATCCATTGGCACTCAGGTGAGACACAATGTCTGAAGTGACTCAACAGAGAGATATAGACTTTCATTGCATTTATATGGGGGTTATGTCTGTCCCTTTACCATGTAAAAATGGACAGTATTACATTAAAAACTGTGTTTTTACATACATACATACATCAAAAAATATTGTATATTGTATATTCGTGTATTCAAAAGCTTAAAATTTATCAAATCTACTGCTTATTTGTGTATATATAAGAAAAAAATATGTAAATCTGACTCAAATATTTCTATTACAATTCAGCGAAAATACCGGTGTATAAAACAAATATAAATTGGTTAAATAAATACTTATTTTTCATAAAAAAACTGTTAAATATTAGTATTATAATTAGGAGGAATTAACTGTTGGACTCAATAATCTTTATATTTTCACAGAAAAAAATCTATTTATGTTTATAAAAGATTTTATTGAGTTCATTACTGTTTATTTTTGTGAGATTTACCTACCCAAGTGCTACAGTTCTAACATTGTCAAGATTTAAAAAATAATTCCAAAAGATTTGACGTTCTATGACAGGACTTGTATAGTCAAATCCTTTTAATGCCAAATATAAGTACGCAAATTGGGCTGCAGCTGCCCATCACTCATTCTCTGAGGTGTCGTGAACTAAAAAGTTTGAATGCTTCTACTTTAAAAACCAAATGTGATGACTGTTCTCATAAAAGGCCCTAAATCTATAGGACTGCTTTCCATAAAGTCTATACTTGGAATCGTAAGGATAAGACGGAGAGCTTACAGAGAGATGAGACGCATCCTCTGTGCCCTGATCTCTTAAATTTCATGTACATCTATCGATATTCACCTGACTTCAGTCCTTTTATCACTTGGCTGACAGTGTCTCAAAATAATTCCTTGTGTATTTTCATGCAATCAACAGGTGACTTTACCAAACTCATTCACCTTCTCGGTCTCTCTCACCGTCTTAACTTCTGTCTCTCTAGACCTGTATCATCCTGAGGCATTAGAACATGCACATACTTTTATGAATTGCTCAATCTTTTTCTTCCCACTCTGGGAATATGGGCAGAGGGACAAGGTTGAGTGCTCTTGAATCTCTTCTGAGTTAATTGTTTCCAGAGCTGTGCTTCAGTGATCTCATTTTTCAGCCACGGGCACAGATGAGCTCAGGAGGGGGTTCTGCTTCCTGTTTTTTTTACCTGCGCATGTCCTGTGTCTACTCTCACAGACTAATATCTAGGTTAAAAATTTCCACTTAATGGTCAATAGGCTGTGGTTATAAACCGGTCAGACACGTTTATCGGCAGACAGAAGTAAAGTTCATTTATTATCCTTGAATGTTCTGTAATATAATTGTGAAATTCTGTTATCTGCCATCTTCAATATCAAGATATTAATAACATTTATAAAGAAAGGAAAGCCAAAAGTACAAGCTTTTGCACTCTTAGAAGGTAAGGGTGCTTAAATGTTCTTCGGTGATATCAAAAGAACCACTTTTGGTTCCACAAATGGCCATACAGTGGAAGGTTCTTAAAAGAACAATATTTTGCTTTTGTTTCATAATTAGAGGTTCCTTTTAACACAAAGCAACAGAATTGTTCTAAAGATGTTAAATGACCTTTTTGGGACCATTTAAAAAGCTATTTATTGCAGTTGACTGATTTGTGATATAACATTTATATTACAATATATATTGTTTTGAAATAGCTTATGTAATGCATGTTTCTTTATTTCAAAACCAGAATATGGCAGTTTTCTAATGTCTACACTTAATCAAAAGAGGGTTAAATGTAAAATTAAATGTAAATAGAAGGATGAATATTTTGGTAACGAATACATTTTCAACGCAAAAATGTCACATCCATAATGTGAAATAGTATTGAGAGAAGTAATGAGCACAATACATTTGACAGTTTTGTGTATGGTGAAAGCATATGAATATAGGGTACAAAATATTTAAATGTAAACTACATGTCAAGTAATGCATATAACTACATATTGTTACAATGAATAGTGGTATTTGTCAAACTATTGCCTCGCTAGTAAAACGGTTTTCAACCTCTCAGAATTCTCTTCTTAACCTTCAGCTTACATGCTGACCGCACAAAACCTCCAAATATCTGTCATTCTTAATAAGCTGAGAAAAGTTGATATCCTTGACATTCTGCACAGCATTTATGACTTATGTCATCAGCTTGTCAGCCCTGTTACAGACATCTGGATGTCAAATGCAGTTCTATTCACACAGCACATACCTTCAAAAGTGACATTTGAAAATCAATTGTGGCTTTAAATTATAGGCATATTTGTTGCAAAATGTGGCTATTAATCTCTTTCACGTCCAAACTGTGTATGAATAGAACCAGACTGACAACGGCAGCTATGTGACTTACTGCATCTGTTGTACCTGTCTACAAAATGAGCTATGCACCATTGGAACAAAGTTCAAGCAAAAAAGTTCAAGCAAGAAAGTGAAATCCTTGATGTCATGTTGTAAATGTAATCAAAAGGTTACCATTGTAACCATGTGTCACACTTACCTCTGGCTTTCTGGCTGATATCCTGAAGAAGAATTTCATATCGGACAGGTTCCTCGTCCTCATTAAACACCATATCATCCACAGTGATGGACTCGTTGCGCATTTCTGTGTACGGTCCCTCCACGGCAAAGTAACAAGGGCGGTCGTCTTCCTTATTATCGCTAAACATGAGCATGGCGTGTTTGTGCCAACCAAAGTGACGGTGCATCCTCACCACAAACTCACCCAGTTTCTTGTGCGTGGGGCCGATGTTGGTAATGGATGAGTACAGATTAAACCCCAGGGCCCTCGCACCTGCAGTGATCATGGGAACCTCCCAGTGTGTTGTGAAACGGGCCACAGGCGAGGAGGAGTAGTCACATCCGGGCCCGATGAATGCCCAGGGATTATATGAGAACTTCAGGTCCACAGCTACGAGAGGGGCCACAGAGTCTGAACAAACTTCTTCCTTGTTCTCACTGCTGTTGAACACCAGTTGTAGGTGGTACCCAGGCAGGAGGTTAGGGTCCGAATTCACCTTCTCCAGAGCCCAAAATAAGGCAGGACCCACCCGTGGCCATGCCCAGGGATATTCTATGTTATGTTGAGGCAAAATGACAGCCAGGGTGATGTTCTGTGTAGGCGGACGGGGACTGAGAGATCGATGTTGATTTTTCGGGAGAGGCTCCAGTTCGACCACTCCGAATGACACGCCGCTCAGCAGAATCACAACGGTTAGCCGTAACGGCCCGATGCAAAAGTCTTTCATTCTTAAAATAGATGGCAGGAACTAGAAGTCTGAAAAAAAAGGAGACAAATCTTTAAAAGAATACATTATAATAAGGGTCACACGGAATCCACGCCTGCAGATATCCGCAAAAGCTCTGCAGAATGTCAAAATGTCATGAGAGTGAAATATCCATGATATAATGTCACATGCGGTTGGTCTACGCCTCACATTGCACGCTCAGAGCCCATTTTGACTAAAGGTATTGATTGCTTTTGCAATTTTTTTATAGAATCTGTATTTGAAATAAGTACAGTAAAAATTTTAATTAATTAAACCCTATTTTTCGAAGATTTTCTAATTATAACAAGACTTACTCTTAAGGTGATAATACACAGAGCAACTGTTTGAGCAATGTTGAAGGGCAATGGTACCGTCAATGGGCAACCTGGTTATCACATGGCAACAAATTAGGAGAACGGACAGTTGGCAACAACCAATTTATTGTGAAAGTGAACCAAATTACTAAATAATACATATCCTAAAGCCTTTACCTTATTATGACCCATATTTTTCACTGCTTATTATCTGAGCTGTTCTTTTTGTATCGTGTTATCTCTGTATCTACAGACTTCCTGCAAATCGCCCTCTCCTCCATCGTCGCTTTGCTATAGGGCTTAGACTGACCAACGTTTAATACTTAAAGCACCTTTAAATTGGACAACTTTTGTTTTTTTAAGCATTAAGTTAATTCCTGGTTTTGTAGTGATGCATGACAACTTGCCAGCGTAAAAAGATATAGGTCAAGCTCCTTTTCTTTGCTCAACTGCCACAGAGAAGCGCCATCCTGTTTAAATTTTTCGGACAGCTTTAAACCAGTCACGTGATTCGCTGCTAGAATTCTGATTGGATGATCTCGAAAAATTGCCGACATCGAATTTAACGGATTCAGACAGTCTCAATGGGAAAGCAGCCAAGCAACATCACTCGGCAACATCGCTTAGCAACATTGCCCAGCAACAGTTCCGAGCAACATCGCTCAAAAAAGTTTTGTGTAGCATCACCTTAAGTCTATGGTCACATCATTCTGTAGAAACACTTCAATATATTATTTTTTTAATTGAATTTTTTTAAAAGGCACTTTTAGCTCAACTAAAATCATTCTGCAGATTCCCCAGTTTGAAGCCTACAGTATCATTATACCTTTTCCAATAAAGGGTCATGTGCTGCAGTGTCACATTTTAAATAAATGTGTTTTAAATAAATAAAGTTTTAAACGTTAATGGATTTTTTGGTGTGAAATGTTAATCAGTAAGAAAACAATGTCATGAATGCAGATATCTCTACCCTTAATCATTATTTGTTGTTGAGTTGGTTGGTTGGTTGGTTGGTTGGTTGGTTGGTTGGTTGGTTGGTTGGTTGGTTTTTAAGACCCCTGTGGTGAATATAACTTTTTTTTGCTGTTTATCTGTGCATGTGGTGTTTTTATTAGGCTTTACAGCAAACCACATGGGAGTGTATTATTTTAAAACTTATATAAACTAATATTTACCAAAGAAGGTTTAAAAAAAGGTTAATGATGTCATAACCCTGTAACCAATCACATTGCCTCATTTGAGAGTAGTTCGATCCATAAATATGCAAGAATGGCAAATAGATTTGGTCTGATTTGATGAGCTCTCAGTTTCCCTTTCAGATTTATCAGCGACTGGAGAGCAATTTACACAATCATGTTTTCAACTAAAAATGGACGAAATTGCCATTCATTTACACAATGACAACATTTTGGGGGATAAAGATGTAAATGTTTAAAAATTGGTCTTTAAAGCAGTGCCATTATTGTTTCGATATAAACTGTAAGACTGAATTGTCTGATAATGATGACATCCCATGCCAGCCTTTGGCAATGAATGCTAATGCAACCAATTGTATTACTGTTTTTTCCAGCAAAAGTTGTATTTACTGTACTACTAAGACCAGCGAAAACACAATATCTTCATTTACTCTATGTCAACTAATTGTATAAAAAACACACTTTTGGCTTATAACTATTATGTGCGCAGGCATGTCATGTATGTAAGCTATGCAACATTGCCAACCTCTGGCCTGGCATACTACAGCAGGTTTTGTGAACAAAGATCATTTTGACATTTGCAAATTTAACATTTCAAAAACGCAAAGATAAAACATTTCCATTATTCATCATGTAAACATTCTCTTAAATACTGAATGTGACTAGGTGGAGATGGGGCTAATTTACATATTCATGTCTCTGTATAGACTTGATTATGCCAAGGTGGGGAGGTCTTGCAGTAATTTCAATAGAAGAAAAAATATTTCCACAGAAAAAAACTTTACCATAGGTTTTTGATAGTCAAAGAATCATTTTTATGGATACATTAATGGAAATTATATCAATTTTAAAACAATTAGAACTATTAAAAGTCTTTAAAGTCTTCAAATGTCTATTTATTAATGCCTATTTATAGTGATATGTCCACTTAAATTTTATTATATTTAAATGTCTAGTTTTTTATTTTCTATATAGCTCTTATTAACTCTACTCAATATGTATAGTCTTTAACTCTAGTCTAGTTTTTAACTATATGTCTTGTCTAAATAGATTTCGGATTCTAGATATGAATTATTCTTCAATCTGTCGGTACTCATTTATGTCAAATTAACATTTCATAAAAAAACTTTTGATCACGTTAATATGGAATAACATGAAAACATCACTTCATGTTTTGGACATTTAAACATGGAACCCAATCTACTTCTGAGACCTACAAAAGCCAGGTAAAGGCAGTAAGTATGCGACAGAATAACTAATATTAATAGATCAAATAGATCTGAGCTATGAGAGTTTCTGCTCTGGATCACAGCATGATTTCTTGAGTTAAGAAGTGAACCGGAAATGTTAAAAGAATAAGAAGCACCTAGTAAATAAAAGAAAGTAATGATCTCCTCCCCTGGTTATACTAAAGTGACCGATATGTGTTCATTTACGTTGTATAGTTTTCCTACAGATATCATAGTTAAACTATACCGGGTACTTTGTGGTTACTGTAGGTTTACAAAAACAGGTAAACTAGTTATTGTGGTAAAACCAAGAGTAACTTAAAGAGTAATTTAAAGAGTAATTTAAATAGTGATTTAAAGATTAACTTAAAAAGTAATTTAAAGAGTAATATACAGAGTAATTTAAAGAGTAATTTAAAGAGTAATATGGAGAGTAATATGGACATTAATATAAAGACTAACTTAAATAGTAATTTAAAGAGTAACTTGAAGCGTAATTTAAAAGGTAATATACAGAGTCATTTGAAGATTTACTTAAAGAGTAATTTAAAGAGTAATATAAAGAGTAACTTAAAGAGTAGTTTAAAGATTAATATAAAGAGTAGTTTAAAGAGTAATATACAGAGTAACTTAAAGAGTAGTTTAAAGATTAATATAAAGAGTAGTTTAAAGAGTAATATACAGAGTAATTTAAAGAGTAATCTAAAGAGTAATTTACAGATTTACTTAAATAGTAATTTAAAGAGTCATATAAAGAGTACTTTAAAGAGTAATATACAAAGTAACATATAGAGTAATTTAGAGAGTAATCTAAAGAGTAGTTTAAAGAGTAATTTACAGAGTAATTTAAAGATTTACTTAAACAGTAATTTAAAGAGTAATATGAAGAGCACTTTAAAGATTAATTTACAGAGTAACATACAGAGTAAATTAAAGAGTAATGTAAAGAGTAATATACAGAGTACTTTAAAGAGTCGTTTAAAGAGTAATATAAAGAGTATTTTAAAGAGTAATATACAAAGTAACATATAGAGTAATTTAGAGAGTAATCTAAAGAGTAGTTTAAAGAGTAATATACAGAGTAATTTAAAGACTTACTTAAACAGTAATTTAAAGAGTAATATGAAGAGCACTTTAAAGAGTAATTTACAGAGTAACATAAAGAGTAATATATAGAGTACTTTATAGAGTCGTTAAAAGAGTAATATACAGAGTAATATGAAGAGTCGTTTAAAGAGCAGTTTAAAGAGTACCATACAGAGTAGTTTAAAGAGTAATATACAGAGTAATATAAAGATTTACTTAAACACTAATATAAAGAGTAGTTTAAAGAGTAATATACAGAGTGATATACAGAATAATTTGAAGACTAATATAGAGAGTGATATACAGAGTAATTTAAAGAGTGATATACAGAGGAATATAAAGAGTAATTTAAAGAGTAATATACAGAGTGATATAGAGAATAATTTAAAGAGTGATGTACAGAGTAATTTAAAGAGTGATATACAGAGTAATATAAAGAATAATTTAAAGAGTAATATATAGAGTAATTTAAAGAGTGGTTTAAAGAGTAATATACAGAGTGATATACAGAATATTTTAAAGAGTAACATAAAGAGTAATTTAAAGAGTGATATACAGAGTACTTTAAAGAGTGATACACAGAGTAATATAAAGAGTAAATTAAAGAGTATTTTACAGAGGAATATAAAGAGTACTTTAAAGATTAATATACAGAGTAATACAAAGAGTAATATAAAGAGTGATATACAGAGTAATTTAAAGAGTGATATAAAGAGTAATATAAAGAGTAGTTTAAAGAGTGTTTTCAGAGGAATATAAAGAGTTATTTAAAGAGTAATTTAAAGAGTAATTTAAAGAGTAATATAAAGAGTCATTTACAGAGTAATATAAAGAGTAATTTTAAAGAGTGATATAAAGAGTAATTTACAGAGTAATATACAGAGTGATATAAAGAGTAATTTAAGAGTGATATACAGAGTAATATAAAGAGTAATTTAAAGAGTGATATAAAGAGTGATATACAGAGTAATTTAAAGAGTGATATAAAGAGTCATATAAAGAGTAATTTAAAGAGTGATATAAAGAGTGATATACAGAGTGATATAAAGAGTGATATACAGAGTAATTTAAAGAGTGATATACAGAGTAATATAAAGAGTAATTTAAAGAGTAATTTACAGAGTAATATAAAGAGTGATATAAAGAGTGATATACAGAGTAATATAAAGAGTGATATACAGAGTAATATAAAGAGTCATATAAAGAGTGATATAAAGAGTGATATACAGAGTAATATAAAGAGTGATATACAGAGTGATATACAGAGTAATTTAAAGAGTGATATACAGAGTAATATAAAGAGTCATATAAAGAGTGATATAAAGAGTGATATACAGAGTAATATAAAGAGTAATTTAAAGAGTAATTTACAGAGTAATATAAAGAGTGATATAAAGAGTGATATACAGAGTAATATAAAGAGTGATATAAAGAGTGATATATATATAGTGATATGAAGAGTGATATACAGAGTAATATAAAGAGTGATATACAGAGTCATATAAAGAGTCATATAATGAGTGATATACAGAGTAATATAAAGAGTAATTTACAGAGTAAAAGAATAATATCATGCTTATAAAATAAAACCTTATTTAAACAATATAGAAACATTTACCACTGGTGATGATCGCAGCTGACGTCATAATCTTCGGTTAAACTCTGACGTTTAAAATCCTTTCCTCTCTCTCTCTCTCTCTGGTCTCTCTCTCTCTCTCTCTCTCTCTCTCTCTCTCTCTCTCTCTCTCTCTCTCTCTCTCAGGAAACAGGAACAGGATTTATTTCCCTTTAGATTTCTTGTCAACTTTGTTAATAAGTGTCGAGAGTTCTGCAGTTAAGCATGATGGAGCTCTGTCCTCTGTTTCTTCATGTTCAGAACATCCACACATTCCATTTCATTCAGCGAAGGTGTCAAACAGGTCCGCGCGACTCCCTAAAAACCCTCCAGGTGACTTTTCCCGATCCCACTGAGTGTCGGGTCCACTGGTCACAGGAGAGAACTGAGAGAATGACAGCCAGTGAGTCTGAAGGGGGTGGAGGAGGAGGAGAGAGAGAGAGAGAGAGAGAGAGAGAGAGAGAGAGAGAGAGAGAGACAGAGAGAGAGAGAGAGAGAGAGACCAGAGAGAGAGAGAGAGAGAGAGAGAGAGAGAAAGAGAGAGAGGGGGAGAGAGAGGGGGAGAGAGAGAGAGAGAGAGAAGAGAGAGAGAGAGAGAGAGATAGAGAGAGAGAGAGAGAGAGAGAGAGAGAGAGAGAGAGAGAGTTAACACAGCACTGTGGCATTATGACCCCTTATAAAGCCCTTCTGTCATGATAACCTTAAACACAAAACACAGATGATAGAAATATCTTGACTTAAGAATAATATTATTGTCATATATTATTTATTACTCATTACATTTACATTTACATTTAGTCATTTATCAGACGCTTTTATCCAAAGCGACTTACAATAGTCGAGGAGACAATGAAGCGGTAAATAGCCGATACAACAATAGGTGAACAAGTGCTACAACAATGCTACCGAGTTACACAGAGAGCGAAATTACAAAAAGTATATATAAAATTGACAAATCTGACAAGCGTGAAGCCAGAGGCAGATCGTTCCACCATCGAGGAACTGAAGCAGAGAACGTTCGAGAGAGAGATTTCTTACCCTTTTGAGCTGGTACCACAAGTCTCGGCTCATTTGCGGAGCGCAGAGATCTTGAGGGTCTATACCTTTGCATTAGTGAGTTAAGGTAAGTGGGTGCTGAACCGGTGGTGGTCTTGTAGGCAATGAGAAGACATTTAAATTCAATGCGAGCTGCTACCGGAAGCCAATGCAGTTTTATGAAGAGAGGTGTTACATGGGTCCATTTTGGTTCCTTGAACACCACTCTTGCCGCTGCATTTTGAATCATCTGCAGAGGTTTAGTTGTGCACATCGGGAGTCCAGCAAGCAGCGCATTGCAGTAGTCTAGCCTGGACAGGACCAGAGCTTGAACCAGGATTTGTGTGGAGTGTTCTGTGAGGAACTGTCTGATCTTCCTGATGTTGTAAAGCATGAATCTGCAGGATCTGACAGTCGCGGCAACATGATCTGTGAAGTTGAGCTGATTATCGATGATTACTCCCAAGTTTCTCGCAGACCTGGAGGGCACAATGGTTGATGCTCCTAGTTGGATAGAGAGATCGTGACGAGTCTTTGGGTCGGCAGGGATGACAAGAAGTTCCGTTTTCGCAAGATTAAGTTGTAGGTGGTGTTGC
The DNA here is from genome assembly GCA_033220385.1 of Triplophysa yarkandensis. Classification (NCBI taxonomy): domain Eukaryota; kingdom Metazoa; phylum Chordata; class Actinopteri; order Cypriniformes; family Nemacheilidae; genus Triplophysa; species Triplophysa yarkandensis. The sequence goes on along the minus strand of CM065660.1, from coordinate 18,042,582 downwards.
TTCATCCAGAGGGAGATGTCGCTCAGACATGCTGAGACTCGGGTCGAAATCGTCTGATCTTCATTATTATTAGTTTCACATTAATAGACTGTGGCTTTATTAAACACTCACATTAAATAACGTAAGCCTTGTTTAGATGTGATTAGTTGTTGTCTTTTTATAATCATGCACATTTTTCCTTTATGGAAGTTTGATTCCGTTAAAAAATCCCAGTGAATTCAGAAGTTCATTATTTTATCTTTTAGTATAAATTTGTTTCAGTTTTGTCGTTGTTTTGAATCACACTAGAGCACAAAACACACAAGAAGAAGATATTTTGAAGAATGTTGATCAACAAAAGCATTTGTCCCTGATGACTTCTTGTTCACAGTCTTTTGTGCTTTTATAATTTTCTGTTTCTGTGTTGCAAGGTAAATACTGACTATTCTTTCCTGACAATCAGCTTGAATTTAATGATTAAATTAACTAAATTGATTTTTGTAAGATAAACATTTTAGCATTATTGAAATTATTGAAAAAAGTATCTTATTTTATTTCAACTGAACAGTATTGCATCAACATTAAATAACTTATCTGAAATAATACGATGTTACTTCAATTCAATTCAATTCAAAAAAAAAAAAACCTTCTTTTGTTACTTCACTCTCTGTGTAACTCGGTAGCATTGTTGTAGCACTTGTTCACCTATTGTTGTATTGGCTATTTACCGCTTCATTGTCTCCTCGACTATTGTAAGTCGCTTTGGATAAAAGCGTCTGCTAAATGACTAAATGTAATGTAAATGTAAATGTAATTCGATGTAATCCAGTTACGTGGAACCTGTTGACATTAGAAAGTTAATTCCTACACATCACTATTTTGAATGCACGTTAAAAGTCAACGGGGACCAATTTGTTTCCAACATTTTGCAGAATATCTTTTATTGTGTTTTGCTGAAGAAAGAATGGCAACCAGGTTTGAAATGACATAAAGAGGACAAAAGATAATTTTTTTTATCTTAAACTAGTTTGATTTAAAAAGATATTACACATTTAAAAGATATCAGCATTCAAGACTCACATTCGCTCAGTTCCTCTTAAATGGATCAACATCCTTGGCCATTTTTCGGACCAATCAAAAGCTCTTTTAAATCTAGAGAATCTTTGATCTGTTCCTACTGCTATTTCAGTGTTCCACCCTGATTTCCAGTTTTACAGAAAATGACGGCAATGCATACAACAAAAATTAAGAGGGTCCTCAAGTAGGCACACAGAGAACAAAAAAGAAAGTTCATGAAACTGTGAAGGAAGATGTCAACCGGGGTTTGCTACAAGCCTGAGTTTCGCCACGGATGCGATGCATGTTGGAAAACATCGTAAAAAGCACAGTTTTCATAAAAAAAGGATGTTCGTGCACATGAAGGGGGTACCGGACACTTTTCAAGATCACTGTGACCTTCGGAACTGCCACTTCATCACTCTGCAACAATGACGTGCTCGGGAATAGACAGGAAAAACAGCTCGAATTGGAGATGAGAAGGCAGGACTTGCCTTGTTGTCCCTTCCACTTTGTGAGTATTTGGGGGAGAGTTGAGGTGGGGTCCCTGTCGACCTCCGGCGTTTTAATCACATGCCTTTCTTCCTCCTCATTGTTTCCAGCTTTTCGCCCACTTCCTCCCAATTAAAATGTTCTATTTGTGTCGCATCCATTACGCTTTTATTGGTCGTGCTCCCTCTTCTCCTGGGCTCTGTTCGGCGTTGAGCTCCATCACTCGCAGCAGCGTCTCATCTTGTGCCATCCTCAGCAAACTCTTCCTGACGAACGGCTTTCAGATCAATAAAGCACAAGTGTACCCTGGCTTCTCATATGAAGAACGTGTTGGGAAGGACATGCTGAGCACCAGACACAGTCGTAAATTAGGAGTGTGTGCATCACTGTCCCTGCACACCTCCAGGAGGGCCAACGTCTTGTTAGTTTTCGTCGGTTCCCATGTGGCCGCTGACCAAATGCCCTTTCATTCCAGGTTCGTGCTGCTTATCCGGAGCCCCTTGCACTCCTGACCTCATCCGTTCAACCACACACACTTACTTCAGGCCAATGGCTACAGCTTCCAAAACAGGATGTTTTGCACCCTGTCTCTGTTCGTCACTTTATCCTTATTTCTACTTCTCTTATGTCTTTTAGAGTATATATCATATCTATAGTATGCACAGTTTTGCTGTATTATTGTATTTATGTGGATGTCATGCACTGTATTACATGATGTTCTAACTAAATCGTATGTATGATGCTTTATTTAGACGGTGACTTTGAGGGACCTAAAATGTATGTTTACTGTACTCCAAAGGCGAGAGCTTCAAGATAGCCGGAAGTCATTTATTTTCAAGTGAGCCGACGACAAGAGGTGTCTTGGTCAGCGAGATCATAAAGGAAAGTTAAATTCAGGTCAACTTTATGGTAATAAGCTATGACATGTCTGGCGACAACCAAATGAAGAAGTCCGCCACTGGAGCAGATTCCAGATAACTCAGTCCTGGAAAATTTGGTTAAATACCGTGCATTGAAGCTTTTTTTCCAAATGTTCAGAAATCCTGTTTATTGTGCATTTCAAGTGCTATTAACAAAAGGGTAATTTATTTGATTTAGTGATAATAGCTCAACAATACAGCTTACTAACACAGTAAAACACTAATATAAGAACAAAATGAAAAAATGATTTATGTAACTGACTTTTCCCTGCATTAAACTGCATAAATGTTCGTAAAAGAAAATGAAGGTAATTTTCTGCCAGTACTTTCTTTCACATATCACAAAAGGGGATATTTTGTAGAATGCTGATAACTGGCACCCATTCACTTGCATTAGTTTTCTATCAATACAGTTAAAGTGAAAGGGTGCCAGTGCTGATTGCTTATTAACATTCTTCAAAATATCTTAAGCTTGTGTTCTGCAGAAGAAAAAAAGTCATACAGGTTAAAATGTCTACAGTATTATAGAATTTTTCTTTTCGGATTAAAACAACTTTTAACTTTACAACAACGCGTTTTTATTAAGTAGAAGTATTGTTCAATGTTAGTTTACGTTCATTGACTTAAAATATTTACATATACATACAATACATACATATGTTTAAACTATAAACCTAAAAACAATACGTGGCATTGTAGGATCAAGTATTCTAAATGGCTGCTGGAGTAGTTTTTAACAATGTTGGTAATATGACACACATTGGAAAGTGTACAGACATCCCCGTCAGAACGGATACGCTTACGGTCTCCTGTTGAGAAGAGCAGGGGGTCTCCTTGTTTCCTCCCCACAGCTGTAAGCCTCCAGCTTTCCCCTTATCTGCAACTCCAAACTAAACCAGACTCTCTCTTTTATAGCATCTCCCTGGTTGTTATTACTGGTAACTCATCCTCTTCCTCCCTCTCTCCCACATTCTTGTATTACTCACACAAACTCACTGGAGTTGATCCTCCGAAAACAAACACAGTTACGTACATAAAGACCAGTGGGCTTCAAACATGATGTATATAAAGTATGATAAAAATGAAACAACCTACACAATCCTTACGCATGTACGCTTCTGGCTCGTGTTGTTTTGATCTGAATCCTTCAGCGGCCTAATAAAACAACTTCCTCCTACTGTGTTTCCCGACTTTTTGATGTTCGGATTGATCTTTTTCTCTTTTGTGCGGTCTGGCCTGTCTTTGGTCATTGGCCTCTAAACCTCGCGGACCATGCGGACGCAAACAAGTGGGATGTGTCTTTGCGTGTCAAGAGTCTTGATCTTAATCTCCGCGTAAATATTTCATTTAAATCTTCCATCCAGATTGGGCCTGATGCATTACCTCGAATAAGTCAACCTGTGATGCTTTACATCTGCTCTTCAACGGTTTCCTGCCTGCATACGTAGGCGGAAGCTCTCGAATCCTTCTTGCTTTTTTCAAACTCCTTTTCTTTCCCTACGCACCTTTGTTATGCTCCTTATATTTAAATAATATTATGCCATGTTGACTTTACTGATTCGTGGTGTGTTTTACAGATTTGTCGTAGGCTGAGGGTGATTTTCACACATTATTTCGTCTACCGGTAGGAGACCATTAGGCAGAAATCTTGTAAGTGTTCTTTAGGTAGAGATGTCCGCAGTACTCGGTAGAGTCTGAATCATGCATACACAAAAATAACATGTGGCTGATCACAGAGCATAAGAACCACTCTTACCCAGGATTCCCATGGTAACCAGTATCGGGCAGTTGCCTCGTAACAAACCAAAAGTCATTGGATCTAACCATAAGTTCTACAGATTCCCTAATGTCATCATTATTATACAACACTTTGAATTACATGATAGTGGGTAGAATGTTAAGGTTTGTGTGGGCTATTCCAGAAGGGGTTAAAGGCAAAGTTCACCCAAAAATGAAAATTCTCTGCTCATTAACTCACCCTCTTGACATTTGAAACCTGTATGACTTTCTTCGAACGTTGATAACTGAACAACCCAATGGTACCCATTCACTTCTGTTGTATAGACACAAAACCAATGCAAGTCAATGTGTACGGCTGCTGAGACAGCATTCTTAAAAATATCTTCTATGTTCTGAGAAAAAGAAATTCATAATGGTAGGAAAGGACTTAACGGTAAATAAATAATGACATAAATATCTAACACCTATCTCTTTAGGTGCCACATCGGGACCAAACCAACAAATCTTAGTCCACGGGACAGAATTTTGCTTTTTTAAGGGGTCGAGATTCACTTTGGGGAAAAATTAAGAGGCAGTTTTTTATGTTTTTAGGTAAAATATTTGTTTTTATTTTGTTTCTATTAACTTTTTAAAATATTTTTTTAGAAAATTTCCTAAGATTCCATTAGTGTTTTTTTCAGAAAAGAAAATGTTGCTCTGTATTTTTTCAGACCTCAAAAACTGCAAAGTTAACTTTACATCAATACAACAGTTTTAAATGTATTTGGGAAAAGCCACACACTTAATTTTTATGTGATAACCTTAGTTTTTATCAGTTTCCATGTTACTTAACAGGCTGTCAATCACATAACTGTTGGACGAATGCGCCGTTCTGTTGAAATGTATTAGACACTGGACTGGAATGGGCACAATCTAAAAAGCCGATTAAATAAAAATGTAAATGAATTAAATACTTTGAAGCACAAGGTGTTGGTAGTCACAATTTGTCTTCAGGAATGGTCAAGATCACAACTGCATAGTTTTCAAAAAATTCCTTTGATTTTCATGTTACAGTTGTGCCGTTAATACATGTACAGGGGCTGGTCAAACAATTCCAAGAAGCATTTTTTTCTTTATCTTTATTATATGTGACATATATGTACAACTTTTAAATGCATAATGAAATATGTTTAATGGTGAGAAATGTTGTAGTTTACACTATAATTAAGTTGGTCAGCAATCTTAACAGTATAGTTATTACTACTTGTAAAATTCCAGAGAAAGCTCGGAATAAAAATCTGTTGAACAACCGCAATGATTTTTTTATGTATATTATTAGTCATAATCTCAGCTTAGGTGACACTCTAAACTCTGCCTTTCCAGTACTGGTTATTTTAAAGCGTTTGTACATTATCCTGTAAAGAAAGGCCAAACATGTCAAAAAGCAAATGTCAACGTGTGCTTTACAATTCATATCAGGGTCGCCGCTGACTTCACTCCAGCCTTCATTTCCAGAAGCTCTTTTCATGCACTTTCAGGAAATTGTGATTCATTTCATTTACGTTGAATAGAAAATGATTGAACGCGTTGTGGTCGTGTCTACGTTCACTTTATCATGTGCAGCATAATCACGTAAGTGCTGAAACTAATTTGAAGCAGCAGATTCAAGGGAAACTATTATGACTTTCTGGGAAGGCCGTCAATGCGAATTATTATTGTTTCAGTGAAGTTTAAAACATACGCTGATGCAGCGAGACCAATTCACATCACCTACAACCCACAATTTTAGTGAAAATAGCGAAAGGCTTGTGAGATATCTTTCCATCTTCAGTGATAATGACTAACTGTCATTTTCTTTACAAGCCTGAGGACATGGGCTTCCATCACCGATACTCTTCTATTAAACTGTCCTCTTCTGACAAGTTATCTACAGCAAATCTGTTTTGCGCAAGTAACACTCACCACTAAATCTAGTAAAGTGCAAATTCTGTTTGTGTTCATATGCATGCAATTTATTTCTTGTCACTGAGTCATCTGTGTAACACTTACAAATATATACTCTGGATCCGCAGGCCGAACTGTATTTAAAGGATCAGCACAACTAACATCCTACCAAACCTATTCTTTATTTGAAACAATAATAAAGAACAGATCAATTAATCCAAAAAATTAAAAATTAAAAGTATACATATGCAAATATGCAAATCATAACATTTGGCAATAATAAATAATAAAGTATACCAGATATATTTGTTTAATCAATTTCTCTTCAACTTTGATGATTAAAATTAAGTTAAAACAACTTAATTTAATAATGTGCAACAAATGTACATGATAAAATTATGTTATTAAAACTATTAAAACTGTTATTAAAATTGTACTTTGATTTTATTAAAATATATTACTATTATTTTTTTATCTATATTTTATTATATAATTGTTTTAAACAAAAAAATTAATTTTATTGAAAAATAATTTTCTTTAAAAAATTGTTGTTCAGTTTTGTCGCATTTAATTTTAGCCATGTAACAGTTGTTCTGCTGTTCACTAAAAATAATCCAGACAAGACATTTAACTTGCTGGCTAATGTCATTTAATTGTTATTACTTTTGCTTGTTGTTTGAACCATCTTTATCTGTTATTAGTATCAGATACAGCCTGACAAGTAAAAAACAGAAGTATATGAGAATTTTCAGAAATCAAGAAGGCTGACACAGTATATACACTGAAGCAACGTTGGACAAAATGATTTAGGTGTTTATTTGCACCTGGGGTGAAAAATTTTGAAGCATTGACAGACTCTTATAATGTCTCAAGGCTCCAAAGCTGGCGAGACACATCGGATAGTCCTTTAACAATCTGTGTGACCATGAGATCAGTGTTATGCTGATAAAGAAAAGCGGTTATAACCCTAAATTTGATACCTTTCGTCTCATAACAGTTACATGATAAAGTGATGTCATGGAAATGTTTATAACCAAACAGTTCTACAATAGTAGGATGAAAACGTTGAATATTTGTTGTGTTACGTTAAACCTAGGAAAACCAGGACAGCAAAAAGTTCTGGGGTTCTACAATGGTCCTTTTTCCTATTACGGTGGTCAATGGGGTCCAAGAACTGTTTGAGTTTCAAGCCGTCCTCCAAACAAAGCCATTTATAAAAGTTTATCCACAACCGTGTTAGATTGTCCTCTGACCAACCTTGTGAAGTCGTTCAAAAATTGATTTGTTTACGAAGAATTTGGGAATGGATCTACGCTTGAACATTAGAGTTAAAGGCGTTTCCGCCAGTTTCACACAATGCCAAGAATTTCTGCAAAGAAAACATCTGTGAACTGTATTGGACCAAGCTGTCAGAGTGACGGACGACATAAAGAGTCAGCCACTACAAACACGTCTGTTTCCCATATTATCAAAGATTGAAATCGTCCATCAGCAGTTAAAGTGATCTCTCTTATGTAAAGTAGTCCTAAAATAATTCTTTAATTTTTGTGATAAGGTGACAACAGATTTTAAGGATTTAAAATGCAACCACACAGCCCACCTGAGATTTCAGTTTCTCCGAGCTTGCCTGACATAGTCAGACATTTTCTACAAACATGTTTTAAAACCAAAAAGCAACATTTGGAAGAAGTGGTTTGATGCCTTTAACATTATGCTTATACTTCTGTCAAAGGGAAGCCACTTCTCGCGGATGTACTTCATGCCATGACATCCTTCCGAAATGCAGCTGCAGAGCTCTTCTTTCTGCTCACACACATCACAGCTGGATATGGGATACATTATACTGGCGACACAAGTTTCAGATCTTTAACTTTGAGAAATCCAACGAAACATCAGGGTAGAGACAGTTATTGAGACGTTTGGATGCAGAACAGTGATGCCATCTGGCACAAACACATTGGGACTGGATTCGATGGGTTAGGATCTGTTCCTTTGGCCTTTTGATACATTTTCGAAGATTAAAACTTGTCTAAATTGTGGAATCTATACAATACACATTAGCCTATCTTGTATACATCATTAATTAGTTAAACAACTGGAATATTTTGGAATAGTACTCATTTCTTTTAATTTATGCAAATGAGTAGAAATGTCGGCTAAACAATCTTCAACCTCACATATACAACACTGTGCAACTTTTTAATAAAAAAACATCACAGTTTATAAATATATTAAGCAGCACAACTGTTCCCCGAATAATGAAATCAGCATATTATAAATATTTCTGAAAGATCATGTGAGATTAACTCTGGTGTTATGATGAAAAATCTGAAAATCGTACAAAATTGCGGCATTTCAGCCGAGCGCCCAGAGTTTAGAAATGTTCAACTGCGGGATGAATGCTAAGCCCATAAAAGTCATTTGTTACGCAGCCGTCCAATCACATCGAAGCATGGATGGCACAAACTTTTTTTTATAGAAAACTTAATCACTTCCTTGGGACTGTCCAGGTAAGACAAGATTTAACATAAGCAATACTTATAGCGTCTTTCTCAAAGCTTACTGCTACTTTTCTACATACAGCCCTAAAATTCTTCCGTGTCATAGCAACTGGTGCTCGTCTCAACTGAAAAACGCTATGCCTTTAAAGATACCTTTCAAACACCCACAACCGGCCTTTTCAATCAGCGTCAAGCGTTTTCAGCCACGTAAAAACAGCTCAATTGGCAGAGATCTAAGAGTCTGAAATGATGTTAAAGCTAAATATTCAAAAATAATTGAGAGTTCTATTTGATGCTCTCAGAAGATTGACAGAATATTAATGTATAAAAATGGGGAATAACGTTCCTGAAAAAAAATAGTTTGATGCATTCTTCATCGGTCGCTCTTGGCTAATGTTCCTCTCCACATCAAGAAAATACGTGGACTCAGATCAGACAAATTTTTCGAAAGCATTATTAAAATCATAGACCCTGCATTTAAACTAAACACACGAAGACACATTGCCTTTGGTTTGACTTTAATGACATCAAACGCATTGACTCTCTCACCCGTCAAGATGTGCCCCGAATTTAATAGGTCTGATTAGAATGTTATGTTAAAACGTGACATCAACGCTTCGTCAACGAAATTGAAATTCATAACGTCTACACTAGATGCCGCTGTATTTCACAAACTGGACCTTTAAAGCGAACTGGTCTGTCTTAGCTTTAGATCATTATGGCAAACGTTTTAAGACAACCTGACTTCAACTCTTTCACATATGCACAAACCAACAAACAGGCAATGTAATGATTTGTTTGCTCAGCATGTGGTTCCATTAAGAATCCATCTGTCTTCATGCTGTTTGTTTTGATTCACATCTTGCCTGGACTCCTGGTTAAACATGCAGAAAATGCGGAAAGGCTCCAATCAGTTTTGCCTGGTTAAGGCAACCATCACTATTGTACAATATTATGGTAAAACATGATATTGAGTCATCTGAAGACTGCAGCCAGATCTAAACCACCTTGTTGAATATACTTCCATGACACAAAATCTCCTAACACCTGTAAATAAATAACTATGTACAGATTACGAAAGGATTAAAATCTTTAACAAAATGTCCTTTGGTATTTCAGAAAGCAACATTTATCATCAGTTTGTCGAGAAGTGCTGGTTGGAGAGCTGTATGGATTCATAGTGATTGCCGGTGAAAGTTATTTTCCCAGCGGGTGGTGGGCATTTATTTCAGCTGCATTACAAATAAATGCAAAATTGCTCTTGCCATCAAACCCACAGGCCGTCGTGTCCCGCTGAATTCCACCGCAGTTAAATGTGGCAGAAAACTGACTCTAAGAATGAGATTTAGCTTCATGGTCTTTATAGAACTGAGCTTTCCATTGCTAAACATGTGGAATTTAAGTAAAGAGACGAAGATACATTTTTCAGGATTTTAGGTAAGGATGCTTCAATTACCACGTTTTCCACTGATTCAGAGTTCAGATTTATTGTCATGGGGCGATCCTGATGCTTCACGTTTACAAAACTGATATGCAGATTCTCTGATCACCGTTAAACTTTTTTCGGTTAAGTTCCTAAGATCTACCAAGTTTAGTGAGCACCGAACAAGTCATAGAATGTGATTGTTCATCTGAAAAAGATGGGGGCATCCCTAATATTAGGTCAATAGAGTGGGGCACAGATAACATATGTTAGTAGGCCAAGCCGAAAGTTAGCACCTTTGGATTTTTTTGTCTATCAATATAATCTGTGAATATAATCTATGATTGTAATCTTTACAAATTAACTATGGCTCAAAATAATTAATCGCGAACATTGCATGCAGAATAAAAAGTGTTCTGTGCATATTAACTTCTTATTAATAAACCCAATTAAATACATGCATATTGATTTAAATATATAATTAAACCATTTATAAACATTTATGCATGACAAAAGTGAACATGAAACTTATCATGTTAATTTAAAGTAAAGGCATTAACTGTTTTTTTTTGGCGAAGAGTATGATTCTTGGTCCAAAAGAACTTGTAGATCTTAAAGAAGCTCTTGTCTTGATGTTCTATAAAAATCCACAATCAGGGACAATTATAATTAATATCTACGCTGCAAACATATTTTAACAGTATGTAATAATGAATCTTAACACGTGTGATTCTCCGAAGTCTGAAATCAAACCCTCCTCATAGCAAGCAAATACACTTCGAGGGATAATAATGGACTTTGGCTCATCAGGATCCCATCTGCTCAAGCACAGGAGGGTAATTGGGCTGATCTGGCCATGCAACGCTGTGGATAAGACCAACATAAATGTCTGGTTAAAGGCAATTCAGGTCCGAGCAGGCGCATTTTATGTGTATGGAGCCTCAGCAGATCCTCTTTATCGAATCAAAGGTTTTTAAGTGTCAACCCATCCGTATTATTCCGAGCTTAAGCAGAGAGAGAGCTCAGCTGAGTTCACCAAAAGAAGGCCAACCAGAGTTCTCTTAAAATGAGTCTAGACCATAAACACAGTATGTAGGTTATGATCAACCTATAGTGAAGTACAGTTGAAAATGACAGTTGGGGTACTTGTGGAACAGGATGGCAACTTGATATTTAGATCCCACCGTTCGAAGAATAATATGGTGCAAATTCTACAACACGTTGGGCATCCACGGTCCCTATCTTTAAAAAAGGCGTTATAGTCTATACCTTACACACAAAAACCATATTTAAATTTTTGATCCCTTTCTCCCCCCTCCTACAGGTTTTATCTGGCCTTGAGTAACTTAGTAACCTCGTTGTGGCACTTGTTCACCTATTGTTGTCTCTGTTTACCGCTTCATTGTCTCCTCGATTCTTTGTAAGTCGCTTTGGATAAAAGCGTCTGCTTGATATCTAAATGCAAATGTAAATGACGATCTTACGTGAACTCATTTACAGATGGCACGGAAATGTAACATTTAGTTTTATATAGGTCGGCTCTACAGATCCAAATATCCTGAATGCCGTATACCTACGTATACCTACACAACCGGTTAAAAGTTTTGGGACTCTTATTGTTTTAAAAAATGGATCTGAAGGTCTATACCTCAATGTCTTGAATACATTTAATAGACAAAAATATAATTGAACAAACATTTGCTCATGAAAAACATATTTTATGTAACAATTTTTTTTTTAAATAAATGTTTTTCACTTAATATTGAAGAAAGAACGACCAATAGAAGCGCAAAAATGTAAATGCATGTCAGGGACCTTAAGAAGCTTCTTGATAAAATGACAAGAAAACATTTCTGTATATTATAATCAAAAGGTGAATACACAGATATGACGTTAATTTATATTTGTACATTTTTCCCATTATTCCCTTTTGTTTTATTTTATGCTTTTATTTTTAATTATAAAATGTAAAAAATAAAAATGCATGTTTACAAAACTGACTTGTTGTGTATTTTGCTTTAGTGTTTATTATATTTAAGTGTTTGTGAGATTAAATGAATATTCAGCACCTGATTTACCACGCCCACTGGCGCCATCTGCTGTCCACGTGCTTAACAAGATTTAAATCAAGAAAGTTTCCTTCAAGTTTGTTTACACGTGTTATTCATTTATAGTATTGTGGTAATATATTTTAACTTTTAAAATGTCGAAAGTGACGTCTAACTATTATATCAATAAATCAGAGGGTAAGCAACTCCCTTCAAAACCGGTTCAATTATTTATTATTGTGCAAAAATAGTTCTTTTTATGGATTTTATCTGTTTCTGAATTAATCTGTTTCTTACTCAATCTAAATAAAATATAAATTGCAAATAACATTTGATTTTTAAATCTTACCTAACCGAAATCACATCCGGGATTCACCTGTGGTCGATTACAAGCGATTACAGTTCAGACCGCTAGAGGTCGCCATGACGTCACAAAAGCATTTTAAAGGGATGGTACATCTAAAAATGAACATTCTTTCATGAATTTCCCTTTATCTATACAAACCTGGATATATATATATATATATATTTATTTATTTGCTCTGATGAACAATAAAAAATGTATGTGCACAAAATAACCAAACATTTCTAGGACGCCATTGACTACCATAGTAGGGAAACTTTCCTATCCCAATATAATTTTAATTCATAATTAATATTAGAGTTAACTTGGCCTTCATTTGAACATTTGCTACCTAGTAGTATCTTATGGTAAATTAACATCCCATGATAAAAATATTAAAATGCATTAACCATAACTTCTGACAACTAGTTATTTTGTAAGCCACAAAATCGTAAGCTGTTGTGTAAATACCCTCATCCTATTCAATAAAAATACATTATAACACATTTAAATATTAAAGAAGCTGTGGAACTGAAAGTAATATTAAAGGAACTGAAGATCCTTTCATACACTGGGGTTGCACTTAAATAAAAAAATTAATCTATTGTATTTATAATTGTTTTCATAAAAAAAGCATCTCTATTAAATCTGAAATGGTAGAATGGGCAACATAAATACATTCTAATGAAATATTTTACTTAAGCAGTATTGCAGTGTGTATCTCACATAAGCACATGTTAATTTTCCATTTCAAACACAACCCTGGTGTTCACATTGCTGTTTTGGTCTTGCAGGGTCAGAGGTTACGTACCAGGCCGTGTTTTCGACTTTCATGATATTCATAACGCCCCAGATGAAATCTATTACCAGTAATGTGAAACATCGCTTTCCTACTTTTACAGGTCTGCTTGTTTTATGACAAAAACATGATCACACACACAAAACTAAAAAATGATCAACAAAGAGCACAAGGTAAGTTAAAAAAGCTTTATTAATACCTTTCATTCAAAGAAATATAAAAAAGATTTGAGTTATTTACAGAGCATAGTTTTTGCTTCAAACAAACAGAAACAAATCCTACAAATTGAAAAAATATCCCCCGCTTTGACTGTTCAATGTCAGCAGGGAAGAAAATATTCCTCTTCATCTTTCCATAATAATCGGTGCAAGGAAAGGATGCATGTAAAACACACTGTGTCGCTGCTACATTAAGGCAAACCCCTAAAGGAACAATAAACTAAGGAAACTCATGGTAAAGTGACGGTGGCAATAACATATTTATCTTCAGTTTTCCTATAGATGACTTTCCCCATGTCTTCAAAACACAAAAACATAAAAATAAAGTTCGAAATCTCCTAAAATGGTTAGCATTGCACTGACGGATTCTTCAGTACCCTTCAAAGGCAAATCAATGGTTGAGCATGAAGGTCAGAAATAAAAGCTTTAGATGCACAAATGTCCGCTCAACACAATCCACTAACAGAGATTCATGGAGCATTTATGGAAGGCCCGCTCAGGATTTGGAGTGTTGGTTATAGAAGCTATGAATCTACATGTGAATGGAGGATCAGTAGTTTGACAAAGTCCTCCATTCTCAAAGTGCTGCAAGGGTTTGTGCCCCTTGCCATAAATACCTTTTCATGAGCATGGAAACCATGAGAACCACAAAACAACTTAAAAATTCACTGCAAAGGGAACATACTGAAAGTGGATATTGCGTGTTAAAAGTACGACATAAAATTCTGTTCAATTAAGATTTAGAAACAAAGTCCTCATCACAGGGCAGATTTGTGCAGGTTATGAGGCGAATATTACTGTATGACATCACTTTATGCTATAGAGAACAGAAAATCAATAATTATAATAAAAAACTTTTCAAAAGTAGAAATAAACATTTATCAGATCAACTGATAGAATTAACTTAAGAGACACATAAACACACGATGAATGACATGAAAATGGGTTCTTGGTGGTTTTAAAAGCAACATTTGTCTGGATTGACCCAACCAGCCATGTCAAATGAAATAAGTCATGTGGAAGACTGGCAGGCCGGCTTAGTTTTGGTAGATCTTCTCACTGGTGGAGTAGTCGTCGGTAGTGCAGGTGTGGGTTGCCATTCCCCTGTGGATGGTTTCAGGGCTGTTGGCACCGGCGAAGGTCAGGTTGAGCAGACTGGTGCACGTGGGCAGGTACACATGCTGGACGTGTTCGACCTCAGAGCGACACACTGGACATGACTGCAGACACAAAATACTCTTTGAATTAATTTGTAAAATATTTTAATGTACAATTCACTTGAATATTGTTTGGGATCAATTGATAAATCTTTAGCTGAGAGTAAGTTTTAATGTTTAAATACAAGCATATTAAATCCATTCCTTAGAAAACCAGATGTTTTTATTATTTTTAGGTGGATGACAACATGCCAAATGTACGCTTTTTTTTATCTCAAGTGTGACGTTGTGAAGACGGGAAAATATAATGCACAGTTCATTTATTTTTTGTGTATTTCCTCAGAAAAAGTTATACGAGTACGAGATTCAATGATTTCGATGGATTTATTTTTATAATGTGGAAAACGATTAAAGAATATTCAAGTTAACTTTTGACTTGCAATGTACAACATTAAAATTGTATTAAAATTTATAGATACAATGACACTTCCTTAGTTAAAAAAAACTTTAAAGATTAACTAGAGTTTTGAACAGTACTTAACCAAATTAAATATAGCTTAAACTAGAGAATACTTGACATACTTCATTACATAAGACGACAGTTGACCAGTTTGTTATAATAAGCTTACTTTACTATGCAGGAAAATGGAAAAATACTAAACTTAATACTACAGAATACTGTAGTATACAGAAGTTATTTTACTATCCTGTAGTATGCTTAATAAAATATGGTATACTCCAATTTACAAGTCGACTAGTTAACGAATGGTATATATTAGTACTTTCTATAGCCGGCCATTTCCCATAGTTATCCTACAGAATAGCACAAAATACTCTAATAGTTACCACATAAATACTATAATGTAACATATGACAATGTATACATGAATGCCTTTATAATAAATAGTATACTACAGTTGCAGAAGTATCTGGAAGTTAAGCTACAGAAACATGCGCATAGCTATTGTTTTGACTCTTAGCATAGTATACTACACATTTACATTTACAGTTACATTTAGGCATTTAGCAGACGCTTTTATCCAAAGCGACTTACAAATAGTCGAGGAGACAATGAAGCGGTAAATAGCCAATAATACACATTATCAATCCACTATAGTACACTACAGGATAGTAAAAATGCTATAATATTCTACAGCAAACTACACTTTTCGTCTCAAAGAACATCCCCATTCTCTCACCTGTAGCTGTACAGCACAGTTCTGGCAGCAGACCATGTGACCGCAGGGGCAGAAGGCAGCGTCGATCTCCTCCTCGCAGCACAACATGCACAACAGCGCCTCCTGCAATTTCTGCAGTTTCTCTTGCAGTAATCGGCTCTGCTGGCACCCCCCGCAGTCCAGTGCCCCCTCTTGGTCCCTGGAAGGCGAGCGAGACGACGGAGTGCGGTCTCCGGACCTCGACATCATGTCCACGATACCCGCGTTGTAGAGCGCGCGCCTGGCGTAGTCGTACACTTCCTTGGAGGTGCGGCGGATGTCGAAAACGTACTTCTTGCCCAGGTTGATGTTATCGTTGAGGAAAAGCGAGGCCAGGTGACCCTTGAAATCTCGGCTGTACTGCATCATGACGGCGTTCGTAACAGTATCACATCTGTTGGGAAAACAACCATTGCGGATTGTTAGATTGACAGCTTAGCACATTACCTGCACGGTGGCAGCTACAAAAAATAAGATTTCCCATAAGCTTCCTTTATAGATAATGGATGCTGTAGCCGGGAAACCAAGGATGGTGATGCTTGTTAGAGATCAAGAATAGAGCACTAAGTCCTGAAATGACTAACCAATTAAAGTTAATATCTAGAGCAGTAGAATGATGAAACAGCACCTTAAGTCATATACTGACATGTGTTTTAAGGTGAAAGGTAAAAGGTAAAAGAGCCAAGCATGCAGTTTTATACCGCACTTATGTAACACTGCAGCTCCATTTCAGCTCGGTTAATAGGAACATGTGTCACTACAGTACAATGACACCCATACATCTATTTATATTGTAAGCATCTCTTAGATTTGAAACAGGCTGCAAGGCTACAAACAAAAAGCTTAATTTCGAAAAAGTATTAACATTCTCTTAACAGATTTAAACAGTTATGTGAATAACATCCGCAAAATAAATGTAGAAACATTAAACCCATAAAACTAAGCAGATGTTACAGCTGATAGTCTTTTACTATGGTACCACTGCCACCGTGATTCGCTTAAGGAAACTGATGGAAAAACATCAACTGTGCACTAGTTTTTCTATTTGTTTTTATGAAAGTCTTATTAGGTTTGGATGCTATTGTAACCACCTACTTGCACACAGCAAGTGTGAAACAGATAAATCCTACAATTATAATAATAATAAAACTATACAATAACATTAAATAGCTAATATTCATTTAGTTTGTGACACCTTGTGACCAACAGTAGATTTCCTTCTAAATAGGAAGTCAGGCATTCGTCCCTTTTCTGATAAAATTGCTTTACTATAGAAACAATACTTAGATTAAGTCTTAAATGAAAGCAGATAGTCCTGTGCTTTTGTGAGAAGCGAAGAAAAAGAAAGGACAATGACTCGCTTTTGCCATCCTGAGTTCAACTCAACAATTCAAACTGCTGATCCAGTTCATTTCCAGAGGAAAATGCACAACAGCAAAAGAACATTAACAATACCCAAGCCAAGAGGAGATTACTTTCTCTCCGTGATGGGGTCTTGGGATATTTTGAGAAGGTCAGGCAAGTGCCTGTCAGATAAACTATAGCAGCGTTTGGGCTGCTTTCCAAAATCTTTTGAGCTGTATCGTCTAATACACATCACCCTAATGATAGGGGTGAGAGGGGATGCTGGGAATGGGCGTCTCTTATGTTACTAAATTGAGAAGTCTACTTTACAATACTGATTTAAACCTGAACTTTCTCTTGCTTTGCCTGCCCTGTTGGATTTTTTATTTGAGCTCTTAACAGTGCCTGTGGTGATTTGGGTGCATAAAAAGCTGGTTAATAAGTGACTAATCCTGCTTTAGAAGTAAGGCGGAATCAACAACACTTTAAGATGCATTTGTAATGTGTAATGGGTGTCTCACCTGTAAAAGGCATGTGTCTCTGTAATGGCCCTGTATAGCCCGCTGGCCGCTCGATTACTGATCAGCTTGAACAGCAGGACCACACTATCGCTGGTTTCCTTGGTTACGGTTAAGTACACACTTTTTCCTGATTGCGTTGCAATTTGTATTATGGGATAAGATATCCTGCAATGGAGGAAAATAGAAAATATTATGCAATGGAAGAAACAGGCCAATTCATGCCCACATTCATAATGGAAAAGCTTAAATATGTGAGACATATTTTGTGTCTTAAAAAAAGAAGAACATTCAGAGCAAGTATGTTTTTAAACTTTCTTGTTCTAACCTGTTTACAAGGGTGAAGTCCTCTCGGCAGATGGCAATGCCTTCTGGCCCCACTCCAATTGCCAACCTTTGCCCTTCCGCGTCCCGTGCCCAGTGCCATTCCACGCCGTAATGCTCCAGCGATGACACCAGCTGCAGGGCCTGGTATTCCACAGAGCCCTGACTTGAACCCTCCAGTGCCTTGTGCTTGGATATGATACTGCCAAAATACATCATAGAGAAACATTGAGTCAGAGAGAAATGACAAGAGGATACACTAGAATATTGTTAGTTTTCACAGATTTCTATGAAATGTTAATGTCTGTAAAAATAGAGTTTAACATTTTACAAACTGCAATACCGCAAATAAATAAATAGCCTACAGGTGTACTTTAAAAATTTGAAAAAATTCAAGATGCTGATACTACTTCAAAACAATAAAATTCAGACTTTCAAGGACTGTAAAACAATTAGTAATGATTATTATCATAATAATCGCATTAAGAATAAAAGGAAAATGTTTTTTCCTTTTTTAATTTTATATTTATCATTAAATCTTTAAAAATGTACACATTTCCATTTACATGGCTTAATGTTAATGTTCATTTGAAATTATACTTATGATAATTAATAAAACTGGAAAAAAATTGCTTTATAACTTTGGTAAGATTGAAAACAATGCTAATAGCTTGTGATATATTATCAAACAATAACAGGCAATTACAATACACAAATATATAACATAACCCTAAAAACAAGTCAAACAAGAGTATCTGTTTACAAAGTTCTTCAGGCTTCTTTAATGCATATTTTTCAGATGAATCATTAAAGGTTGTTTCATATAAACTCTATGACTGTTTAATAAAGTCACCCATTATCTAACCTCAACAAGCTCAAGAATGCAAAGGTGAACACGAGCAGGACTGCAAATAGCCGAACAGCATTAGGAATACTTTGAATACTTTTCATCTAATCCAGAGGTGTAAGATGCAAAAAGTCCCATAGAGAAGCACAAACAAGCTTTCTGGGTAAGAATAAATCAGCATAGTTTTAGAACTAGTATGTTTTATTGTTCAGTTACAGTCTTAGATGTACTTTGAGACTCCCGGAGTGAATATTAAATGACTACTTGGAAAATATGTAAGCCTTTAAAAGTCTATCTGCAGAATAGTAAACAAGTTAACAAGTTTCAATTTTGCCATCGCTCTTAGGTTAAGGTTTGTGAGTCATACACAATCTGTAGGTTTAACAACAAATACTTGTGCACTGCAACATTATTTATGCTTGAGTCCTTCCCCTGAAATGTTAAAATTTTATTGTTAACATATAACAATTGCATTTCTTTTGTTTTTCCTTACAGGCTCAGTGTTTCCTTGAAAGGATTTAAGAACCCCTGGTGGTTCATGGGAGAATTGCAAAGGGGTTTGTGAGTAGTTACAAGGTTTGATATTAAAGAAAGAAATGTTACAGACTTAGTTATAGTACTAGTTTTTCATAATTTTACTAAAAGAAATTGTAAAAAGATTGTGCCATTACATTATTGAAATATTTACTTATCATGGGTACTTATGTAAATTATTAAAGAATTGAATCTAAAAGTTTTGTTTTTAAGTTGTTCCAGATCTGTATAAATTTCAGAAAAAGCTATTTGGAAAAATACATGTACCCAAACAGTTCTCCCATTAACTACCAAAGAAGAATATGACTTTTGTAAAAGAGAAAATTACTTTTGACTTTTTTGGAACAACTGGAGAGTGAGCAATACTTTGGGTGAACTATCACTTAAAGAAAATAATTTGGCTCTAAGGAGTTCTGCTGACAAAAGTTTAAAAACGCCTGCCTTAGCACACCATGACCCAGACTTTACAAAATTGTATGCCATTTATCTCCTTATCAAACAACAGATGAACAGATAAACCTTTATTCCAAAGTATACTTATATCCAGTATCTTAATTTATAACATAATTCTTTTACAAAAACAAACTCTTACAGTAAAAGTCGAAGTGTGAACAAATAAATAAGTTGTTAATGTACCTGTTGATGGTTGCTAGGTTGGGCTCAATGCCACACAGTTCAGTGTACCAGTACTTGGCCGTGTTCTGGTTGTAGTCACCGAACTCTGCCTGCGCGAGGAGGGAGCTGAGCTCCTCGGCTTGTTCGGAACACATCCGCAGATGTCCGCGATGCAGATCCTCTTTCACGTGCGTAAAAAACAGGTGTCTGGAAAGCAGAAGGCAGAGAAAGCGAGACTGTTAGTTATGGATGGAAGCAGGTGGCTGGTGGAAAGAGAAGGTTTGGCATATGAGAATGTCGACAGGTGGTTAAACATGAAAAAAGTGAGAGCACACATACTGAGGCAGGTGATGAAAAACTTGAATTACAAATACAAAAACATCTTTAGTGCACATGCCACAAACTAACTGTTAGACAAACTGAGAAACACAGGTCATAAGAGGACACTTTTTGACAACAAAAATCTAGAAAGGGAAGTGGAAAAACAAGAACTACCCAACAATCAATTGAAAACCACAATTGAGGAAGGTACATTTCAAATGCTCACTTTCACTTAAGAGATCAGAAGTGGCTTAACACTCAACATAAATTTTGTCTCTGTGACTACAGCTACAGCTAACCACTGGCATATACCAACATAAGCTGGCAAACACCTACCGGAGTGCAAATATTGTTCACTTAAATCAGTCGATCTCAACATTTTGTACTCTATTTTTCTCTAAAATCAAACAATCTGGAATGCAAGCTCCAAACAGAGATCGCGGAAAAGCCCGAGCATCAGCGTGTACTTTCTAGAAGAAGCCTTTGTGAGGAGATTGATCCCAAGCGCTCACGATCCACCCGCAGGACCTGTTTTTTTCCATAAACAATGGTAAAGCTGTATTCGTTTTTAAACGTAAGAAAACTAAAAAAGGGCGACCCACTAACCATCTTTGGAGTCTATACATTTGTTTAACCATTATCTGGTTGATATATGAACAAAACCTTTCTCACCGAAGCCAACAGTCACCAACTGTAAGTGATTTTCACAACTTTATTTTTTCCCTAAAAAATTGATTTTCACTTTTTATGAGTCAAACCACTTCCTGTTCATCAGCAGGTATAGCACATGGCAGATTTGCCGTTCCGTGAGTGTTCAAATGTCAAGTTGAACATTTTTAAAAATTACATCGAAAACCAAAAAAAGAAAACTGGAAGCAAACAAAGGAACGTATAAATAATTCAATGCAAGACAAACTCAATTATCGTTTTGTGTGCTTGCATGGTTTCTGTTAAAAACAAGCAGTACAAACTGTTTATCTGCTCCTGTAGTACATACAAACCTGTCTAACAGTCAATACAAACCTGTCTAACAACATCTCATGCAAAAAATTCCCTTAAACCTATTTTCTTTTTTTTTTGCGGTGTGCCATTGGGACGGGGTCACATACACATGCAAACATCCAGAGCTGGCAACACTATAAATTCCCAAAACCCTAAGGTCCATCAAACCACAGATCACAAAATATCAACTTCTACATGTCAACCACGATGATGTTTTGAGAGCAAACCGAACTAATGTTTACCCAGAGTTAACAGCGGCTCATGAGAACACCACGCTCCAGCCGGGAGAAATTCCCCCTCAGCAACATGCAATGACTCTCTTTAAAAAACAAACAGCGGCGTATCAGTTTAGGCAGCGCTCCCCAAGACTGATAAACATTTACTTTGGCTGCTTTTCCGCTCACAAACTCTTTTAATCCAAAGGAAAAAAGAGATGGAGGTGGATTCATGGGCCAGACAAATAAACAAGACTTGCAGTATGACAAAGGGAGTCTCGCCCGGCCTGACAAGGCGCTTCCTGGGATGACATCATATTCATGTGATGAATTACCTGGCAGGCAAAACAAAGGCAGCTGATGGGAGCGGGAAGGGAGGGGGCAGGGTAGGGTTACTGGCGGTCAATCGCTTCATGACTGGTGCGGCACCAGTTCAGTCAAGCTTGTTCGGCGACTAATCTTAGAAACACGCAGCTGTGCTGATGTAGCCAACTGCCATCAACAAGTCCTGACACACAATGTCCTCTTTCACTGCGATTGCACACGAATTACAGAGGAGTATTGCCCAGATCTGTATGGTAATGGTCAGGAACACAGTGTCTTGTAGTTGCCCAGATTTGTCCAATTGTCACCATCACATCTCCATACCGAGGGAACAAAATGAGTTATGTTTATCCTACCAACTACATCTTTGCATGAGAAAAGTGTCTTGGCAATTTCCTCTGAATGTACAATAAGTAGAAAATATCCAACCAAATCCTAACCAAAGGCAGATTGCAAAAGACACCTGAATGAGGACCATAAGCAGTGGCCATATTTTATAAAAAAAATTGTATATAAATTTGCTGCGTTAAAAATGTATGGGATTTTGATTTCTTAACTCATTCTCTAGTTGTAACCTATATTTTTTTAGTCTTAAACTGTCAAAAATACCAATGGTTGCGTTGTTCAAAATATCTCATTCAACAAGGTGTTTTTTCAACTATGGTAGTCAAAGGGGTCCAAGGATGGTTTGGTTTTAAGCTTTCATTCAAAATATCTTTCACTTTGTTTTGATACACACACAAATGTATACTATTTAAAACAACAAATAGGTGAGTAAATGATGACAAAATGAACAATCCCTTTAAGTCAATGTGTTTCAGTGTGGCCAAACCCCTTGAATAAAGACATTAGAACTCCATAAACAAACAAAACAAAAGAAACACAAGAAGTGCTCAGATTGAATCTATACCAATGATTGGATACATATTCTCATCTTTGACAACCCTAAAATTCTCAAAAGTGAGTCTGAATGAGGCCCAAAACTTTGTTTTTACTTTGTTTAACACAAAAATAAAAAAGCGGTTTGAAGCTGAAATATTTAACACTTCATGTAAACAGAATTCATGTAGAAATGACTGTACCTTCAACTGACAAGAATCAGGTCACCGTATGATTTTGGAGAAATTTTGAAAGAGGCTTTGTGTGGTTGAGGTTTGGCTTTTATACTGCGTGCACTTTTGCAGCGTTTCCGCAGAAGCTTGGCATCAAAATGAATCTCATGACAGGCCGTGGGACAACCTTCTAAATTACTAAATAGTTCACGGTTTAGAGCATCTCCACCAGCCTGAATTTTTCTCTAGGAGCAAAGTTTGATGTCAGCTGCTGACCGGTTTGTCTGATTTTCAAGGACTGACAAACATGACAAAATTAGGAGAGAACAAACCAGTGTTATTTAAACCTGTAAACGTGTTAAGTACAGACAGATTAATTTAAACCAATTAGAAGTGTTGGGAGATTACGTGCTCGTATTCCAATTGACCCTATAAGACTCTACGTGCTATTTTTGCTCTTACTCATTCGTTCCTTACTATTCGTTTTATCTTCGTTACAGTCAGGGTCATTGTGTCGGACACCCAAACATCTGGCCCCCCAACAAAGAACAAAAAATTCTTCCGAAATGAAGCGAGAGGCTTCTGCCTGGAAACTGCAACAAAGAAGCCAATGCACACAGGACTTTCATTCTTTTCAGGCGCCATTTGAAACAATGTGGTTTCAGAGTTAGTCAAATAACATTGCTCTGAGGCGTATGGCGGGGTTACTCCGAGTCAACGAACTCTAGTAAACCCTGCCGCCAGCTCCATGTGCCACAGGTAAACACTTCTTGCCAAACTTGAATGATATAATGTGCTCAAACTTGCTCACAGGAGTTTATATTAAATCAACATATTTACCATTTGTTGAGCAAATGTCTTTGCTAAGGGATGTGTTTGGCAACGGCTTGGCAAATAATCATGATGCTGCGGGCAGAAACATCCCCCACACATGTAAAAATGTTGTGCCCAGTCAACCTAATCATTCTTCGGTTCATGAGAGGCGAAGGTTACTATAGTTCATTCGCTTGGGTGGTTAAACCTGTTGAGATGTTTTTAAGAGCATCATACAGTGAACTTGGTACAGTAAAACTTCAGATTTAATCTAATGTCAAGTAGGCTGTTAAATGGATGGAGAAGATGTGTTTAAATACATTCAAATTATATACTTTGACATTTGCATGTACGTTTTGTGTGTTTCTGTGCTTCGCAAACATGTAAATATAAGAACCAGTTTACATGTCGAAATTCTTCAGATTTTTGAATGTATATTTTCACTATCTTAATCTGACCTTTCACTTAGAATACAATACAATTTAAAAGTTGTGTGTGTGAGCAGTAAATACAGCTTAATCCCCTTTATTATTATTTACTTACATTATGTTTTCACCATTATTCAATTGATTGAAATGCAGGTATATTGGAACCAGTCATGTTAGAATTACAACTGTGTTTGTTTAACTGATGATGCAACTAGTTGGCAGAGGCTTTTGTTTGCTTTCAAAGCTATTGGTGTTATGCGGTCAAACATTGTTTGTCTTCAAAGTGCTGACAAGCAAAATATTTTGTTTTCTCTAGTCTTTATAGTAGAAGGAGAGTGAGAAGACTGGATATTGCACCAAATAAAGAGAGTAAAATGTTTGGCAATGTAGCAAGCCAGATTCAAAACTATGTGCCTGCATCCTTACCATAGAATAAATGGATAGTTCAAATGGAATTCAATAAGGTTTGGTTTCCATAGTTCTTCAAACTATCTTCTTATTTGTATTGCAGAAGAAAGAAGGCCAAAAGGGAATAACATTAGAAGGAATAAAAAAATTTTTTTAAATATTGAGGCATGTGCACTATTGCCAACCCACCCAAAACTGTTTGTGTATTACTTCTCCAGCTTAGGAACAATGCATGTGAATATCCTTCTGTGGTAATGTGATCAGAAGCTTACAGCGACTGCTGGTGACCTCATTATCGGGATTGGACGTGGGGTAAGGGAGGCGAAAGTTTTCTCAATGTTCAAATTGACCACGAATAACACCCAAGCTCCATTTCTAGCTGACAACACCCTGGGCCCTGACTGTGAAGATAACAAGAGCTGAGATCATGGCAGCATGTTTTGCATATTTGGAGGCGTAAAGAAAACCAGCGGTTGCTTGAGTATGAGTTGCGTGTATGGTTTTTACCTCATTTGATAAAAGCCAGAGTTAAAGTATATGTGTGCAATTTCATCTTTAAAACATTATTTGTGACTCTTCCCCAGCCCCGGAGTCAAAAAAGTTAATGTGTGTTGTGCTTCAACTAATGGCGCTGGCCTCTGAGGATCATTGAGTGCTGATGAGAATGTTAAATACTTAAACCGTTGAAAACAATACAGCAGCCTTTATGGCATACTTTTCATGCCAGAGTTGTGTACGGACTTACTAGTTCAAAGCCATCAACATTCAACAATTATCAGGACAGACTACCAAGAGACTATTTTAGCTTCCTCAAACTGAGGCACAACAAGATCCCAAAAAGTAAAATGTTATTTATATCCCCCTTAGTGCGATTCAAACTTCCTTCTCTGGACCACAGACAATGATATTTCAAGAAATGACTATGGTTTTGTCCAGACCATGAATGTCAATGTGAAGCAGTCATTTTGGTTACAACTATTAATAAACAAACAAACAAAATTTCTGGTAAAGGCTGGTAAAACTTTAAAGAGCAGAGACTGTTAGCGCTTTTGAAATACTAATACTATGGTCCATGTCTAATTTCAAACCTGGCTGTTTCCACAATCTTAAAGATCTAGTTCACTCAAAAAAGAAACTTATTTACTTATCCTCATACTCAAACCTGTTTGACTATCCTTCATTTGCAAGACCGAAAGGACATTTTGAAGAATTTTATGTAACCAAACAACATAGGTCTTCATTGATTTGCTCTGTATGGCAACAAAACCATCAAGATATTATTTCAGAGTTAACACATCTTGTTTGTGTTTTAGAGAAAGCAAGCATCATATAAAGATTTGTAATAACATTATGTTAAATAAATAAAACAAAATTTATCTTCAACATTTAATAACAAGTCTTTCACATTAATATCAGTCATTGTCTGAGCTTATCCTATCAAACAAAAGTCCTTAGTAGGAGAGTTTGTTCCCATCGTGTTCATCTTGGAATCCAAATGATGACGCGTGACGCTGCCAAGAGTTTTTTAAGGTGTCAGATAAGACTTGGCTTGATGAGAGCATGAACACGGCTGATTCTAAATGCTATAAATAGAGTGGTGTAGATTAAAAAACAAAATGTCCTTGTCCTCAAAACCAGCATGCAAAACATATGTTGAGAGCAGGCTTATGGGGGTTTGTGGTCAATAGAAGGGTGGGGTTGCTCTGATCCTCAAAAGAGCCATTAATGCTCTGAGAAGGGATCAGGCCCAAGGTTGGTTGTTATCTTTTAACATTGCGTCGTTTAAGGACTTTCCAGCCTGTAATTCAAACAGAAGAATGGACGTCCAAGTACTGGACTTGGACTCAGTTTGTCAGGTAAATATTCCTTTCACTGGCAATACAGCATGAGCACAAGGCTTGGAGAAAATATGAACATCTATTTTTGGAGGATGAATTAACGAACTTGTAAGGCTGCCATAACAACGGACTACAGAATCATAATACAGAGTTTCATTCAGTCTACCCTGGGTCTTAAATAAGCTCTTCGGCATTTAGAGGTTTTTAAACCGTAAAGGGCATTTTACATAATGAAAGGGAAAGAGACCAAAATGATGTGGAGAGTGTTAAAGCGTGATAAGAATTGTAGATGCTAAAAGGGAGCTGTATACAGCAGGGGTCAGTGCGAAGCCCGCACTCATTTCCGACTTTAACACCTGGAAGGATTTTTTCGCTTTTATATTTGACCAAGAGGGAAGAGACTGTATATGTAAATCGTATATAAAACCCAAAACATTTTAAAGAAAAATGAACAATAACTAAACTAACAGGATGAAAAAACAAATAAATTTATATTAATATCCAAAGTAATCCGACTTACTTTAAAACACACTCCATCTATTTGTCTAAGAAAAGCAATAGAAAAGAAAGCTAAAAGCAATAGAAAAGAAAGCTAAACGCAGACATGATCCTTTCCATTTTAATAACTGACAACCCAGGCCAAATAAGCCCCTCTCAAGATTAGAACACTCTGTTCCCGAGAGGCGAATATGCACACTCATGAGCTCTCTTTTAATCACAAATCAACGTTTGGTCTTCTGGAGCAGTTATACGGGGACACATGTTCCCCCAAGGTTACAAAACAATCCCGCTTTTCCAGAATTAAAACATCGAAACAAAGTACAATTTCTCTTAGCTTGTAGAGAACGCGTGCCAGATCTCACTAGCTGTCGATGAAGCGCTCGCAGGCGAACAGCGTTGAAGTAGGGGAAAGGTCAACACACAAAGAAGGTTAGAGAACATGACCCCTGCGGCTGGAGGCAGGGACTCATCGCCCATGCATGTGCCTGCGCGCACACAAACTGACAACAGGGCCAAAGAAGGAACAAAGGTCTGTTTCAAGCAATAGCATGAGACTGTGTTGTACTAATGTCAGGCTGCCATATGATCTGCCAATGGTCCCATTTCTTCATTTAGTTAGTGATCACTCTTGTATTGTTTGCGAGAAAGTCAAAGTTAACTTTTTTAAATTGTTTAAGATTTCAGAATCTTGGAGCAGAATCAAGAGCGGAGCTTCAGCACACACGATCTTAGATTGGCCTCACGCATCAGCTTTCACATTGCAAGATGTTCTTATGCCCAATTGGAACCCCACACAGGGCAACTTTACAGCTTGAATGACATTACATGTGACAGCTCTAAGGGTGTGATGTCCCTCCATATGAGGAAGTAACTTTCAATTAACAGCCCGGGATTCTCCCACAACGTGCCCCCGCCATCTGTCAGTGACCCCCACTAATCTCCCTCAGATCACCGGAAGACCAAGCAAACCGCCCACTGTACCAAAAACAGTCTTTTCTAAAGCACAAATCCTCACAAAAGCACACTGTCCTGTAACTGGGAAACGGAAGCAAACGTACGTACACACACACACGCCGACCCCTAGAAGGGGCAAGCGGCTGTGGGAATGCCCGCAGGAGCTGGCAAATTGTCGCATTTCACTTTAATGAAAAGAACCCAGCCGAGGATGGAGTGAACGAAATGCCGGGCTCTAAAAGCAGGCTGAGATACTGGAAGAGGTAGGGGGTTGATGTTGGGTCAAAAGCCATAGGATGCAAGTATACGATGTAAATGAACGAGGAAAAGGCGGGTCATGCGACTCCCCATTAATGACATGAAAGTTGTAGAGAAAGTCAGGGAAAATGGTTGTGAACACCTGTAACAGTGCATGTTTTTACACACAGAAGAACATTCCTGGGATAAGCATCTGACAGAGAATGGTCAGATTTCCATAACAAACACTGAAACTCAGCATTCAAATTATCTTCAGCAGGAAGTTTTTGAGACATGAGCATCAGACACAACTTGGATGTTCAGCACACACCTATGCCAAGATTTAGTTTCCTCAAAACTCCACTTTAGAAACAAAAAGCAAACTAGTTCTATTTTTAGACTCAATTGCAATGGAATGTTACTGGTTTAATACAGGTTAAGCGCTCTCATCTGAGTTTGTGGCATACAGTTTATTCCATGACTGCAGTAATAATTACCTGCAGTTCACGATTACAAGAACTCATTTACACCTGAAGGGAAATGGAAATGTCTGCTCTTTGAGCTGTAAACTTGTCAATTTTCGACAACTCTTTCAGGTGAATGAAGTTTCAACCCAGTAATTCTATCACACTAGTTTCATGTAAACACACATGGATACTCAGTCTGTAACAATCGAATTGCTGCCCTTGCGAAACATTAGATGTGCAATTGGCTGTTTTTAGAAAATGGACAAAATACAGCGAACAGTATTTAATCTTTTTTTTAAAATACAGTTTTTGGATTGATAAGATATTTGCAAAACCAGGGACAAACAACAGAGTTAAAATATTAAGGAAAATAGTGAATTGCTTGTTTGTCATAAAAAAGAATTGAAGAAAGGGAATCTTTTATTAACATTAAACACAAATAAATGTGTTTGACAGGATGTAACTGATGGCTGAATCTCTGAGGGTTTGAGTTTTTTAGCTGGGGATCACATTTCCTGCTGCCGTTTGCGGCACAACGACCTACAGTAACCCTGAGGGAGCGAGGTTACTATAGGACAAACCACTGTACTGGGTGTAAAAAAAACTTTACAAGCTACCGTACACAGAATTCTCTCCCTCTCTCTCAGATGACTTCAGTTAATGTGTATCTAAAATCACTTATAAAACCAGTGTTGCATAATAAATATTTAATGTATAACATGCCCCAGATTTTTGCGGTTATAGCAGGCCAAGGCTTAAACCAAGCATGGAATTCACATTAGACACAGAGAATGGAGGAACAATGTTATTTCGCCCACTACTTTGACATGAAATATTCACAACCATCTACTCCGTCTTCTGGTCTTATTTCTTCAAACATCTCCTTTTTACTGTACTTGAACGGAAGTGTGTGTGGCGGCTCATAAACATCACGATCACTGCTTCCTCAAACAACGATTATTCTATTCCCTGTAGGTTGACCACATGTACGTGTTTGTATGTACCTCGTCTGCTCCTGCAGAATAAGATGAGGCTCCACGAAAAACTTCACTCGTAACCGTAGTCTGCAGGGTGCGAGGTTGTCCATCTGCTGTGAGATTCTGTTCCTCAGGTTGAGCCACAGGTTTTCTCCTTTGCTGCCTGAAAACTGCAGCCCGAAGTAATCCACCTCTATTATACCCAACTTTCGACATACCTGTCAACAAAAATAGCCATTAACCCAAAGTTATCTTGCAATCGGTTTATGGCTACTGGCTTGTAATATAACACTGGATATGATACTAATAAAATAAATAGCGATTATAATTTTAACTTTTTATGTTTATAATATTAGATTAAAACTATTCAACAGTTAGTTATTCTGTGTAAAGATCTGCATGAAATTCAGCCATATGATAAACAACTTGTGGCTACATCGGTTTAAAATATCATTACATTTTTAAGGTTCTAATGTACACTGCCAGACAGAAGTTTTGGAAAATTCAAGTGAATTTTACGTTTTAAATAAGACTTTTGATCTAAAGTTGTATGTCTAGATATCTGAAATCAGTTTTATAGGCAAAAATATATTTTTCATGATGAAACTTTTTGAAATGCACACAGTTGATGGGGACTTTTAAAACTCTTTAAAAAGCATCTCAGAGCGAGACCTTAAGAAAAGTCATTTCCATTATTATGGACGTGACACAAAAGTGCTCTCAGAATATAATTGTAATCAAATGTTTATTTCACCAAGAACCCTTGTTGATAGTGTTTAAAGAAAAAACAATAGTCTATAGCAAGTTTGCCATTTTAAACAATTAGATAAAGTTAAAAACCTGATGAAAAAGGAGCTTTTGGAAGATGACATACCTCTTAAGAGTTAGGTGATTTAAAATGTACAAACCAGAAACAATTATATAATTATATACTGTCTACATTTTATTTTTCATGTAAACCAAATGTAGCGTTATGGATGTGAAAATCCTCAAAACAGTCCTTGCTTAACGATGAGAAAATCATACACTTACAAACAAAAAATCCATAAAAACTTCAACGGAGACCTCCAAATGTAGACATATGTGTCAGAAGTACAGTAAAAACCAAGTAAAAACTCTATACTTGCACGGTACGTTTGATATTTCCACAGAATTGCTTGTCTGATAAAACGACGAGAAAACAATTCTGCAAATTCAAGTCAACTCTTCTCAAAATATCTTTAAGAAATTCAGTTTATAAGACCCTATTCGATTCTAAAAAAAATCCTACTGGATATATATATATGCATGTGTGTGAGTGTAACCGTGTGTGTGAGTGTACCCGTGTGTGTGTGTGAGTGTACCCGTGTGTGTGTGTGTGTGTGAGTGTACCCGTGTGTGTGTGTGAGTGTACCCGTGTGTGTGTGTGTGAGTGTACCCGTGTGTGTGTGTGTGAGTGTACCCGTGTGTGTGTGTTTGAGTGTGTGTGTGAGTGTACCCGTGTGTGTGTACCCGATTGTGTGAGTGTACCCGTGTGTGTGTGTGAGAGAGAGAGAGTGTGTGTGTGTACCCGTGTGTGTGAGTGTACCCGTGTGTGTGAGTGTGAGAGAGAGAGTGTGTGTGTACCCGTGTGTGTGAGTGTGAGAGAGAGAGTGTGTGTGTGTGTACCCGTGTGTGTGTGTGTGTGTGTGTGTGTGTGTGTGTGTACCCGTGTGTGTGTGTGTGTGTGTGTGTGTGTGTGTGTGTGTGTGTGTGTGTGTGTGTGTGTGTATATAACTTCTTATGGGAATCCAACAGAAATGCTTTTAAAAGAGGTGGATTCTAGGAATTTATCTGATTTCCAATAGGAATACTTTTTAAATCAAAGGATCAAAACTCTTATAGACTGCATGCACATTTCTAATAAAATCCTATAGGAATGGTTTCAAACGTTGAAAAATCTGATTAGCACCCGAAACAAAGTTCTTATAACAATGAAGGCCTGCACTTTTTCAATAATAACAGATCCACTCTCATAATTCTAATCCCAAAATGAGGAAACTTTACATTAGTAGAATTCTATTATCCATATTTTGATATGCCACCATCCCATAGACACAAAACTCTCCATCACAGACCAAACATCTGCACGTGGGTGCAAGACATCTGCCAAAATAAGTGTTAAATAAGATGTAAAGAGATGATTAATAATGTCTCATTCTGTTTATGAATAGAATAAAAGTGCCATTAATGAGGTTATAAAGAGAAGATGTGAAGAGATGGAGCCCCTCCAGAAGAGCTGAGGAGAGAATGAACTTTAGTAACCTCAAACAGCATCATTTTCTCTTATATAATCCACAAGTGTGTAATGTATATCACACTGTGAGCATTAAACATCCCATAATGAGTTTAAAAACAAACAAACAACAAACAAATGTCCTTCCCATTAAGTGATGATGTTACCTTATTCAGACAGTCCTCTCCGTTTGCCTTTGCGTCCACTTCTATCTCCATAACAACCGAATCCGGCCGTGTAACATTGCACAGCATCATTGAGAAGGGTTTATCTTTGGTCTTCCCTAAAAAGCACTGAAAACAGCTGCCTATCTAGACACCCTACATCAGCCCTCAGACACTTAGCGCGAGCCTTCCGTTTAATCACTGACTGACGCCGAGCGCTGCTCCCCTATATATAAACGCGGCAGATTTTAAGCCACGCCCACTGTCAACACCAGCCAATCGTTGGGCCGCATCAGAGCCCCCAGCGCGCGCTGGGACGGAGCGAACACCCTTGACGTCACCAGCGCCCACCAGCGATTGGGTGAGATCTTCTTTGGCCAATTCATTGGAAACAATGCTATAAAATTAAGATTTAAAATTAAAGTTTTTTTTTGTATATTTATAGTAGAGATGTCAACATTTGGTTCAGATACCATTGTGAGGTCTCTCTTTCAATTTTTAGAGAATTATTTTATTTTTTTTTTTTTTTTTTATGCTTATTTTCAGGATTGTCACACACATTTTGCTTGTCAACAGGCTGATGAATGGTAAAATAGAATTTAAAATAGATAAAAATATTTTATGTCCATAAAGCTCTATGCCATGGCCATTTGTTGGATGTTTGTGATTCTGGTCTGTACATTTGAATTCTGTGTCATTTTCTTTCGATGTCCATAATGCAGGTTTATTTCGCTTTTTTAAAATAGAAAACTTGTGCATGGATTGATATTTTCAGATTTGTATACACTATTATCAAGGGTTTTGTTTTATATGAACGGTTAGATTAGATTAGATTAGATTCAACTTTATTGTCACTGCACGTGTAAGGTACAAGGCAACCGAATGCAGTTTGCATCTAACCAGAAGTGCAATAAGCAGTAAGTATAGAATATATATGTGACACGTACGATAGTTACAGAACAGATGGTATAGATAAGTATTATGGACAGATTTACAGGTTAAAATACAGTAGATATACAGGCAGGTGTGCTATGAACATCCTATACATTATGGAAAAGTGTATGTACACCGTAGACAGATCTATAAACATATTTACATTTACATTTACATTTTGTCATTTAGCAGACGCTTTTATCCAAAGCGACTTACAATAGTCGAGGAGACAATGAAGCGGTAAATAGCCGATACAACAATAGGTGAACAAGTGCTACAACAATGCTACCAAGTTACACAGAGAGCGAAGTTACAAAGGAATTTTTTTTTTTTTTTTGATAGAGTGAGTAGTTAGAAAAGAAGTGAGTTAGTGAGTTAGGTGTAGCCGGAATATGAACATAATTTACATTATTGCAGTGGATGGTAAATCACATTGGAATATTACAGTGTGCAAATGCATTGTTCAGTGTTACTGAGTGAGCTGAGTTATATTCAAAGAGTGTTTTTATGTCAAGGCCGTAACGCTGGAATATCCCATTCATACTTTTTCAACACTTTATAATAGTAAGACAATCATCAAAATTAATAGAATAAAGCAAAATAACTATAGGGTTAAAAAATAAAACTTGAAACAAGTTATATTTAAAATCTTCAGTGTGGTCACCTTTTGAATTAAATTTGCAGAAAGGGTTTCTTGTCAATTTCTAAAGTAGCTTCTTAAGGTTCCTGTCTATTCTGAGCTCTTATTGGCTGTACTTACTTCAATTTTAAGTCAATGTCATCGATTTCAACTGCACTTTTATTAAATAAATTTTACATTTTGTCATGATATTGTTGAAAAATCATATTTTTGTCTATTAACTTTAAGGTACACACTTTTATATCCAAAAATAAAATAAAATAAAAAAAGAGAAAGATTTCAAAGTGTTCCAAAACTTTTAACCAGTAATGTATATACATGGTTAAATTCTTGAAATTAACAGTATTTGTATCAAAATCAAATTTACATCCTTTGTTCTAAGTTTGTATGTTATTGTCATATTGATATTCAATATATACTTCATTTTATTTTCACTATTTTATTTTCTCTATTATTTTGTGAGAAACCAGTTTACTTCTGATTATTTTAGGGCACATTTACTTTTTACTTACTTAAGCCACCCCTACTTAATATTTGTTAAAGAAGGGGTTATCATGCTGTGTCATGCATTGTACGTGCTTTGGATTGCTTAACATGTTGAGTTGTCATGTTCAACATGGTTAACTTTTTATGATATGATAGTTAGGCCCATTATGTAGATTTTCTGCAAACCATAGACTTTTAAGAGATATGGTCAATGTGATTCCACACTACAGGTACTCAAGATTAGCACAAGAATGGTAAAAACTGCCTCTGATACCCCTCCTTAAAGTGAGAGTATGGCCAAGTAACAAAGATCATAATGTTGCCGACCCATGTCAGTGCCGGTATGATCCTGAGATTATTCTTTACACATGTATTATGCATTTCTGCATCTCTCTCATAAAATGTGTGTCGACACTGAAGACAGGAAGACATCGCCCAAAAAACCTTTCAAAATAAATACTGAATGAATAAATAATTGCAAATGGGAGAAACTTTGCTATTTTGAGCAATAGCATCTACATGCACTTTCTTCTCTAATGTTCTGGATGTCATGTTGGACCTGATGCGGTCCATAGGGATGTTCTGTCCTCAGATTGACCTTGCAGCTTTAGACAGCCCCGGGACAGGTGCCCAGCGGTCCTGCACCTGTTTCCAGACTCCAATCACAGTTTCTCAGAAGCATCACATCAGCAAAAGCAATGTGCTTGAGGTTGCCTGGAGAGGGATGAAACAAATGTGAAATGCCAACATGGATGTTTTCTGCTTACCATAGCCTGCCCACACGTTGCCAGTTCAGAACTCTCTCTCTCCACAAGTACTCACAGGCAAAGATGACAACTGTACGAATTAATCCGGCTGCACGCACAACAGAGTCTATGCGTACACGTGGCTGTAAAGTGCAGACTTTTATTCATGAATTGGAGATGGGTATGATTAATTATCATCTGGTATTAACAATCAATTGTATATTTTATAAGCTGTGTGCCTCAGTGGCAAACATTCTTCCAAATATCTCCTTTTGTGTTCAAATAAACAAATACTTTTTAACAACTGTGGAACAATTTCAGGGTAAGCGATAACTTGTGCATTTGTTTATTGCTTATGTTGTTTCATCACTCACTTTTGTATAAATATCAGGGTTATGTCAATTATTGATAAGAATGTTATCTACTTCGGGCACATCCCCTAAGTGGCTTCAGGTTATCTTTTTCAACATTCTTTTAAAATAATCCAATGCACTTAAAATGCATTAACACAGTTCGCCTTTGTACCATGCTTTAAAATAAAAACATCCACCAACAATTTGTTTGTTGTCTCAGCTATACCAGAGAGTGATATGCAACCAAAAAACGTTCAAGTAGGACATTTTCAGTAAAGCATCATGATAGGGTAATCGACAAGGAGAATATGGACGACATGTGTGAATGGCTACAGAATCTAAAAATGGAGAGACTGCGGACATACTTGGAAAACGAAGAAATGTAGATGCACACATAAAGTAGCTACACAATCTCCCAGCTTAAGTCTCTGATGTATCTGCTTTCAGCTGGGGTGTGACAGTAAGTGATTTCTACACAATGTTGTAAAAGGCCCAAGGGACACATGAGATATTACAGCCCCCATGCACACAGACAGAGGTGCAATCTGATTCCAATCACTCAGCGTTATTTTGACAGCCTGATGGGGCTCATCCTGACGCAGCATCATATTAACGCGAAGGAAACACGCTTGTATAAGAAAAGGCCTGGATCTGTCTCCACCTTTACAAATTAGGAACTATTATCACCCGCTACATCAACATCTCAGAGGAACTTTTACTAAATTTTCCTCGGGCTCCACTCCTTCAGTTGATGAAAAATAATGTTCTCTGTGTGAATGGAAATTCAATGACAAACTGTCCTCTATGACAGAATGTGGTTTCTCATTTAACAAAAGACTAAACGATGCATTAAACCACAGAGGGGAATAACTACGTCTGTAGAAACGATGTCAACGTCTGTGTATCGCAAAATAGATGCGGACTCTTTTAAAAGTCTTTAGATGTCATCTCAGGGTGTGATCTTAAGGAGCTGCTCGATAACAAGACGAATAGATGTGCAAATTGTAGTGAAGAAGTGTTTTAAAGTGAAGACGATCCAATAAAAACATGTTTTATCTCATTTTATTCATAACAGTTCCCATAGTTCGGTTTGGTGTATTCATAATTTGAGTAAGTTTATTCTTATTCTTAGATGTGGAATAATCTGAATGCCTGGGTAGTTAAGCGTTCAAAAACACTTGATAGGTACTATAAGCAGAATTCATCAGCGTGTTAAACTAATATAATTCTTTTCACTTTTGTTGCAAGCTTTAAAGAAGCAAATCTACATTTACGACAATGGTTCATTTCCTGTTACTTGAAGGCCCAGTTCTCATCATTAATGACCTCATCCTGTGTGACACACCACTAACACGACAAACGGAGAGCGTGAGGTGGGCTGTCTGACACCTGATTTCTAGAAGAGATGTCTAATTGTAGGATCATGAAGACACCAAAAGACTCAGATGAATGTATATTGAAGGAAGAACGCTCTGATGCCACACCTGCATTCAAGAAGGATCCAGTATGCCAGCCTGTGATATCTGCTCGAGGATCATGTTTCCCTCTATGTTTGGGTCCATATTTCAGCTTCAAATGGAGAAGGAGATCACACGAGCACACAGAGGACACTGCAGTCTCAAGGGACTTTCAATTAATCTCCAGCTTTGTCTCTAAAGTGGGCCGCCTTGTGAACTTGGAATCCCCCAGTGACATACACAGTGTCAGAGATACAGGATGGCTTAGCAGCTCTTATGCTGCGACCAACAAACAGGAAGTTGGACAGGAACTGACCTTTCTTATATCCCCAGTCTGTAGTGATGTGACCGCTAGAGGGGACCGGACTCAAATGGATTTTTGGGATTCGAACATGAGAGTGGAACTGTGGCATACAGGATCCAGCCGGTACATGGCAAAGTGGCAGCTGTAGGAGGGAGGTACAGTGTTGGCAGAGGATTTTTAGGGCATTAACAAATATTGCAAGACAACACATATTTATTATTAGGTCAGTATTTGTAAATGTGTATATTTTGATTGCTGTTGAGACGTGAAGCAAGGTTGTGAAGTACATATTATGTTAGAGATGCTTTCAAAAGCATATTCCTTTGTGTCGTTAAATGTGTAATTCTTTATTAATTTAATTTGAGAATAAGCATTTGCACAAAATGTAAAAAAATGTGTATAGCGGATAGTATTTGTTACACTTTGAAAAAAGAGAGTCAACGAAATAACTCAATTAAATCAAAGAAACCAGTTCCGCACAATTTAATTACGTTTTTTACCGTAATTTCTCTTGGAATTTGCAACTTTTTTATAAATTATGTTAAGAAGGGTAAATCGTGTTGAAGTGGTTTCCAAAATAAAGTTGGATTATTCCCACAACTCATTTTCAATGTCAGTCTTCTCATCAAAACTAAACGAAGCCACGGTTATACACTGACAAAAAAATAGTTGTTGGAATTACTCAATTCAATAATGTGCATTGGTTCACTGAATTAAGCTTTTCAAATTTGTACAAAGAAGTCATTTTAAAAATATAGAATCATGTGAAACGGATGAACAATTAAATTGAGAATTCCAACCATTTTTTTTCTCAAGTGTGCATAAGGCCCCAGGAGACTTTGGTATGGGCCCAAGTAACACCCTAGCGACAACCCAGAACACCTTAGCAACAGCAAATCAATACATCTAACCATCAGAACATCATTTATACAAGGAATTTGCATGGAGAAGGACATCATGGTCAAGTTTCTGTGATGTTTTAGTTTTGATTAAAGGTTCGGATGCAGATGTTATAGTAAGCTATGAGTATTAGTATAAGCTCAGTATGTATCTCGCTATCAAAAGAACAAAGCCAGACATAAATGCACAAAAAAGGCTTATAGTATTAAATCTTATAATATTTGGCTGACCAAAATAGATCTTACTCCTCTGGAGAGAGGATTATCAGCTAGTGGTGGTTGTTTGGAGTATAATGTATCCATTTTGCATTAAAGACAATGTAAGCTGATGAATCACTTACCTCTGAAATGGCCAGAGGAATCCGTTGAAGATCAAAATGGAACAGGATAGAAACCATAAAGATTTGAAAAAACCGTACCCTCCGCTGGCCGGATATTTTTTTTAACCTTAGTGTGCAACTAACTAGGTTAACATTTACCAAATAAACTACAAATTATTTTGCAAAAACATTTAACCTTATTTTTAGATATCCCTGTGCGAGTTCAAACCAATGTACGGTAATAGAAATTGTATTCACTATTGTTTGTCACGTAACGCCATCGTGGATAATTACAACAGACCGGATTTAAGGTTTCCAGATGACATATATCCACAACATGGTGTCAGACACATAATGTCCGCCTCACAGAGTTAGTAACTTGAATCCGAGTCGTACTTGTTGTACTTGTCAGAGGAAGGTTGTGGGTACGAATCCCAGGGTCAGCACACAATGACTGAAGTGTCCTTGACCAAGACGTCTTACCTCTGTTTCTTCTGCGGTGATGATTGACTACCGCATAATACAGTAAGTCGCTTTGGATAAAAGCCAAATTAATAATTGTAATTGTACAAATAAAAGAAGATCAAACCCGAAAGAGTCAGGAACTAACATCGAGTGCTTTAGAGACAGGAGGACGGACGCGAAGCAACAATGTAAATAAAACAACTAATAATGCGTTTTTTGAGGATCCAACCGCATTTGTGTGTAGCTGAGGATTCGAGACTTCAATTATTCACATAATTATCACTATACTTGAGGCACTTTAAGCAAAGACTTTCACACGGGTTAATAAACCTTGCTAAGTGACTCTGCAAAGGCAGAATGCTCAGATTAACCTTCCGTTTCTTTTATCAATCTTTAGCAACTTCCAGAGATTACTCAATCAGTTCATATAGATAAGAGATACAGGCTCTCCGTCTCAAGAGCTGTCTTAGTCGACAGAGCTGATTGTAAACTCATGATTCTGTACTTCAGTTTTACCACGGTACATTATGATGACGATGTATCATCTCAAGATGAGGTGGGTGCATCATCTGTCTTTCCAAATCTCTTTGATCCCACTCCCAGGTTTCTCATGTATACATCAAGAGAATCTCATTGACCTGAATAATAAGTCAAGCACAACAGCACAGCACATCTGAGTTCACAAGTGCTGGAGATTTTCCTTTTACAAGCATAATATTGAGCTATGCATGTGACCATATTATAGCGATGTTATCATTTTCATACGTAATGTAATATTTATTTACATTTATATTGTTACATTAAATGAATCTATTTACATTTTTGCTTATTATTATTGATATTTTGAATATTCTGAGCACATGCAGTTCTCAGTTATGTTTGTATATGACTCAGTCTTTTATGTTTTATGTGATTCCAAAATATCTTTTAATTTGTCCCGTAACTGATAAACTTTTGTCACCAGATTGAAAGAAAATAATAAAAAAAATTTAATGGACTGATCATCCAAAAACACAAATTCTTATAATCTGAAATATTTCACCACAAGGAGCTTTTTTAAGAAGAATTCTACAGATGTCTAAGGTTCTTTATGGAACCATTTAGGCCAGGAAGGTTTTTCTACAGCATTGAGTCTACTACTGTAGTCAATGGTGCCGCAGAAATTTCATTTGCTGACATTCTCCTAAATATCTTCATTTGTATTCATTTGTATCTCATTCAACCGAACAAAGACATGTACACAGGTTTGGAACAACAACAGCTGATCCAAACAGCCATTTATCAACCCTGCTTGCTTATATTTTTACATTTAAACCCTAAGATACGACTAAAGCTATCACCAACACATATCGTGAAAATCACATTTAAGATAAATCCAAGTTAGACAATTTGACGTATAGTTATATAACAGATATAATCATTTTTACATTGCATATGAGAGGGAATTGAAATTTTCTAAATTTTGAAATTTTTTGGTTTGGAAATTTGCATCATTATTCATTTCTTTGTTGCGTCACATAAAAATGGTTCTAATAAATTAAGAATAATAATATTCTGTGACATGCCTAACTATAATGGTTAAAAGATATAGGGCAAGTGGACAAATGATTGTTAACTTACTCTGAATCCCAAAATGTAATGATTTAAATGTTGAGCTACCACATTTTCTATGAAATGCTGATATCTTTTGACTTAAGAAATGTAAAATGCAAACCAGCAACTTTATGTCTTAAATAGAGGTGTCAACAGAGAGAGAAAACATTAGACAACATACTGAGTAAAGGGGTAGATTTTTCTAATAAAAAATAAATGACACATCCGGAAACTAAAGGAATTCTTTAGGAAGACTGCCAACCCCAAACCCATCATTTTGAAACCCAAACTGTAAAAAAAATAAAGAATTATCATGTGTAAATTGCAGAAATAAACTTACAATTTGGTGAGAAAACCACTGCAATTTCCTGTTGCCTCTGCTGCAGCAAAATGAGTTTTTAAATAGAATTAATTTTTGAAATATCGTGAAAGCGTTCTGCAAGTTTACAAGGAAACATGTCATTTTCAACAAGAAAACTCTTATATCAAGGTATTTTTCTGGTGTCACAGCTCCATGAGAATAATGTTTTTTTATGACATTTTACAGTTTAACATTTAACATACTGTTTTAACAACCTGTCAAACAATATTTAAATCCCCATCAACCTAATAGCAGAATAAAACTGAGTTTTCTCCAAAAAAATGAATCATTTCCTGTGGTTGGGCAGATCAAATATAGTGGTTTGTGATGACAGATGAACAGACAGAGAAAAGGGGGAAAGTAAAAATGGGACTTATGGGAGGCTTTATGTATATTAAGTATTATAAAATGAAAGTTAACATCTATCATTATTTCATTAACATGGTTACATCAAGAACAGGAGTCATCAATATAGTATACTGCTTTCTCAAGAGCAACGTGGCCACATAACAATGGAACCATATATGTCTACAAACATCCTAAGACCAACCGGCTTCAGTTTTTTGTACTCAATATGGGTATTCTTTGTGTTAAGGGACCAGATCACATTATAGGTATTCTGAAATTCCTAAATTTTGTCCATAAAATGTAAAATTATTTATTATTAAATTTGAATGCCATACAACAAAGTTTAAAAAAGGTCTAAAGACCGAACTAAAGTAGCTTGGTTAAAAGGATTTGTGGTGGCAGGCTTTGAGAATCCCTTTGGGGTGAGAAATATGATTAGCTTGTGTTAATTTATTATGGAACAATAATTGGATTCATGTATTTACGGTTGATGGCTCATGCCCACTAAATCCAGTCCAAATGTCTTTCTGTTGTGAATGTGTTCTGGAATTCATCCTGCTCACGTTAGACAACTCAGTTTGATGAAATATGCTAAACTTTGTTCTTTGTCCTTGGGACAGTTTCCTAAGGCATGGTGCAAAACTCATTAAGTTAAGTCTTAGGTAAAGCATTACACAACCAGAGATTATGGGAAAATCAATGTTCAATCTCTTATAGAAAAGAACTATGGTGGAACTGCTGTTCAGTGATTGTAACATTGAATTTTTTTAAATTTGTCCTATTGTATTTGGTACTCCGAGCTGGCCATTTAAATGCTCAATTTATACATTAACATTAATGAAATGAATTTGGCCATGCAAATGAACCCTTAAGCTTTCTAGACTCTATACACTAAAAACTGTAATTGTACAACCTTGTTCTAGTATATTGACAGATTTTCCATGTATTCTGTATAAGAACAATTTCACAGAATTTAATTGGTTCTTAAAGATTTATGAAGATGTTTTTTAAAATAAAAAGAGTCATATCATGTGGGCAATTCCAGCTTTATGAACGGGACATTTTGTGTTCTAAATTGAACCAACTGTTTATATTTTACAAAAACCCTTGTTTATATTGTCAAACATCAGAAATTATCAGTCTATGCACAAGTTTTTCACTCTAAAAAAGAAAAATGTATCTGCGTTATGGACGTGACATAAGATGTACACCAATTCTGGGAAACAACAATCTTCTTCATATTTATATGAACCAAAATCTACTATCCAGAATTAAAAAATATCCAACAACTAGCCAAGCCATAGCTGTTTATAGAACAAAAAATGATTACATTTAATATTCATGTGTCTGTTGATGGGCAAAATGTAGCATTATGGATGTGACAATCCTGAAAATACCTGAAAATCGTACACTAAAAATAATTCTCTAAACTTTTTAAGAGAGACCACACATGGGTATTTGAACAACCAACTGTGCTATAGGTATAATAAAAACCTTAGGTCAAAACTGGATATTTACATTGTAAGGTTTACATTTCCAAGGATTGCCCGAGACAGAAAGCCTATACTGTAATTTCACAGTTTTTCGCATTTGCAAGTTTTCACTGGATTATTTACCATTTATAGTAAAAAAATAAGGAACAAAAGATTTAAGTTCTCTAAGAACTATAGGAAAAAAAAGACAAAACCAAGGATCTAGAAACTTTCTATTATTAGTATATTATTAGTATATTATTAGTATAAAGCGTCTGCTAAGACACAGTCAGCATCTACACCACAAACACACACACACACACACACACACACACACACACACACACACACACACACACACACACACACACACACACACACACACACACACACACACACACACACACACACACACACACACACACACACACACACACACACACAAACAAACACACACACATGCACAATCAAATACAATTTTAATTCCACATGTCCGGCAACTTTTTGGTGTATCTAAATGTACAGGTGTGACATGACAATCATAGCTGAATAATAACACACAGGTCTGATTCTTCTGTACATAAAGTCAAATGTGATATCTGGATTGCACATTGATTAATGACTTGTTTATTGTTATTGGAGTGAATGCATCAGCCATACTCATCATTTGATTACAGTTAATGAGATTAAATTAAATTATAATTTTAATTGTGTAAGCGAAACAAATGTTCTATCAGATTCCAATTTCATTTAATATGTTTAAAGTATTTAATAATACAAATTGTCCCATAGTCGGTTTACAAGCTGTACAGTACACTATATCGCAAACATTATATAAACACACGTCTCCATTTCGGCATTTTAAATTAATGTATTATATATTAACTGCTCCTTATAATGACAACATAAAACACTTTATTCCTTAAACCGTTTGGAAATGTACATTTCACTGTTGCAACAATAATCTATCTGTGTAAAGGGCACTGAAATGTTCAATTTAAAGGTGTTAATTATAAAAAATTATTATAATTCTTTTTGCTATAGTCAACTGAATTTTCATGTATATACCGTTAGACAAAATTTCAATTAATTTAATGTGTTTTTAAAGATAATATAGTATTTTTTGAAAAGAAAACATCGTCTGAGCTGCTGGAAAATTACAGTTTTTATTGTGTGCTGATAAAAACTTCAAGTTTCCAACACACT
The DNA here is from genome assembly GCA_033220385.1 of Triplophysa yarkandensis. Lineage (NCBI taxonomy): Eukaryota > Metazoa > Chordata > Actinopteri > Cypriniformes > Nemacheilidae > Triplophysa > Triplophysa yarkandensis. The sequence continues at coordinate 17,999,046 of CM065660.1, read as the reverse complement.
TTAATTAGATAATGTTTGGTATATTTTACTTTATCTAAAGATTTCCTTCACCTCTGCCTTTCTTTGACCCTGTGTAATAAAAAAATAAAGGTTAAAGGTTAAGAGGTTCACAGCATAGAACCATTTTTCTTTACTGAACCTTTCTTACCTGTTGAAGGTTCAAAGTTGATCCATTTTGACAAAGAAAGTTCTTCTATGGCATCATGAATCACCTTTATGTTTCAAGGCAGAATCGTCTAGATGTTATGCTAAATCACATCTTCCATGGCTCACTTAATTGGACTTATGAAGGTTGAGGGATATTTGTAAAAAGTATATTTTTTTAGAATTAAAGGATTAGAACTGGAGGCCATGAACAATGCAATTTAATGAGATCATGCGTGGAACTATATAAAATGCATTTTGTTCATTTGTGTACTGTTTCACACATTATAAAACTATGAGACAAGTGCATATTGTACCGTATGTGCCGTATGCTGCAACACAAGCTGTTATTTTTGGCATGGTTCCATACAAAATTAAAATTCCTTTACTCACCTTCTTGGGGCTTTAAACCTGTTTAACTCTTTATCTCTCCTACAGAACAAAAAAAAAGATTTTTGTAAATATCTGTTGAATTTTAAGAAAGTCAGATGCATTAGGAACTAATGTGTGGAATAAAAAAGGAAATATTTCGCAAGATGAGAATAAAGTAAAAAAGATATTTCATGTTACTTGGCACTTAACTTTAACATTGTAAGTCCTTAATCTGTAATCCTTATCCTTTAAGGTATTATTTATCATTAAACAATGATAAACTGTGGTTCACATCAGGCCAGGAACACACTGACAAAGAAGATTGGAGTGGTTAAGGAGAGCTATGCCAAAAAAGCTGGATAACTAGTTTTCTACCAAGGACCCTGCATCCGTGTGGAGAGGCCTGATAGACATCACCAGCTACAAGACTCCATCCCCCAGCATCGAGAACTATGAACAGCTTGTTGAAGATTTAAGTCAATTCTATTGTAGATTTGAGACCCAAGATCTGACACTTCACACCGGCTATGAACATCTCTATACACAGCCATCAACACCTCCAGCCATCGCCTTCATCTCCCGCCCTGCATTTCAGATCAGTGAGGCTAATGTGGGCCAGATCTTAAAGAAAAGGAGAAGTTAAGCACCATGCCAAGACAGGTTATCACCAGCCTGATTGATAGCCTGCGCTGACCAGCTGGCTTCTATCTTCTCACTGATCTCCAACAGATCACTGGAGCTGTGCAAGGTCCCTTTATTCTTTAAACGCTCCACCATCATCCCAATCCCAGAGAAACCAAACGTCACAGGACTCAATCACAACATACCTGATGCTTCAAAATCTGTATCCATGAAGTCATTGAAAGACTGGCATATATGAAGGACATCACTGACCCCTTGCTTGACCCCCTGCAGTTTGCCTACAGAGCAACCGGTCCGTGGATGAGCCCAAACACATCCAGATATAGAAAAATCTATCTCATGAACCGTTAAATGTTCACCTTGTGCAATAAATGTGTGCAATACATAACTTTCCATCCGAATTTTCGTATATTGCACCTTAATCATTTGTGAATATGCACATATAAAACACCTGTAGATATCCTATATATACTGTTGTGTGCTATACTCTCAGACATTTCACATATGGCACCTTATAACTTGTACATTTGTAAAACATCTGTATATATTCTATTTCATCCGTAGCTCATCTGTCACATTGTATTTCCACCATTGTGTGTTTAACATACATATTTACTTTTATTTTTTACTTTTCGAATCCAATGTCACGCGTTACCTGTCTTATCACTTTAAATTGTGTCCTGGAATTTTTCGTGTGTGTAAGCACACCTGGCAATAAAGCTCAGTCTGATTCTGATTGCATTTAACATTTTACTGCATTTTAAAAATTACATAATATTATATTAGAAATGTTTCACTAGAAATGCAATCAAAGGTTATTAAGGTGAAAAATTTAATTTATTTCAAACAAAACGATGCTCCAACTGGTGCTGATGCCATTTTGTCTTTTAGAGCTTAATCCTGCTCGACCAATCACCTTTCTCAGACGGTATGCTGCTCGCTTGTTATTGGTCAGTTGAAGTGTTTTTTTCTTTCTTAATGTAGCACTATCAAAGTGAACGACTGCTTATTTATTTTTTCAAATATCTACTTAAACCTCTACCTTTCCTGAGCAAAATCCCAGCATGTTTTTATTAATATTTATATAAATGCATTGTGTTTCCATGCCGATGGTGTTTAGAGTCTGTTTAGACTTGTGTGACTTTACCTGTATCACTGGATCTGTTTTTGTGTGCCTGCAGGTGCTGACGCTTGTCTGTAGTCGAAGGCCCATGTGCTCTTGGGGCCGTACACAGGTCTGGTCCTGTCCTACATATGTTTGAATCTGTACCAACATGCCTCTGTTTGTCACACACACACACACACACACACACACACACACACACACACACACACACACACACACACACACACACACACACACACACACACACACACACACACACACACACACACACAGATGGTTGTACGTAGCCGACATCATAAGTGATTAAAAAGGCAAACGGCTAAAACATCTGTCCTCATCTGATTATGTAAGAGCATGCGATTGACATTGAGCAGAATGTCCAGAATGTCCAGATTTATTTTTAAGCCCATTACATAATCACTTGTCCTGTTGTCCTATAATGAACACTCAAGGTGAGTGTGAAGGTCTATCCAGGAAAAATTCTGGATTTTGTACTTAATGTATTCAGATTTTTCACATATAAAAATGATAAAACAATTCTTTCTTAATGGGGTCAAAATGCCCAGCTTAAATAAATATCTCTGTCTGTGCAATGCAATGGTAAACACGACATTTCCTACCGTAAAATTTCTATCTCCATGGTTTTTACAAAGCTTATCATTTTGAAAAGTGTGGTTTGCTCTTATTAACCAGCTAACCAGGGTGTTGTGATTGGAAATTGTACGCCCCTTTCCATACACTGCAAAATGAAAAAAATCTCCTTGTTATTTTCAGTCTTATTTTATCTTGTGATACACCAAAGGAACAAGAGAAAACACGCCACATGACCCCTTCCATCCAAGCAACTTGCATTGCACAATACGAAACAAGCTTATTATATATATTTTAAAAAAACTTTACAAATGACCTTTTTACATTTTATTGGTACCGTGCCATCATCCTCTTTTAGATGCTGGGTGGTGAATGATCTGAGATCCGTCCATATTAATCCCTCCTGTCTTTGTCCTCAGCTGCTTCTCCGCTCAGCATAAAACTTTGCTGCACAATCAGGGTTTTCACGCAGTCCATGTGCAGGTGGGTCTTTGTGCTAGGACACACAACACCAGCACAGCAATAATAATGATGTGGCTTGACAAAGTGCTGAGCCGTACCGCTAGATATAGCACACATTCATGAAAACTTTAGCCTGGAATAGAACTTTAACCAGATCTCCTGAAGCCAAAACACGTACCTCTCCTTGAAAGGTTCCTAAAGTTCACCTGTACAGTCCTCGAACGAAGCTTTTGTGTAATGCACATTAAATTCAAAATTATTGGTGTAAAAAGCATATGCAGATATTATTGCATGAAATTTTTCCTATACTTTTACAAAAAAAAAACGTACATTTGGATTGCATTTTGGTACATTTTGGAGAGGACCTCTTTGTATTCTCCAAAACGTATTCCCCCTTAGGCCAAGTAAGTATTTTTAATGCCATGTGAAAAAATATGTTTCTGTGAACACAAATGATTGAATGTTTGAGTTTTTTTCCAATGATATTACAGTTGTAAATTGTTCTGTTCGAATAGCCGAGGATGCATGTCTGGGGAATAGACGTTTTCTCTATTTTGGATAAAGTTCCTGATTGTGTTTGTGTGGTTATTCGTCTGGAGAGCTTAAGATCCAGATTCCACAAACTAACACCAAATAAAAGCTTAAGAAGTCACGGATCTTCATTCATTTTACTCATTGGCAATTCATAAGAATGTGACGACCCATCCACACAGTGTAGAAAGCAAATACAGAACATTGATGGTCTTTCGTTGTTGGTGTTTTATGCATGCAACACAAGAAGAACCGATCCACTGTAAGGTGAAATCAATCCGGTTGAGTCTTTGATTTCACATAACTTATTAATACAAGTAAACCAACTCTTTCCATTCATTCACATTTTATGATGTCCTGTAACACTCAATGTAGGAGATTCATCACTTCTAAATCGATATATTTTACTGACGATTATGATCCAGGGTAAATTATTTTATATTGTGTTGTTCATTTTCATGATTAGAAATGTCAACAAAAATGTATTTGGTAAACCAAGCATTCGCATGGATAGTATTGTCTTGTGCATCGATTCACCTGCTTGTTTTGCATGATGCAAGTATGACGACTTTTCTTTTCTAATCTGCCACAAAATGACAATCCTAATTGCTCGAACATTGCCAGTAATCATGTTGAAGCTTGTTTTGTGTGAGAATATGACCAAAACATGAGTCAAGAAAAGATAAATGGACCTTTAGTTTTTCTTACTCTCTATTTAACACAAATTAGGGTTTGTAAATGATTAAACTATCACTGTCATAGAAGTGTTAGAGCGTGAGTGACACCTCAACAGATTTTAATGTGTAATATTAATATCTACATTTTTTTTAAATGAAAACTTCATAAGGTGTATGCCTAGGTATCTGAAATTATGCATGCTTTATCATGACAAAACATACCTTTTATTAAAAATTTGTTTTGTATATTTATGACTACACTGACGTTGATTAAGTAAATATATATTTTTGTTTTATTTTGAATTTTTATGATTTTTTTTAATATTCCAAAATCTGAATATAAATGTGTGAATATAAGTCAGTGTCCCAAAACTTTGAACCAGTAGTGTATGGCGAAATACTGTTAGATTTCCATCTTTCAATGATGACAGCGATATTGTTTTTTAAGGTAAAGCATCATGTGAGTAAACACAACCATGCGAAAAGAAATGTCTCTTTGCAGCATATGTTAAACTGCTTTAATGCATTTGTGTAAATATTGGTGAACATAAAGGACAAACTGAAAAAACATAGATTTTTCCCTATATTATAAATGTGTCTTATTACAGTGACAAAAAGGGACTTTGAGTGTTGCTTTCAGAATGCCAGCCTCAGTGGCACAGCGGCAGTGCCACGCTGGTTCTGTCCAAAACATCACATTGTATCTAAATCAGCTTGGCACAGTGGGCACTCTATTTCCAACTGTGGGTACCATACATGAGTTTGATGCGTGTTTAATGTCATAGATCTCTCTCTCTCTCAGCTCAGATTAATTTAAAATCCTTTAGTGTCTCATCCCTATGTTATATAAAATAGTCTTTTATAAATATATTCAAATGTGTTTTAAATGTTCAGGAAGTCACACCCTTGTTTACCCACACATACCCACTGTGATCACTGGGCTTCATGCAGCACACGGGCAGGTGTTGGGGGGTCTGTGAAGGGATTAGGCAGTGGGGGTCCCACAGGAAGAGCCCCACAGTCTGCTGGGGTATCCCTGCATCCGCTCCTGTCTCACCACCCATGCAAGTATCTGCCAGACATGGATACCTGTAGATTAAAATGTATTTTTAGCGTCTCCAGTGGCAACAAGACTCATCGTTGCTTTGGCTGTACATGCTTCAAACTCTCGTTTATTTCTTCTGCAGTCCAAACGGAGGAAATGAGAGAATACAGGTTTGAATCATAGAAAAACTAATAACATGTATGATGACTTTGTGACTTTGAGTGTAATATTACATATTTTTGTTTTGTATTGAGATCTGTAATAAAGCTATATTATAAGCTCGAATGATTCACAACCATAATAAGATCATATGATTGGTGTTTCTAGGTCAGTGTCAATTCAAGCTGAACCCAATAGTAATATTATTCTGCATGGCTGAGCAGGTCACATATTCGAATTCTCTTCATACTCTCTTAATTTTAAAACGATCCATCTGAAAGGCCTCCGTTATGTATTCAAATTTACATCCATTCTCATTTATCTCAATTAAATATAAATATTAAATGGGGAAATATGCTGGTTGTCACTGACTTGTCAAAAAACAGAGCTTAATACGAATGATTCGAGCAGATGGCATCATTGACGCTAATTTAGTCTTTAACAAAGCTGGATTGTGCATTAATATATAATTGAATGACTTCTCTCTTAGGGCATTGACCTCGAGTTTTACCACACCAACACAACAAAAAAAATGTATTATCTCATTTTAATTAAACTTACAGACTGTGGTTTTATACTGTACTTGTTACAGTTACAGATTTAAACATTATTATGAATTATTATTATTATTATAAACAGAGCTTACAAATATTTTCTTACCGTAAAGGTTTTTTATTATATAGTGATGAGTGCAGTATTTTGTACTGTCAGCAAATTCACCATATGGATGAATAAAACAAAACACTTTAAATATATGATAACATATTTGTTTATATAAAGAAGTGTGTGGGAAATATGATACATTACCTGACAGCATACTGCCCTCATCTGGTGAGACAATGAGTGAATGTACTACACATGCATTATATGTTTGAGTATTAAACAAAGGTGCTGTTGTACCCAGACTCAATTCACTTTTAGCAATTTCATTACATAAAAATATTACTTCCATTATGCTTTAATTCAACATCTCCAATACCAAATTCTTACTATTTCAGAGGTCTACAGATCCACTCATATTAAATGGCATCTAGGTTACTCTAGATAGGAGAGAGCAGATTTCCTCATATCAGGGAATTCTCAGAATGTGTTGCCATAGTAAGAAACAAGGAAGGTTTTAATAGATCATGGGAACCAATTTGTAATTTCATCATTACAATTTTTATTAAATCAATGTAAACCATAACTGCCATGTCTGGTTACTTACCTGACGTGTTTGTTCCCTGTTAAAAGCTGCAAACAATCCTGCATTCTAAACGATATGGGAAGAAATTCTTTGACTGGTTGTGAAGCACGTGTGCCAAACACGCCAAGAATTGGCTTTAATGACCATCCCCATTTTGAATCATATTGACGACTGGCTGATTTAAGCTCTGGAACAGGAGCGAGCGCTTTGACATGTCGTCCTTGCTAAACTCAGTTCCTTGGGTTTAAGACTCAATGCCAAGAAGAATGTTCTCCCTCCTACACAAAGGACAACATATATGGGAATGGTATGGGACTCTAACTCTGTTGTCCCCACCACGCATCGAGTCCATTCTAAACACTCTAAGGAACATCAGGATAGGCCAGAAAGTTACAGTTCAGAGCAGTTACTGTCAGAGAATTCTCATGGCAGCTGCATCCAGGCCTCCTGCACAAGAGACCGTTCGGTTGTGGCCCAGAGCCAATCCCTAGAGGCAAACTAGGGAGGCTCAGACCCTGGTTTGTGACTTTGTGCCCACTCTTGCTCAGTTTTGTCAATTTCAAGATGCCCAGACAGACACCTCCCTCTTGGCTAGGGTACTGTCTTAGTAGGCCATCGAGCCAAAGGTACTGGTAGAGGTCATCTTCTCGCATGGCACATCAATTGCCTGAAATGATGTCTGTGTTTCTGGCTCTGAAATACCTCTTCCAGCAGCTAAAGGGCTACCATGTCCTAGGCCGGGTGAACCACACTGAAGTAGCCTCTTACATAAATCGACAGGGCGGACTGTGATCGTGACCCCTGAACCAACTAGAGTCGGGGTCTGGACACGTTTGCATTTGCCTCGATCGCTCTGCCTCCCGGAGACCCGTGAGCATAACCATCCCTTCATGGGACTCGGCTATAGTATATAGTATATAGTATATAGGCTATAGTGCTCGAGGGCCTACTGGACACTTATTTCGAACAACTAGAGGTAAAACCTTTCCGGTGTCTGACCCTAAAGATAGGTTTCCCTAATGATTATTACTTAAGGGTGTAGGTGATTGGCAGGTTCTGTCGGTTACGCCATCGAGCCTACAGTTTATTAAATCCAGATCTGTGTAAAAGACACATATATATGTGTGATATATGTGGTTATGGAAGACTTTTGTGTGAATCCTATGTACATTTCCATGTAAAACCCATGGATCACATATAAAAACCCATGGGACCACGTGTGTACTATGTAACATTTGTGGGATACTTCATATAATGTTAAATTAATTCATTAATCTTTTTTTGACATTTTAGAATTTTTCATTGGGAACCATTTGATCTTAATAGATTGTACGTGCCTGAATGTAATGCATCTGAGTTAAAGAAAAACTATTATAAAATTGAAATATAAAACTCTTTACTTTTAATGAATGGTCTTGAAATGTAGATATATCAGGCAATGTAGATGAGAATCCCTTCAACACTGTTTAAAAGGCATCTCATGGTGAGAAGTTGAACGACTTCTTAAAGTAACATGTGGAAAAATAAATCCTTACCTGTTAAACAATTTTAAAAGATTGTCATACTAAAAAAAACAATTGAGTTGTTAAATTCATCATTTTGTCATGTGTTGTCATTTTTGTATAGTGCCGGATTGTCCACTAGATGACGTAGACCACTGTAAAACTTCATCCAGAGATGCTGTTGATGCTGTTTGGGTACCAGGATGTTCAAAAGCTCTCTCTCTCTTAGTTTTGGTCTAGTCATGTGTTGCTTACATTCATAACGTTCTAAAGAGATTCAGCAGTGTGTGACTACGTCATGATGTCTTCTCATTTAAACAATCTCAGTGTTGTCTATTGACTTCCGATTAATATACTACAAGTGATGGCTTTGTTTGTGTTGCCACATTCAACTCCGCTCTTAAAGTGGAAAGGTTTAAAGTAATCTACATGCCGTAATCTACAAAAAATAATGAAAAAATATTATTTTGACTAAAATAATGTATGCCAAAAATGACAGTTCACCCCAAAATTCGGACAATTCCTCACCTTTCTAAACCCGCATGACATTGTGCCTCCGGCAGAACACAAAACAGCTAGTTTGAAGAATGTTGTCAACCCAACCATATGGATACCCATTGACTTGCACTGGTTTTGTCTCCCTGCTATAAAAGGGAAAAGGTACCACTGTTGTTCAGTCATCGACATTCTTCAAAATATCTTCTTTTGCATATGGCAGAGGGCATGAGGTGACACAGGTTTGAAACGGCCATCATATATTATATTGAGTATATTCAAGTGAGGTTTTGTAAAAATATTGCATCAAGAAGAAATAACAGTGTGGTGGGTTGGTTTCTATGGAGTGGGTGGAATCCTGGTCATCTGCAAAGAGATCTGTAATCAAATCTAGACGTGATAACAAAAAGCTTTTTTATTTTCCACAGCAGATTTTTTACACATACGTGTGGTGTATATATGGCATATTCATATTTCATGTTGTGTACTAAATATACATTCTGTGTTGTGTAATATTTATATTTTGAAAGGCCAAACATTATATATATATATATATATATATATATATATATATATATATATACATATATATATATATACATATTGGAAGCTCATTATAATTTATTAGCTGGTTTTGGACTCATGCTATGTACATCAGCATCTAAATTCGTTCACTTGTTTTGGTTCACTCCTTTCTGTAAAGTCAACTCAACTGCTGTACACTATAAAGGAAAAAGTGAAGGAGTGAGCGTTTATGGACACAGCTTGCGATAGATGGATTATTATTATATAACTTTTAATATGGCTTTGGTGAAAGGTATTGCAGGTTCCCCTGTCCTCCACTTGAACTGCCGAAAGGTTTCCCTTGACCTTCAGTGTCATGACTGCTCTGGCTTTTTGTTCTTAAATATACATAAAAAAATAAATTCAAACCATTAATATCTGAAATTCTCTCATTGCAAACTAGATTTTTGGTCCATGTCCCATCGGTGTAGCTTGTTCACATGACAGAAGTTATATTCATGGTGGATGTGACGGACATAAAGACATTCATGTGAACAAATTGTGTAACATTCGTGGTTTTGGTAATTTTAGTTAAAAAATCCCATATTGTGCCTTTAATTTTCTCAAAATACCACCAGGCAGAAATATTTAACATTTGCTGGAAACACCATAATCAAATGATCTTCATTTTTTGGTGAAGTTCTTCTTTAAGCACGCCTGTCTCCTACTCACCAGCAGCATCTCTGTCGTTCTTCCTTACACCTCTTGTTGCCGTGGTGATTCATCATCAAGGATAAAATGCCGGTAATCATTCAGTGATATTACATTTTAGGCAGCGTTTTGAGCGATGCAGGTGGGGCACTTATGATTTATAAGAGTTGTCGTGGGATCTCTGCACTGGCAATCCAGTTACAGGATGAGATTTAATGATGTCTGGCCATCAAAGACCAGTCGGTGTTCTGAGATCTGTATGCTGTCAGGCTGAAGATGAAGGCAATTGCTTTTGTGGATCTATATTTGTGTCATCATCACTGCATACATCTTCACTCTCCTGTCAAACAAATGATGTTCTGTGTTTCATGACAAATATAACCCCAACTGTGATGTCCCCCTCTGTGCCCTATAGTATACATACATACATACATAAATACCTAAGTATGTGGCCATTTTTCAGCCTTAAAAAGCACATAAACAGTAGCTTCTCCCCAACAAAATCCATGTCAGCCATTTGGAAATGACACTTGAAAAACTGTACATACAAAACTGTATACAGAACGTAGGCTCCCGGGTAGCTGCCATCTGCAAGAGATTCAAGTTTTGACTGAAGCGTGACCGGTTACTTATCCAAATGTCCTCGCAATCGACTGTGCGCATGGAACGAATTGGGTTTAACAGCCACCAAGACAAATCATAGGCGTTGTAGAAGTTCTAGACTTGTTATGAATATTTAATTTGAAGAAGCAATAAGGGTTGTGCCACACTTTCGCTTGATCGTCCTTACATATATGCCACATGTGATTTCTTCTTCATAGTGAAGTCCATGCCGATCGACAGCTTTGCTTTCTATGTAACCTCAGCCCATCTATATGAATTTAAAGATGTTGGTACTCAATACTTGTGGTGTAATATCATATCCAGCGCAGTTAATTCTTGGTAACCTTACGAACATTCATGAAGCCCGAATTGACTCTAAAGTAAATGTACATTTTAAATTTGTAACTGCAGTTTTACCTGTCAGGGTATTTACTCCGTTTCCAAACAAATGTTAGGAAAACAAACTCTTTTATTTCCCCTGTTCGTAGGTTTTATTGCCCCCTCGTTGACCTGCTTTCTACATATCGTTAATATTTTCCTGTAGCTGCTGTCAACAGTGTTTGTTCCTGTGGAGCGATATTGAAAATTGCAGGCTATCGCACCACCGAGCCATTAGTGTTTATAATTTGAACAGAGTGAATGAGATGAATCTAATAAAAGACATTATGTGCTGGTTTGTTAGCAGAATGTTCATCGCTTTGCTTTATTCCTGAAGTGAAAAGTATTTTCATAACCATACAATACAGAACAAGAAGCTTATAATATGTTTGCTGCTGTTGTTGTTGTACTGAAGTTGCCTTATTATCACACAAAGGTAAAAATAAGTAATAACTATGTTGTTTAGATAGCTTTATTGATTTTAACAAAATTGCTTTATTGGTTTGTGCATTGTAAACATTTTTGTTACAGGCATGAATAATTTGGTAAGAAGTGTCGAGCAACACTGTAATAAAATAGTTTTTCTAAATAATTTTTTTGTCATGTTTTACCGTTTTTTACATATAATTTCAAAAAATAGAAACACACACACAACACGGTTTTTAAATATTTAAATACTTTACATTTATGTTTTATAACATAATTCTTTATGACTAAAATGAAAATGACAAATATTTAGAAATAAGGTTTCGGAAGGATGGTGAGAATATACTGTAAAAACTATACGGGATGATTTTTCACATATTTTTCAAATATGGTACACAAATTCAAATTACAGAATTAGACCGCAAATTCACGAATAAAGTACCATGAAAACCTTTTGCAAAATAATAAACAAAGTTATTTAATTTCGTGCTAGAAAACTTTTATTTCACAGTATTTTACTGCAATTATTTACAGATATTTTTACAGTGCTGTATTTTGGATTAACATTTAAGTTAAAGGTTCCAAAAAGAGACAACAACAGCATGAATTTATGTGAATATTGTTTTATAAAGTTTTGTATTACAGATTTTAGGTGGTTTATGGCAAAATGTGTATAAAATCTAAATCCCACGGAAGCAGGGCCAACATATGTTGTGACTATTATGTGGGTATTAATGGCACGTTTGACATTTTAGATACTGTAGGAACCTCCCAGAATTCTCTAGAATCTACATAGAAATCTACAGTGGATAAAAAAATCTAAGTTGTCCTACAGCAAAAAATATTGTTTTAAAAATCAGGAACTTTGATTAAAAGTTTTATTCCACTTCAAATGTTTTCCGATATAGCTTTAGTCAGGTAATAAACAAATAAAAATATTAAACCTAAAGCAAATAAATGGAGAAATGAAGATAAACTGCAAAAGTTTTCTTGACATAACCTTTAATCATGATTGACAAGTTTTAATAAACAAGCTACTTTCAAACCCAGTCTCATCATAAAAAATATAGAGTGATAACCTTCAAATATCAAAGTCATGAAAAAGTGATACATAGATATACATAGGCTATACATTTAGGCTTATCAAATTATTTTTATAAAGAACACTTAAAGGGTCTGCCAACTATTATTACATGGCCAAATGACCACTTTAAATCTCCCTAAGTAATTTGGAAAGTATGAACTGTGAAAGGACAATCCAATTACATGGATACATATCTGAGTCTACACACAGAGAGCAAGAGCTCTGTTACAGACCCTTCACAGATCATTTATACTGAGGCAATTCTCTTCCATGTTTCTTTTACATGCAAGGTCCTTTAGAATTTCACATACTAAATGAGAATTGAATATCTTTAATAGTTGATCATTGTTTCTTGAACGGTGTTAAAATATGCTGTTACACCATTGCTGTGTTTTCCCCACATCTTATTTCCAACAGAGAGATTAAACTGCTATGATGCATGTAGGTGGCATACTGCATCTCTGAAAATAAGAAACCTGTCTCTTCAAGCCAGAAGAATGAACAGATGGCCTGCAAGAGACACTGCAACAGCGCTGAGTGTGTGCGTGTGTGTGTGTGTGTGTGTGTGTGTGTGCGTATGTGTGTGTGTGTATGTGTGTGTGCGTATGTGTGTTTGTTTCCTGTTTCATGGCACAGAGCACCTGCTGAGGTGTGTTTGACACAGGTATGAACTTACATCACCACCTGCTGTTGTGGACTGATGCTTTTTGTATTTATGCTGGAGTTTCTGATAGAGGGGTTAGAGGGGTTACAATATCCCCCACTCCTGAATGAATGACAGATCAACTGCTGGAATGTTTTCGAACTTACGTATGCATTACATCGTTTACCACGGCTTTTCTAGATATCAATAAATTAGATAACAAAAATCGTATCTTTTAATCTGTTCTCAGGATCTTGTAATGTCTTTGTTACACATTACAGTTTCTGCTTCCAGGTTCTGATGTCCACAGTGAAATTTTCTTAAATGCATCGTTCTCCTCCGGCGGTTAGCCTGTACAAACAGCCTTCCTCTGATTCTTAGGAGGAGCCAAAGGGAGCTATGATTCAAAATTTGAGAGTTGCCCCGAGCATACTGTCGCCTAGCAACCGCCTCCCACTTTCACAGTCCTGCAGCCAGTAGCAGACTTCCGATAAGTTAACTCCAGTTCTGGACACTGTTGGGACACTCACGCATCAGTGCCTTTTTATTTCACAAAGCCTCGTGCATTTTCCTTTGTTTCTTCCTTCAGCTACAAACATCATCGAAGGGATAGTTCACCTACAACCCTGTCATCATTTACAAAGTCATTCTTTATTCTGTAGAACACAAGAGAAGACATTTTGAAGAATGTTGCTAGACAGACATATAGCCACTATGTACTTCTATTGGATGGTCCCAACTCACCGAGACATTCTTCGAAATATCTATTTTTTATGTTGAATGGCGTGAAGGGTCATGGCATTGAATGGTAGAGACAGGTCTCTATTACACTCTATTTACACAAGACCATGAATGCTTATCACACCACACATCAATAAGCAAATTCTGTTCTAATACTAAAATAACAAAATATGTTAAATTGAGTGTTATGGTGGAGACTGGGTAGTACTTGCCAGTGCAACGAAATATGGTTTGTTGCTGGTTGCCAGGGTGAAGATATGCCGCAACACAGTGGTGAAGGACCACTAATTACACAAATATTACATGAAGAGCAGTAATTTAGAGTAATTCAATCAAGTCATGTGTGATTATTGTGAGATCATGTGACAGTTTATATGTGTCAGCCAATGGCCCATATGGAAATAATCACTGCTGTAATATAAAATTGCCTCGGGTTTTAATGCTTAAACATGACTGTGGTTCCTTTAACTAAAACATTTGGACATAAAAGGATTTTTGTAGTCTAGAAGAGATTAAGAAAAACGAGGCCTGGGGCATCTTTCTGATAAAAGCGTACAGTTGTTAACATCATCAGCCACTTTGATGTTCTACATGTGAACTGAGGACAAAGGCAAAAGATATAAAACAGATGTTCGATCAGATAACCGTGACACACTCACACACATGGAGATTGTTTTGTTGATATCATGTAAATGAAACAGGAGTTAATAATGCTGTTGAGAATGAGTTCATGTTCTGCGGAGATCGCCGTGGTTCATTCCCCTTGGTGAAAATTTCTAAGACAAACAGTATTATGCCCCATTAGGTACAGAATGTACACTTGTCAGCTCTCATTTTAATGAGAAAAGGAAAAGTAATCCAGTTTGCTGATCCGGCACATGTGTAGACTTGAGTCTCTTGAGTTGCCGAGCAAAACTACACACACATTTTTGAAAATCCTTCTTTGAAGAGATTTTAATGTGCTTTCGCCTCTCATTTGGATGCAAATCCAACATGATTCATAGTACGTACTGTACCTGTCTTATTGGTTGAGAGGATTCTGTACCAGGTAAATACTTATACCACTTATCCAGTCTCTTTTAAAGTCGAGTTTGTGAAATGTAGCGGCAAAGTAACAAACTTCAACCAACGGTTCAGTACTATGGATGCTGACACAGGACAAAATATCATCACACCCCTTTTTTAGTAACTAATAACAAAACAAAACCAAAGCCTTAAACATACATCATCATAAGAACCAAATAAAACAACAGAAACAACTTTGGCAAAAATATATTTGATACGTAATTAGAAATTTTTTAGCTGTAATAATTGTTTGTGACAGTGAAGCGGCGGGTTTTAACACAACCAGGGGACGATCCAATCAATTTGGCTTTAGTTTTCAGGCCCTATGAAACACCATTAAAGAACGCATTTTTTAGAAGAAGTACCGCTTGCCGTTTCTGCCACTCTTGTGTTAACCTTGAGTACCTGTAGGGTAGAATCTTGTTATTCATATATCCGAAAAGTCTTTAGTTTACTCACATTAAAAGAAGGTTACAGCTTTACGATTATTTCTGGAAAAAGCCGAGCTCCTGTGGGCCGTGCTCTTCTACGCTATCTGTTTGGTGCGTTGGTGGGATTTTACGGACGAATGGGAAATAAATAACTCGTAACTTTCTCACGATAAAAAGTTGAAGATTTAAAAATAACCTTCCAAAACAAGTGGTGTGGGAGTGTACTGAGCACAGAAATATTACGTCATGCGTCTAACTCAGTTCTAACTATTGAACAACGTTATAATGCATGAAACAGGTATATACTTCTACTTTAACTTACTTACTTTAATGTTGTTTAAAAAATACTTTTTTGAAAACATGGTTTGTGCAAAAGGAGCTTCAATGAAGGTGTCAAATATAAACATATCTTTCGATATTCGTAGAAAGTAGGATTGGCTGTTTGGTATATTTGGAATTTTAAATTTTTTAATTTTCATTATCAAACTATTGGGCCAAATTTGTCTCCAATAAGATGCAATAGGAAATCCAGTATTGCAAAACTTCTGTGAATCAAAGTGAATGAGTTATAAAATAATACTGAATATGATTCATTATAGAATAAGATCAAATCTATACGTCCGGTCAACGTCCGGCCTGGGGCTGAATATTTTAAAGCTGGACTTGCCGCCAGCTTCATTGCATCAAGTGTGTCTGATGTTCTCTCTAAAAGATGGTAAAATAAAGTCATGCGAATTATGTTATTTTGTGAGAGATGTCTGTTTGCATCAGCACTCGTGGTGATCTGAAACAATAGTGACACAAATATTCATAATATATGACTGAATCCAAATGCCGTTTTGTTTATAAAAGACCGCAGCTCTTGCCAGGAAACGTCTTGCCACATATGCAATGTAAAATACTACGACAGATTTGCAAACTAAGGAGTTTGTCAACACGATTACCGTGATGTACTTCATACACTAAATCAAGATGACATCTTATAGTACATTGATGTTTAATTGGATGATGTCACATAACCTTCAGCTTTGTTGAAAAAGATTAATGGTAGGATTCTTTATAAAACAAATGATGAAAATGCTGCAGGTTGGGACTTAAAGCCATTGAGAATCATAGCTATGGGGTTAATATTGACGTTTTGGTGGTGGATAGCCGTTGGTTTTGCCTGAAGCAATCCTGCAGGGATTACATTGAGCGAACTGAATATTAACTGTATTTCAATAAAATGATTTCTATCAATTCATTCAAAACAAAAAGAATAATCGCTGTTGTTAGTTTTAAACACATCCTTGTTCACAGTACACAAAGAAATCAAGTAACTACAAATTAAGATGACTATGTGATTTTAAAGTACTTTTGGTTTTACGTAACAATAGTTCGCTTGGTCAACTTCAAATTTTTAAGTCAAACACTAAAACTCTAAAATATCGAACCTATTTTTCAGTTTACTTAATAAATACAAGTTAATTCAACATGACTGATTAGGAGGTATTTACAGTTGCGAGAATGCTTTGCGTAGGACATCCATACAGGACAGGATTTTCCAAATGTGTATGGTTCAACAAGTGTACGATAAGTAAAAATGTTCTAAACAACATTGTGATTCTTCAATCCTTTCAATTAAGAAAGCGGAAATTAAGTCTATAGATGGGGTTCAATTTGCATGCATCACATACAGGGGTAAGAGTACATATATATTGGCCCGTGAAAATACCATGCGCTCTGGGATGCTGCCACCGTTGCATGATTTGGTGAGGCAATGAAGAGAAGCTTGAGCTCCCTGTCTCTCAAACCAATTACATGCCTTCCTTATGATACTAATCAGCTTTGTCTTGACTGCCAAGGTGTATCACTCATGTCAGCTGAAAAATAATAGCCAACCCATCCGGCATTGGCAGCTGCCATTATTCATACAGTGATGCAGTTGTTAATCACCAGATGAAGCTGTTTCTCTTGTTCCCTTGACAAATGAATTCAACAGCTGAATATTTGCTCTGAGATTTACAGCCGACAGGTGATTTATCTATTTACAAGATTGCATATGATTTAGAAAAAATTAGTAGTAGTCATCATATTGTTACGTATTTTAAAGTCATTAAATTACGCGGTTATACAGTATTCATGAGAAAAGGGTAATTTCCTTATTGGTTCTAAAAATGTTTTAAAGATTATTCACGGAGATCACATTTCTACAGGAAACAAGTAAAAAACGCTGCGTTATATGCATGCAAGGTTATAAGTTGGCTATGTTTTTCTAAAGAAAAATTTAAAAATCACGCAAATCCTTTTTTATACCCGTTATCGACGTATGCATGTTTAAAGGCTGGCAAAAGGAAATATGTGTCTCTGCGTGTTGTAGTAGTTCAATAAATCAACTTAGTCCTGCAAAAACATTATACGTATGTCCTGTATGTCACCATTATTGTTTAGGGAAAACTTGCTCATGTCTTCAGAATACATATAATAAACATGAGTATGACATCTGATATTAGGTTAAATATATAAATGAAAATACTAGGAGTATTGATACAAAATTTTGTAGATCCAGATAGACGATCATTCAGAGTCATATCTCTTGATAATAGTGGTAATAGTAATTTGTATTAACTTAATTTAACATTTTAAATTGTTGTTACTCAACTTATTACTAAATAATATGATCTTTTTATTTAGAACAGCAAATTGGTGATTATTCTGAACAAAATACATACTCAAAGCAACTTAGTTTAATTTCCTTTTTGATGGACAGGATTTTACGGCTGTTTTTTGACTACTGGCGGTATCAGATAATAGGTAAAAAAAATTTTTACCTATTTTTAAAAACTTTTATTGGTGCATCTCTGTTATGTTTTAAGAAAGTTGAGCTTTTTGTATCCATGAACATGAATGAATATTTTCTTAATGTTGTGACTGTCGCAAACAGGAGTGACACTGGGTTGGCCAATTTTAAAGTGTGATAAAATCAAAACTATATTTAGGTTTGAATAGAATAAATTATTTAAAAATGAAATCCGTTATGGCTATTCAAACCAAAAAATGTATTACCAAAATATTATCGAATATTTATTTTTAATTTATTAATGCTATCCATGGCTTTAACACTCTTGTTATTCGAAACATATGGGATGCCCTGGCCACGCCCCTTTCGTACAGAATTAACACTCTACAATATGCATTATATATATGTTATGTTGTGTCTTAACAAATATCACAGGTTATTGAAAGAGTTAAAAAAATGCTCAAAAATAGGCCTTGTGAGTATATGTCTTACTTTTCCACCTGCTTCTACCTCATTCTTCTACACCCGTAAGTGCATTCCCTCTTTCAGTCTCTCACTGAGCGGTTCCCCTCCTATGATGCTCATTGGTACGTTCCTCTGTACTACTCACGACCGTTCTGCCTCCGGTCCGTCAGACAGCCGAGCGCTCCGTGCACACAGCATCACCTCCTTACATCACACTGAACACCAGATTGCCTGTGGCTGACAGTGAGCCTGTGTCTGTGACTTTACCCTCCAGCGTTGTCCATCTAGCCGTTCAGGATGTGTGTCCGGTGGTCTTTGCTGTGAACGGAGCCCCTCCGCCCCATTTCCCCACCGCCCCGTGCACACTCGGACACTCCTACTGTGAGACCCCTCCGGGAGACAGCTCCAGGATGTCTTCCCCGGGATCCTCCAGTGGCAGCAAAAGGAGTTCATGTAGGTATTGACGTTCTGGATTTCTTTTATTGATTGTGGTTGAAGTGTGTGTGATCGGCGCTGACCTGCAATGCTTCTGTGCCTGTGCATGAGTGGTTTACAGATGAGAGCTGGAACCTGGGAAGCTGTTGATCAGGATCTCACACAGATGTGTAATGGACCGGTTTTATTCCAATGCCTGAAATGATCATTCGAGAGTGTCGTATTAATATTTAAATGACAGCATGCTTTGATAAATATGACAAGTTCCGATGTATTATTCAAGAAGACAAGATGAAAGAGAACAAGGTCTTTTTATCTTTTGTGTTTCAGCACATTTTAATTATGGGATATAAAATAAATCGTAGATAGATCCATATGTCAGAAGAAAAACTTGTGTCGACATTTCAGGGGAAAACCTCTGGGGACCAACTTGAGGACTGAGAATTGATGGGCCAAGACAGATTATGATATCACACGAACATGGTAAACAAAATGTGGTATCTGTACATAGAACATGAGCTTGCAGGTCTTTTATTTGCTATACTATAGCTTTGTATATTGAACCTCACCCATCCCCCAGTCTTACCATGGGATGTGATTTACAGTCAGGACTCACTTACACCCAGGAAACCTCATCCTAGAATATCTTTGATTACCCATCCAACCTGCTCTCAGTGACCCTTAATCCATTTCACTTTCAATACACGATCACAGTAACGGGTTTGGAAACGTATCGTAAAGCTTTCGATTTCATGTAGAATCTGATCTCTAAACAGAATTTTCTTTAAATCTTAAATTCTTTAAGAATTGTGACTTCCCGTTTTCCTGTCTTTTAGTTTAAATCACAGCCTTAGCAAAAATAAATACTTTACCTAGAGACATATCATTTTTAACTATTTTTACAAGGTGTCGTATGAATCTGTACCATGTGAATTATCCAAATACGTGCAAGCGCGAAGATCCACCCCGAACCTTAACGCTAGTGTCGCCGGGCCGAGAGCAAAGTTAATACGATTTATAGAACGCAGTCGAAACCCACAACGTAGCTCCTTCGTGTCTCTGTTTGTGCAACCACACGCAACAACCACTAGCGGGCAGTGTCCAGGGAAATGCTGCTAGCAGTATCAAGACAAGCGTTAAAGAACGCGTAGCGTCCCGCAGAAGCGGTGGTATTAGCAGTGTCCAAAATCACCCCCATATTTTTATTATTCCCTACATCATTTAATTTATATCGTCCACTTTAAGAAGCAGGTGAAAAAAAGTAAAGAATTTGGACACCCAGTGCGATGGAAGCACTGGAGGCGCCGTCTATTGCGGAGACAAGCTAATTTCTTAAGCACGATGCATGCTATAGATGGCCTTAAAGTTTATATTAAGGTATATTTGGGGCTATGAGGCTATTTCGGAAAAAGTGACTTATAATGCACTTTAAATCCTTCGTTCGGAATATGCGTACGCCAGGAAATGCGGCCTATCGCAGACCAATTGTTCTAGTAGACCAATGGCAATTCTTTTGGGTGCATTGACGCATTTTTACATTGTTTTTATACTGTTTATCTCACGTGTTTTTACATACATTAACATATATCAAGACACATGTGTTAAAAGCCACAAAACGTCATTGTTTAATGAAGGCGGTTAGAAAGACGCTGACTAGAGTTCTTCTTGGATAATCTTGTGTCGGATTTGCTGACAGTCTGAGTCAGTGGGATGACAGAGGAGCTCATTAAAGACTATTGAACAAATTCAGCAGTGAGCTCACATTTCTGTGTTTACGCTTCACAGTTCACACTGTCGGTTTGGTTTCATTTCCTTTCGTGTGTGTGTGTGTGTGTCTGGCCCACTTTCTTTGTCATTCAGCAATTGTGTTATTTGAACCAGTGTGGTACAGATGATAAGTGTCTTTGTATCAGGCTTATATGGGACATCACTTTCATAAGGTTGCCAGTTGGAGACATGGATTGAATTTGACATGTGGGGGGGGTAGTAGGGGTAAGGGGTAGATCAGAAAGCTGTGAGGCGGAGTCTTGCTTTCATCAGTAGCACACATTATAAAGATGACATACGCAGGTCAAAAGGTCAATGGTTTCTTTATCAATGCTTTGTTGATTAGTGTCTTGAAATTGCCCTTTAAGGTTGGATTGCAGATCTAGGACACATCTGTGGCTGTAAGATTCTTCCTGGCTTGCTGTATAGTTTCATGAGTCACACGCTTGGGATTCTATGTGCTCTATAAGTACTTGTCACTAAATCACATAGGTCGTACAGCAGAGCTGACTCAGATCGTCCATTTGGGGGTTGCCAGATCTCCACTTCTATAATGCCCATATTGTGGCTACATTGCAAAAGAGTTGCACAACAATATGTGAACACTGTTGTCATAATGAATTAATCTTTCACTGCACAACTTATAAATGACAGAAGCGAGAATAAACAGCGGTTAGTGTGTGTCTGATATGTTCATTTCGGTATATGGATGCTGCGTGCTTCCTGGACTCGTGTTTGTATTTAATGATGCGGTTTATTGTGATAATTCATGTGCAAGAAATGTGACCGTGGCAATTTCAGAATATCGTGATTAATTGTAAATGTCATGATTTATTTATTACAGGCATTTATAATGGCCTGTTATAATGAACCGATTTACTGATCCTTCAATGTTTCATGCCGAATCGCTATAATTTCTTGTTTAAAATGTATTAAAACATATTGTTTTTTCAGAACTGGTTACTGAACTGCTCCTTGTAGAACCAACAAAGCTTTCCCATCAAGTGTGCTTCGTTAGTTTAAAGGGAGGGATCAGGAAAGATGTCTTAATTGGTTTATATGTTGCCCTTTGTTCTCTACATGAAGGCAGGCTAAGTTCCTGTTAAACATTGCAACAGACAGGAATGGTGAGGGGAATTCTGCACTTGGTGCCATGCTGCATTACAAGTGTGCGGTAAGTGGTCCAGGGAGGCTGGCACGGCAGCACGCTCACATTTGGAGAGCACCTGGTGAAACAGGTGCAGGGACGGAAAACAAGCTTGTGATGCTCAAGACAATTAACCTCATGTGAGCAGTGAAGTGTGCTGATGGTTATGGAGGTTGAAAAGTGTGTAAACGATTGAGGATAATGGACATGGAGGTAAATAAACAGAGAATGAGATTTTGATGTATCATGTCTTCTGCACCTAATTGGCAGATTTTAGGAGTGTATGATTAATATTATCTCTACAACTGTATTCTGAAAAAAATAATAATTCCTAAAATGTTGTGACAAAATGAAATGAAATGAAATTAAAGCAGGGAGTTCATGTTTGATTCTCCAATGCGTTAAAAGCAGTATTAAAAAATAGTCCAATGGTTGGGTTGGTCCCTTTTTGACCCAATGTTGAGTTAAAGTAACCCAACGTTTTTATGGATATAAACAAAGCCGATCCATTCTATGGTATGTTCATCAGAAGCTTGCGTACCTTGTATTCAAAAAGCAATTTGTGGAATTTATATAGTTTATTTAATAAACAATTTGTTGAATGGGCCACGTAATTTTGCCGCATTTAAATAAAACACACATTTAATTAAAACTAAGGGGACATTGACATCGAGCAGTTGAGTTTGGTATCACAGTCTTAATCCAAAAAATTAAAAAGACCAGTTCAGCCAACACCCCCCCCCCCCACTAATACTCTTATAGAGTTATTTATAAATGTTAAAATTCAAAATACTCCCAAGTATAAGTTTTTCCGGGGTTGATCTTTATGCCCTATGGGACTTCAACACAGAAAGAAAATTACCGATATTGCAACAAATACAGAGAATTAAATGCATGAAGTGAACAACTTTAAGTAAAAGAATTCTATGCATGCCAATAGGTTGTTTGCAATTTCATGATTAGGAAGATGCAGGAAATTCAAACGGAGGAAACGAAGTAAATTAAAATAATAAAGAAAACATAGAGGAAAGCAGATATTGTTGCGGATTGGAAAAAATGTATTCTAGATTTAAAAGAAATAAAATTTGCTGTATTCTAGTTTGTATTTATTGTTACTTTTAATGTCTTTGACCTTTTATACCTTCTTACTTTATAGTACGATCTCTATATGGACATTAACTAAATGTGTTTTCGGATTTTAATGTCGGATTCTTTTTTCTTTACATGCAAGCGGTGCATTCCCAACCAATCCCTGCCCATGGCCACTCTAAACTAACCTAGTAGCTGGGCTTTCAGGAAATTACTTAATTCTGTGTATTATCTGAATTAAATTCAACTGAGATGGAGTCAAAATCTTAAGTATGTGGCAAATAATTTTGTCATTAGAAACACTATTCAAGTCCAGGAAGAAGAAATTCAAAGACTAAGCCAGTGCTCTGAATCCTTCACACATGTTCAAACGAGACATTTGTGACGTCTCTTGAGACATTTCCATGTTCTCGCTTGACCTTCATGTTCTGTTTGGATTCTGAGAAGCCCCAAGGTCCATGACAAACCAAACATCTCCTCTGTTGTTGTCTTAGCCTTGAAAATATGATAAATAATAGATGAATCATCGTAGAAGATTAGTAAACACAATGCGTTTTAAATACATTCTAGATCGACCGTATTTGCTTTTGCGAAGGTAAAAGTGACTTGAACCTTTTTAAAACACATAATTTTCAGATACAAAAACGTGTGAAAATGGGTTATTATTAACTGAGGAATGTTGAATACATTTAAAACAATAGGTTGAGATCACAAATACAGAATATATTATACAAGGGACAGACAGAAGTCGATGAAAGCAGAGCATGAAATGTTAGGCTTCATTTCCCTTAAAGAGACCATTGTTTGGTAATAAAAATATTATTTGTTGTATTGTTTGAGTCCTCCAAAAATTCATCCCATTAAATCTTTAATGAACGCATTATTAGTTTTCAACAACTGCATTATCACCAGTAATAAGGCGACATCATGTGAATCCAGTTACTTTTATGACGGGTCTCAGACGACACATCATTGAAGTGATGACTGCATCCTGGAGTTTGCTGTAGTCCAAGACGTCTGGTTTCCATGAAAGACGATAACTGGCCTTTTTGTGAACTTTGTGATTTGAAATGTAGAAGATCATTTACAGGCACTAACATACACACAATGGAAATCTAAAATGTTGTCAATAATCCGAGAGGCACTTTAAAATAAGACAGATTGTGCATTTCAGCAAAAGTTTTATAGTATGAAGTCCATCTAAAAGTCGGGTTCAGACAATACCACTTTGTTGCATAAGCGGCAACTGCGTGGGTGCTCGGACACTCAAAAAGTGTAATGGAGGATGGGCACTCACTGGCAAATCATAAATCCTTCTGCAAACATAACAGACATTAATTCTTCAGCAACCATACAGTTTTGTGATTGGCATAATCTGCCACAGTTGGTTGTAATGCATCGATTTGTTTTAATAGCTTCCAGTTGTGTGTCAAGAAATAAACGGTCTCACACAAAGAGAGAGAGAGTCAGGGAAGCAAGCTGCCAGTCTGTGATAAAAGCCTTTTAAGTAAATGAGATGGCTTGTTTGGGTTGAAGGCCGAGCAAATGAGAGCAGGGTTAATACATCGTTTTGATATCAAATAACACCAACACAATAAGCACAATAAACGATTTGAAACTGTGTGGCACATGCCCACACTTTCCCACAACGCCTTCTGCAAATCGCATCTCCTTGAGCCAAATCTGGACAGATCATACTGTGGTCCTAGTGAAGCATCCCAGATTGTGGTCTACTCTGTTCTCCACAAACCATTGGTGCATGGCTTTAACTTTGTGGAGTGCTGGAAGAGTATAAACTCTAAAATATAAAGATGCAGTCAAATTTACCGACCTGCAAAGTAAAATAAAGATAGGACACCAAGTTCTTAGTGCAGAGTTTAATTTTAATAACGCCTCATTCAATTCAAACCCTATCACAGGGAACATGAAGACCAGCCAGAAGGAACATTTCACGCATTGTAAAGGAGCGCAATAAAAGGAAATGTCAATAAAAGGGGGTGGAAAGATTGCCGAGCCTGCTTTTTTTACGGTCAATGGATGAGCTACAATCAAATTCCCTTGGCTTGAAAAGATCTAGAGAGCCCCAGTCTCCTTAACCGTATCAGTGTCTTTAAATAATTTATCTATGACTTACACTTAAGCACACCGCTGTGACTGCTGTCTGGAAGACACAGGGAGCACAATGGGTTCCATACTAAAAAAATGATGAGGGAGCCAATGGCTTTTAAAATAGCTAGGAGCCATGTGGTTTTTGGGGGGATTTTAAACATAGAAAATGACAGAACCACTTTTTATGTTTGGTGTTTATTCTTGAAATAGTGATATTAAAAGACCCTTCATTTTAATTCACTTCACCACCCCCATTCTTACTGTTGCTGATCTGAAAGGATTATAGGATCAGATGGGAATGAGTGTCCAATTAGAGGTCACTCAAAGTGGGCTGTTCCACACTGAATCTCCCCATGTTGTAGCCCCTCCAGATGCGATGTAACCTCTGGCTGCCCATTCCCAAATCCGAACTGACAACCAGCTTGTCAACAGCTCCAAGACTGGCGCTCTCTCTCTGATACGCTCCTCTTTGCCTTTCGGACATGTTGCCCTGTCAACCAGCCCGCTACTGCTACGACTAATACGACAAGATAGTAAGGTGACCAGACATGCCTGTTCCCAGGGACACCGCCTCCACGGGCTTTCAGCTGCGTCCTTGGGATGTTACCAGGGATGCAGGAAATGAAAGTTCAGTCTGTCATTGGGTTCTATTTAGTGTACATTGCAAAGGCCTTGAAGGCGGTTATGATAACCAAGATGCTATATACTATATACTATAAATAGGTTCCTTGCACATACTTTTAATTTGAGTTTACATGACATGCCAAACTTGTTACTTTCTTTTCCCACAAAATGAGACATCGGGATGACAGCGCCAAATCCTAGGCAGGGGTGTCCCCCAGAAGTGACACATCGGGTTCTCTTAAAAGAGATGCACATTTTTAAGACAGTGATAAGCTATAATATGGATTAAATTATGTCAATATGACGTACGTACTTCCTCTATAAGATAATAACCATGGCTTCAACATTTTGATCTGATGCAAGTAAGAAATATCATAAAAACTATCGTAAAACTAACAAGAGGTTTGACCCTTATTCAGTCCGGCAATCTTTTCATTTGTATGCAAGAATTCATAGGCCGTCCTGTTTTTCCAGCCTCATAAATAAAGCTGTAATGGGTGGGAAAGGCCAGGACGGTGACTGTATTTAAAACCCTGGAATACTCTGGTCATTCTCGTTCTTTACTCCATTGTTCATTTTAAATGGCTGTTTTTGACTGAGTGAGCTGTTTAATGGATTCCTGCCGGCTGTCATTAGTTATCTGGCAGGCATGTGCTTTATTATGAGCTTGGACTTTACAGGCTTTATAGATGTAATGAACAGTCTATTCGCACAGCTGATTGTGCATTCTGAATCTGTAAAGAACAACAGCCTGAGGAATTGAAGCTATTCTTACACTTGCTACACTATTATTAAATGGATGGTTAACCCTATAATGAGAATTCATTATGAAGTCATATCTTTTAGCAGCCTGCACAAATTCCGCTATAGCTGAACAATATGTCATTTTAACTAAAGGATTATCATGGAAAAACACAAAAGTGATACAGTAGTAGTGTGCAATATTTTGTGTTACTCATGTACTGTATAATTACAAGTGCATTCGTCTATTTTTTGTCTGGATGGTGCTTTATTATTCACAGCAAGTTTTAGGCAATAACAATAATATATGTTTGTAAAAATATTTGTTTATCAGGTTTTTTGTTGCTTAAAATATCATTACTGTAATCTTTTTTTATAGAGAAAACTAAATTATAATTGATTTACAATCTTCAAACCATGTTTTCAAACATTTATGCCGGAAAATTGAGTATTGGTCTAGAATGCTTGAAATTGAAAGCTCTATTACAGGTAACTATATTATGATGTTAGACATGTAACTAGACTTTAAAGTCAACCGGCACAAAATAAGATAATGAACAGGGAGAAATCGAGTACTCAGACAGACTCAGACCGGCAAAGAAGTAACACAAAAAGAGCCATCCAATCAAATGAGAGGAACTCTCTATGTTTAGAGTGCCCTTATATCTTTAATCTCCTTGTCGGGGTTCCTTGTCTTTTTAGACAGGCTATCATTGTTCCATCAGGCTAATTTAGGTCCTTTCCTTTCATATTACCGGCTTAAAGCGGTATTTATAGTTTTATAATGCCAAGAAACATCCACGCGTGCAGATAATTGAGATGGCTAGCATTATTTATAACAGCAAAGTCATACAACTACTAATATTGTTTATTAATAATGTTAAAATGTTGAGGGGGAATTAGAAGCAATGATCAATCGTTTAAATTAAGAATAGATGCTTTAGTGTTGACCTTTGGATTCGCCAGTCCCTCATTTCGAAGGGGTGCACCAGTTCTCAAGTCTGATGTTTTTAAACAATTCCCTGATTAAAACGTCCTTCGGAAGGCCAACAGCACAAAGGCTTCCTCCTGTATAATCTTCTGGCTCTAATTTGCATGAACTTATTTGCTTACGGTGACCTTGATACATCTGTAACTTGCATTTTACTCCAGAACACATCTCGCAATCACCCTGGGAAATGTGTAGGTTGGCAGGAAGGTGGCACACAATTACCATAGCAACATTTGTCTCTATCCAAGGGCAGAGCTCCTCTCCAAGCCCATCGAGTCAACTTAAATCAACCCCGACATAAGACGCACAAATCTGGGGGGCGTGGAAAACACGACCCGAGGCACACACTTACATAAACACTTCTATCTATTTTTGGCCAAGTGTCTTCCATCAGCCACACTCACTAGTACCACATAGGGCTGGCATTAATTCATAATCTATAGTTTAAGCTCAGAACAGAAGAAAACATTGGACACACGTTTGTCGATGATACAGTACAAAGATATGAATAATTATCTACTGAAGAACGATGTTTCAGATAATCGTCAGACACATTAAAGGTTATTAATCTGAGGTTTATAAACACAGTTAATGTTCCCTTAAGGCTTTTGAAAGGACTTGCCTTTCCCAAATCGCCCATTTCTACCGCCGTTTCGGAAATATAGTAAAGCTTATCCCTGTGGCCAACAAAACCATTAAAGTTGCCGAAGATTATTGCTGTGAAACCTCCGCGTCTGCTGAAATCGTAACTTCAGAGAAACATTAGGAGAATGTAGACAAGAGAAGAAATGATATCAAAGGCTTTTGGTTCACTGTATTTCTACCCAAAAATCATAAACTCGTTAACCATAAACTGTGTTATCTTTGCTAACTGTATTTAAATACTGTGCTATGCACTGTGTCCCAAAATAATGGACTATAATCCTGTAAAATCTACGCTAATATATAGGTCTATGCTTTGTCATTGCTGATATAATACTGTGTTAGGGGTTATGTGTGCTAAATATGCTAGCATACCGAGATTTTTCGGTGCTACCTGTGCTAAAACACGGCATAAACCCGTAACATATCTATGCTAACTATTGTCAAATATTCTTAAATATTTTCTGTTTCTTGTACTAAAATACTGTAATGTGCAATGTGTGGTAAAGTAATGTGGAAAATCAAGTGTTATCTGTGATAAAAATATATAGCGATGTCCTTAAAAAACTGTGTTATGTTCTGACGCTAAGTGCTATCGGTGCCGAAATAACCGTGCTATGTTTTTGTGCTAACATTTCTAAAAGACTCTGATTTTATACTTTGCTATGCGCTTAAAACTATATACTATTTTACGGTATTTTACTGTTTTATTTGACAGGTTTTCTCTTATTTTTAATATACGGTTTCAAATGACATGAAAAGCATGTTACTTGTGTGCAATGTGTACAATTGTTGATTACGTCTTAGAGCCATTAAATAATATGAAATAAAATATAATTTATTCCATATATTACTACAGTAGTGAGACACATATATACACCATAGTGGACATACATTTTTAAATTAGGACTGTCAATCGATTAAAAAAACAAATAGTTAATCACACAACAAAAATGCAAACAATATACTTAAATATAGTTTGACATTCTAAAATCATTTTTGCACTTTCGGCTGATTGTTTGAATGAAAGCAGTATTTATTAAAGCTTTCCTTATTAAACATTAAAGCAAAAGAAAATACAAAAAAACTGGTTTAAAATAACAGTAAAAATTTGTTTTATGAAAAAGTGTTATTAATTAATGTTCCTGTGATTTATAAGACAGTATTTAAATTACTGTGTTATAACTATGCTTAAAGTATGCATTTTAAGTGCTAAAATACTCGGCTTTGAGTACCTCCGTTAAACCGATAGTTTGATCCAATCCGCTTGGGCTTTTCACAGCTGCCACCTCTGATTTTGCCCATGCGGTTAATGGATTATAAGCTTAGCTGTCCATCACTTAAATGATTTATTGGCAAAGTAATGTAATTAACATAATATTACACATCATATCCCGAAGGTGGATTTTCACATAGTAGAAAATACTAAGCTCTGATTCTAATACATTTGATTGTCAGAAGTCAAAGTGGACATGCAAACATGATCTTTTTTCCATAATGTTTTCAACTACTTCAGAGAAAAGCTTGCTATCATATTCATTAGATATCAAGTATCTAATGAATCCTGTCAAGTAAATCAATTTAGATATTAAAATAAAAACAAACCAAGCAAACAGTTTGTCTGTAATGTGGCGAATAATACCTTGGGCACCTTTTTGATATGACATAAAATTAATGTTTGGATGTACGTAATGAATTTAAAATGTTCAATTATGTTACAAGTGTTGTTGTTACTTACATTATATCCTTGAAGAAAAATATTGTACAACATGTGCATTCACTTCCCCCACCCACAACCCCTGCTGGTTCTGAGATCTTAACCCAAGTCCAAATCCCAACCATTACGCCTTGCCACAATGTTTTATTCTATACATCATTATTATAATAATTATTACAATCATATGCAATATGGCTAAATGATTAATGATGAAATTATCCCATGGCCAGATAACTGGTGCAATTGAGTTACTTTATGCTACATACTTAAACACATGTTGTAAAATTTTACCGCTGTGGTTGCCTGAGTTTCGCCGTAAAGTACCAGGTTACAACGTGGACAACTTTATAGAATGCATTTTAGTGAACGTAAATGTTACAGTAGAGAATTGCCGCTGTTCACAGAACATTACTGTTAAATAAAACAACTACTATTAAACCCTAATTACGGTCTGTGTCCGTAATAAACACAAAAATATCGCTTTAAGGTCATGGAAGTCATGGACTAGTCGTTAGTGGGTTGCGGGGTAGCGGGTTCAAGTCTCGGCCCATCAATACCAACTGCCCCAACTGTTTTTTTATTACTAAATGTGCTGTTAAATTGTATCTCTTATAAATAAATGCAAAAATCATAATTGTATATAAACAGTTTTTGATGTTAAGCTTACTTACTCTTTAAGTAGATTCTTAGATCTTAGCAGTGCCATCAGCAGTTAACCTAATATAAAGGGTCACAAGAATCCTTGAGAAGGCGTTCAGAGAAAATTTGCGTTTTATTACCCTCAGCGTGTTGTCAGTTATACAATGTAATTGCTCGGCTTGTATTTGTTGACTATTTAAAAAAACTAAAAGAATATCAGTGTATGCACTATGACTTTAACTGCCGAAGAATTTGCAGGTAGCCGAAACTGGTAAAAGAAAAAACATCAACTAAAATAACAAAGAAAGTATAGGGGGCAGCTCTTGTTAACCACATTTTGTTGTTTGCTTGTTGCTTGGTTACTTCTTGGACATTGTGCGGTTTCATTGGCCGTACCTTCTCCCACTCAATCCTACAGAATACTCCTCAACAGCATTGAATGCATTCAAAAAATATATATCATGTGTAGTCCAGGCAGCTAATGTTTAACATCATAACACTTTTGACAAATAATATAAATCCGAAATATTGGTGCTTTGTGAAATCAACATTGGGTCATATCTTGAACATGACTCAGCTCAGAGCTTTATTGCACCTCTTATTTGACCTTCAAATCTAAAGGATCATTACGTGCTAGGTAACAATGTAAAAAAAAGTTGATGTGGCTTAATAAGTATCTAAAAAGTAGTAGTGGGCAGTTATCGGCGTTAATGCACTCAAATCGCGCGATAAAAAAAAATATCGCCGTTAATCTATTCTCAAAGTTAGGTTGGGAGCTGCGCCGATACTACACAAGCGATGATGACTTCACCTTTGATCTTTAAGTGCGGATGTATACGTAACCGGATTGCAAAGGTGGGGGCGAGAGCGAGTCTTCTAACCTGTGTGTATACCTACTGTGAAATGACCTCATCACACGTGACGTGCTAACATGGATGCATCTGTGAATCCGCCGGGTTTGCTTCAGGGAACATTTATTTTTAAGAAACTTCCCAATGGATCTCTGATGACACGTCACGGAAGTACCTGGATGACAACAATCCTGGCGTCTGCTGTAGTCCAAGACATCTCTGCTTCAGATCCTCGACGGTGGAACGATCTGCCTCTGGCTTCATGCTTGTCAGACTCGGTCTCTATCTTTAAAAAACTCCTAAAAACTTCTTTTCTAACTATTCACTCTATCAAAAAAAAAAAAAAAACTCTCTCTCTGTGTAACTCGATAGCATTGTTGTAGCACTTGTTCATCTATTGTTGTATCGGCTATTTACCGCTTCATTGTCTCCTCGACTATTGTAAGTCGCTTTGGATAAAAGCGTCTGCTAAATGACTAAATGTAAATGTAAATCTGATTCCTGTTAAATTATATTAATAATTCGCTTAATCGTGAACTTTGAGATTTGTAACATCACAGATCATTTACGGGTATAACATACACATGAAGACACAAAGGAAATGTAAAGGGAGGTTTTGAATCTTACCGGCACTTTTTAAGCATTTCAAAACACCATATAAAAAACATGACCCTAACTCAATTTTCTGTATATCTTCAGTATCTATACCTGTGTCTATGCTACATATAATAATCAGGTATCTAAATACAAAGTTGTTGTCAATGTTCAATTACGCAAAAAAATGTTTGCTTTTTAAATCATGAAATAAAGTGTCATCAAAATACCTAATAGTTTTTATTGGTCTGATATTTGCCAAACCAGTAACCGCCATGCTATAACTTCAAGTTATTTATATCTTAATCAAATGGTGGACATTCCGATAAATAGATAATGTAAAAAGTCCAACATCGACGACATAAAAGTTGGTGTATGACGTCAATGATTGTGGTCGGGGTCATGTCTACTAGTTTATTTTATTTTTCAACCAGTTCAACACTGGAGCATGATGGTTTGTTTGCAGGCTTGCAAAGATTGGACTGTGATATAAATGTGATATGGCCTTGAAGCCTGTGCCGTCATAATACGTCATAATGCTGTAGTGCTTACGGTAGTCTGATGAAAAGTGTCTCACAGTAATTTTGTTAGGAAGATTTTTTAATATCATGACCTTGTTTCTCTCATACAGAATGATATCTTCTGGCTGTGGACTATTGCACTCGGTTCGAGCGGCTCAGATCTCTGTGACAGAAGTGTGCAGTAATAGTCTTAGGCACTCCTTTGATCCCGAGCAAAGACGTCTTTAGTAGTCTGGATAATGTGCCGTCTCAGAATGGCAGATTAAATAGCACTGATCGAGAATTGGGCTTTTATAGTTTCATGGTCGCTGACTGGAGTGTTGGTTAAGATGTCATAAGATCTACTGCACAGATTTTAGTTTTATAAACCCAGTCTGAGAGATGATTTGAGGATTATCTGGTCATGTGGAAGCCGAGTCTATGAAACTGAATTACATCATTCTTTAACCCAGGCGCTTCTATCTATGCGAGATTGATTTCATGCATCGTTGCTTTACAAAATGTGTCAAGACACGTTTGTGGAAAGTTCTTAGAATCATGGAGGATGTTATAATGTCTGACAGTAGATTGACAGATGGAAAGACGGACGCTTTATTTAATCAACGTTATATTTAACATTAATGATGCATTAAACCTTAATTTGACAATTCTGTCCTCATTTAATCACCGTTTATATTAAACCTATGTGACATACTTTCTTCACAAAAGATGATATTTTGAAAGATGTTGGATCAATGGCGGTATCATATTTTAGGGCCACAAAAATATTGCAATGGGTACTACTGTCATTTGGTTACAACATTGTATCATGTACTCTCATTTACTCACGCTTATATCATTCCAAATCTGTTTGGTTTAATTTCTTCTTCAGAAGATATTCTGAAGAATGTTAATATCTAAGAACAACATTGCTTATTGCTTTGGTTTAGATGTAGTAAAAGTGAATGGGGACCCATGTTTTTTGTTGACCAACTTTCTTCTTGACAGAAAAACATACGTAGGTTTCAAATGGGTTAAAAAATTTTGAGATTATTTGAAGCTATCCATTTACTTTGCGCATGGTTCGTCTACCCTATACATTAAATTTAACGACAGTGTTACATAAACTGTATGTGTTTGTGCAGTGATACGTCAAGCTCTTTATCCAGAAGAAGCTGAGGATCCTTAAAGTTTATCACTATGAACTTTTTCTCAGATGTGGATGGATAGCGGTCCAGACAAGAGCAGCGTGACTCCTACGCATCTTCGCTGAAGTGTGTCGGCATGTGGTAATGCCGGGGCACAAGAACACGATCATCAGACAACATGAACAATAGCAGGATGATATAACGCAGCCTGCGGACTTTCTCCCGTGTGTCTTATAAAACCCATGCCATTTTGATGGCCTTTAATGGGTGAAAACCTTCTCTTTTTGTGACACCGTAAAAACGAAGGCCTGTAAAATATCTTCTGTCTTCAGATGGAATGTGGGTTATTATTGAGTGGAAGACCGCAATCATGACATATTTGTATTGTAACAGAAAAATCAATACGTTCCTGCAGATCTCTGGGGAACATTTCTCTGTCTCTCTGCAAAGCTTTTTATTTAGCAGCATCGCAGTCTGGAACTAATAAAACAAGAACCACTGCGGCACAGGACGGATTTTCTTCATAAGCATTCATTAGTTTACTTTTGAAATTTATAATAATTCCCAATTTCCCATCTATTAATGTCATACACAGTGTTTGAATCATAAAGTCAAATCAAGCAGGAAGAATCAGAGGCCAGAAGA
Source organism: Triplophysa yarkandensis (assembly GCA_033220385.1). Classification (NCBI taxonomy): domain Eukaryota; kingdom Metazoa; phylum Chordata; class Actinopteri; order Cypriniformes; family Nemacheilidae; genus Triplophysa; species Triplophysa yarkandensis. The sequence continues at coordinate 17,964,645 of CM065660.1, read as the reverse complement.
GAAGAAAGCTCAATACCAAGTTCAAGAACAGGTCCGAACCGCAGCTTTCATATTGATTCAAAATACAATATGAGGTTTAACTTTCACACCAGGCACATCTCGTCGAATCGAAAATCTTTCATGAACTCACCAATCCATGCTTCAATCCTGACCACTTCAAACCGCTCACGTGATCTCACAGCGAGACGTCACGGAGCCATTAATTGAGACTGAATTGGTGAGCGCCATAATCGGAGCGCAGGTGTCGCCGCACAAAGAGCGAGACGCGAACCAAAGCCGGTATGAATGAGTCTTTACAACAGCCCATATGGCGACATCATCTTCCACTCAATAGTGCCGGTGTGCACACTGCATGCGTCTCTGTTGTTGTTCTATTCCTAAAATCTGTCATTCCAATTACATACAAATGAAGCCATTATAAGAGCACAAACCAAGATAGATGGAGTGTGTGTCGGGATCCTGCGGGCCATCATTCATTCGCTCATTTGGCATGACGCAGTCAATAAGTGGATCCAATTATTCACCATTAAATCACAGAGCGGATGAATACAATCCCAGTGACGCTTATTAAGCATCTTTATTTTTTCTATCTATCTCTCTCCATCTCTTGGGATCATCTTATTGAGTACCTTTAGGTTAGCACCTGCTCTTCAGTATCTATATCCCACCACTACAGCTTAACGATCCGTTGGAAACGTCAACGCAAGCCCAGAAACAGACAAGGGATGGTACAGAATTTCTGGATACAGGGAATAGGGACATGTATAGGCGAAAGTGAGCATCTTCAAGTCTAGACAAACAAGACGGTACTGTTAAGATCGTTGGAAAGTTCGTTAAGATGTCTGTTTAAACAATGGAGAAGGGAGAGTTGGGTTTCCATCAGGGTTATGTATTCGTTGTCAACTATCTGAAACCATGCATTTTTGCACTAATGGACAAGGCAAAGGCAAATTATTGCTTTCAATAGTCCATAATTAGTTATTCGGGTTATACCATAATTGGCATACATCAATAATTGTGAATAACGCATCATATTGTGAAGCATTCAGCAGTTCCTGAATCCACAAGTTTTTAATACTGAGCCTGAGTAAACCATTGGGTTGTGATCCTTATTCATTCAACATATTCGAGATATAGCGATCCAAACAGGGTAGCGATGTTTGAACACGACTTCGACTGAATTTAAAAGGGTGAATTAACAAAACCTTTACCCTTCCCTATAGATGTTTTACAAACTGGAAAATATTGTACAACAAAAAAAAGTGCATAGGCTTTACACGATAAACTTAGGTTTGCAAAGCAGGTTCCAGCAAATGTTGGTTCAATCAGACCAATTTATTTTTATAAGGAATACATGATTTTTTTTACGAAAATTGTTCACATTCACAAGGTTTTCAACTTTTTTTATGGTTATGACATTAAAGCCCCGATGAGACAAAGCTACTGCCCATGCCCAACCTAAGCCTGACGAACACCTCACAAAATGCCTACATCTTATTGTAACGTAAATGTTGAAATTATAAATGTTGGAAAAAGCAAAATTCGTATTCAGTGTATTTCCGTGTATGTAAAAACAAGTATTGGAATGTCATTATTCTAAGGGCGAGGAAGGGTCCCACAATCTATGCTAAACACTTCCGTAAGATTAAACCGATAAACTTCAACCTCTAGAGGCGTCTTCAACCCTTATTGATTAAAACCTACGACAACAACTGGGAGCAATTTAAAATAACATTTTTTATAAAACTACTTGTCCTCTCGACAGTATATATGAGAGCTTTAGAAAAGCATTAGGTTCTTTGGCGGTGGTCTCGGGTCAGTGCATCTGAACAGCATCAGGGATCTCTGGAGAAACGACAGTCTGGAAGAATTCTTCAATACAATGTAAAGTGTTTCTTTGACATTGGTAGCTCTCACAGACAGTGCTATAGTTGTAGAATCTATCTGCACAGGGACACGCTTCTCATCCACATCTCTTCGTCATAATCAAATTATGATAGCATCCAATACGTGAGCATATGTGGATGAAAAGGTATTTGTGTGTTCATAGGCTTGTAATGAATATTGGCGCGTTTGAACATTGGTAGATAGACATGTAGAACAATAGAGTGTGTGAAAGACCCTTTTACTTGTGTTTGACATGGCAAAAGGTTAACTGTGAGTCTTAAGAGTATTAGAAGTCTGTTTGTGAACAGGGATGTGTTGAGTTGAGTACACGTGTACACTGGAGCGTGACTCTTTGTCCAGAACTGCTTCCCTATAGACAACCTCAACCTTCAATAAGCCACACACAAACCAGACAAAAAACTGAGGCTCCTCATTCTAAGCTTGAGTATGGTGCATTTAAAGCTCCTGTGCCCAAAATCGGACTGCCTCGGATGTAAATGCACTCATATGTGCCTGGCCTAACCCCATTATATGCAGTCAACTTTACTAGGTTCATTTATGCTTGAATTATTGACCTAAATGTATTCCATTATGAATTCACACACCTCTTAAAATAGACTACTCACATAGTGCATTCAATTAGAGTAGAGGGGTGTATTACGGGCACTGCCAAGGATGACTTGAACCCCTCTGCTTTACACCGATTGATAGATTAACTTTCACTTTTTCACTTTGAATAAAGTTTTTTTTCGCTTTCTTCTCCAATCACAGCGGAGCTGGAGCCGGACCATGCTCAAAGAGTACCGGAGGTGGATCCCGTCCAGCCGCAGGTAAAACTAAAGGACAGGCAGAAGTTTTTTGAGGAGGCTTTTCAGCAAGACATGGAGCACTACCTGTCCACGGGATACCTGCAGATAGCAGAGAGGAGAGGTGAGCGATGTCTACACCCACAACTAATACTTCAGCCAGACACGAAAATATACTGCACATGCATTCAGTTAAGAAAAAGAGTCTGTAATAACTACAAAACTTAAAATCTTGTTAAAAATACGCTTATAAGAAATACGCTACAGGTCATAAGTAGATCATAAGCAAAAATGTCAATCATAAATAGGGTTGAGCTAGGATCAACTACAAGTCATAGAAAGGCCTGGCATGTTATGAAAAGGATCAGCTACGGTCCTTGTTATGGCAAGGATTAGCTACAGGTCATAAAAAGTTGTGGCAAGTAACAAAGAGGGTTTAGCTAGAGTCAGGTCTTGTTAATAAAAGCTGGACTAGAATCAACTACAGGTCACATAAAGGTGGGGTTAGAATCAGCCGCAGGTCATAAAAACGTGTGGCTAGTAACAAAGAGGGTTTAGCTAGGGTCAGGTCTTGTTAATAAAAGCTGGACTAGAATCAACTAGAGGTCAAATAAAGGTGGGACTAGGATCGGCTACATGTCATAAAAAGGTGTGTCTAGTATCAAACAGGGTTTAGCTAGGGTCAGGTCTTGTTAATAAAAGCTGGGCTAGAATCAACCACAGGTCAAATAAAGGTGGGGCTAGGATCATCTACAGGTCATAAAAAGGTGTGTCTAGTAACAAAGAGGGTTTAGCTAGGGTCAGGTCTTGTTAATTAAAGCTGGGCTGGAATCAACTACAGGGCAAATAAAGGTGGGGCTAGAATCAGCTACAAGTCATAAAAAGATGTGACAAGTAACTAAGTGGGTTTGGCTGGGGTCAGGTCTTGTTATTAAAAAACTGGGGCTAGGATCAGCCACAGGTCATATAAATGTGTGGCAAGTCATGAAGAGGTTTGTGCTAGAATCCGGTCTTTCCTTAAAAGTGTAGGGCTAGGATAAGCTACATATCATTTTAAGTTGCTGTTTGTCATTAAATGGGGGGGCTAGGTCCAGGTACCAGTCACATAAAGGCATGGTTGTCCCTTAAAATGTGGCAAGACATGAGAAGGGTTGAGCTATGAACAGCCACTAGGGCATTAAGATGATGAGGCTAAAGGCCGTCAGACATTGTTTTCAAATATCAGGACCACCTCTGAACTTTTTAGAGTATGACCTGGACTCCAGAAAAAGTATTTTGACGTCATTTTTTCCCAAAAGGTTTTATTCTGTAAAGGGGGAGCTAACATCTCTTTCTCTTTGTTGTCCGTCTACCTGTGCCGCTGTGCTAAAACGCAACCTTGAGGTACGCAGTTCACCGCTCTGCTTACTGATGCCACGCTCACACACGCACACGTGATGGGCATGTCTCACGCTGCCGTTTGTGTTTGTGAAGCATGCGCTAAAGAGATCGCAACAAGACAGCAAGGGGACGATTCCAGGATATAGCCCAGTAGATCAAATCACAAGAACTGACAACAAAATTTGGTCTTTTTGTTTTTACAGAGATTGGAACTCCATGTGTTAACATTCCTCCTGGACTCAAACCCTTGATATTGCTCGGTGGTTGGGATCTGAGCCTACAGAAAGTGATTTTGTTGCTCTTTCTTTGATTTCCAGAGACAATAGGAAGCATGTCTTCAATGGAGGTAAACGTGGACATGCTGGAACAAATGGACCTGATGGACATGTCTGACCACGAAGCGTTGGATGTCTTCCTCAACTCTGGCGGAGAGGACAATAGTGTAGCTTCACCAATGATGGGTATACATGTGCAGATTGACATTTTCCATCCATGAATTCTCGCTCGCTCTATAAGTGTTCAACCTTGTGTCTTTTCAAGTCGAGGCAAATTGACTTTTATAGATCACATTCAACTAATGACGTAAGTGGCTTCCTAGTGTGTTTGCCCTCCTTATGTTTTAAAAAACGCTTTAGCTCTACTAATGCAGAGATGCCATTAAAGTAGGACTGACATTTACTACTGAACACGCTGGGATAATGTCTGTGCTTTTGATTGGATCCAGAGACGAACAAACAGGTTTACAATTCCCTCTAATTACATTGAGCTGATGTCTCTGGATTATACAGGAAAACAGGATACGTCAGGGCATTGGATTCCCTGTTTTAACGCCTTGTGTGCGGCCACTATGTCCGTGGTTACCACAAGCTGCTACCTTCAAAAGAGAAACCTATACCTACTTATATGAATTGCTTTATGTAGCATATACATTAAAGGTCTATCATGCACAAAAAAATAATACAAACTCGACTACAAAGCTACGGCCTACAGCTGATTTAATCACAGTTTGGTGTTTAAATAGCATAAGCCAGCTCGTTGGATTGGCTAACTGAGAGTAAATATGTACTACAACAATGCATTTGAGTTTTTATAAATTCACAATACACAACAATGCAAAAATGATCTGAATCTGCATTAGTAAAAAGCTCATTATGAACGCAAGGTCACTAGATGACGATGTCACTTTGTGAAGAAACACTACAATGTCACAATGTTGTCATTTGAACAGCCAAAAACGCATATTAAAGTTTTCAGATTTCAGTCGATAACTTGGTTGTATTACACTTTGTAAATACAGGTGGGATTACAAAATTCCAGTGCTAAAATTAAAAAATACTACATTGCCGCACAATTTTATAAATGGCATTATGTTGGTACTAAAAGTAATATAACGTATACACATGAACATTTATTTGAACACTTATACATCTGCTATGTTACAGTGTTTAGTTTCTAATTGTATCTGTGTTTTGAATGATCCTGATCAGGTAAAGAATTAGTGAGTCGTCTTGAACAAATACGCCAGTTTGAACGAATCCTCGAGCTCATACACCGTTCCTAAAACATCTGCCACCTACTGGCCATTTTATTAACCTTTTTTATCAAACATTGCTGTATAAATTAAATATTGATTTAGTTCCCATGTGAAAAATCTTCTTGTTCTTGAGTACTACCTATTGTAAATTCGACTGTAGAAATTCGACTGTCAATACTGCAGTTTTTGCTTCGATCAATCTAATTAGTATTAAGTAAATACTACAGAATGTTGTATATATTAAATGTATATTAAGTGTATATGAAATGGGACTGGTAGATTCTAATGATTCAAATAAATCTGTTTATTAAGAAAAATGATGAATATGATACAGTATCATGATACTTCAGCTGGTATAGAATCTGTTTATAGTATTGTGAAAACCTTCGTCATATTGTATTATCCAGCACTATTGTTGGGCAATCTGAATAATAAATAAATGTATCTTAAATAATATTGAGTTAAATAAACCTTCCCCTCTTCCCCTATTTAAAACATTGCACGTGGCTTAGAAGATATCATAAAAAATATTGTAACCTAATAAAATCTTTCAAAATCATTAAATAGATGTTTTTTGGTGAAAAATGTTTAAATAATATATTACTTATCTGAAAAATAATTTCCATAAAATTAACAATTTTTTAAGCATATGTATTCAAAAAAGTATATTTTTAAGAAACGGACAGCTTATATTTTTTAAATACATTTTTAAGTTAATCAGATTTACTGTTTTTAAATTTCATAAACACAAATTGAAATAGTTTATTTAATTAATTTTAAAGCTTTTAAATATACTCGCTTTTTTGTGCAAATTGTTTTATGTCGTTTCAAATTGTTTTGTTTCTTTCTTTTGACTGATGAAGCTTTTTACATTACGAATCCCTTAATGCACCAAATAACAAATGAAATGTCTTGTATTGTACCCGGCCTTTAAGAATTTCTCAGATTTTTTCTCCCGTTGTGCCTCGCTGAGATATCGTGTCCTTCGACGTCATTCTTAACCTTTAATTCCCACTGACACCCTAACAGTAAGGGCATTATTTTATAGGTCAGAAATTCTGCAGATAGAAAGACGGTTGCATGCCGTCTGTAATTTACACTTTAAGGCATTGTCACCTTGGTCGAAAACGTTGACCATTCCTTACTATGCATGTTCTCTTGAATCTGTTTCAGAGCCAGATTTAGAGTCATTCACATCTGAGATCACACTTCAGGTGCCCACGCAGGCCGACCTGAGACACAAACTGGCCTCTCTGTCCTCCACATGCACAGACTCAGTTAGCCAGGACACAGAAGCGGGGGAAGAGGAAGACGAGGAGGAAGAAGATGAGAGGGAACAAACAGGAATCCGCCCCTTTCAACTTGTCCAGCCAGATCAGGAAGAGGTTGAAGTGGATTCCACGTTACCCGAAATAGAACAGAATAACCAGACAAAGAAGAACTGTAAGAGCAGAAGCTCGCTGTGAATATTTGGAGGATAAACGACAGACTGCGACAGGAAGTGATGTAGAGAGGTGTGCTATGCATTTGTGTCCAAAGGAAGTGTGCGGAGCTGCCGTCACGCTAGACTTTTCGTTTTACTTCCATTCATGCATGTGAGTGTGACCTGCCCATTCACATGACAACATGTGACCTTTTCTGTTGGAGGAAATGCGAATAATAATAATAATAATAATAATAAAAACACACTACATTTTTTAACAATGCAGTTTTAAAATAACAAAAGTATAACCGTGTCGATTAATTTTTTTTTAAATAAAACCCCAATGTTTTAGTTTGGTTGCAGCTCATTTGCACAGAGTTTGTGTCTTTCGCATTTTGAGAGTCTAGTGTGACCTTTGCATTTGCATTTGTATGTTTTTGCTTTGTTTTGTGTTGTGTACCTTATTTTGTGTCTGCCTTCAAAATCAATAAATATATTCTATTCTGTTTGAGATTCATTGACTACAGCTCATATACTGTTGTACAGACACGTTAGTAATGATTTTGGGTTTGTGTTTTCCTCTCCGTAACATTGTTGTCATGAACAATAAAAAAGAATTATTCCTTTTTTGTGATTACTTGCATTTTATTATTTTATGTTTTTTTAGGCAGTTGGATTCAATAAAAGAGAGATGTTTTTAATGTTTTTAAAGAATATCAAAGCCGTGAGCAACATATCTTGTGTGTATTAAATCAATATTGTTGCACTTGCTTTTGGCTATGGAGAGTGGTGTTATGATGATTATGGTCAATATTTCTCGATTAGGCCTTGGGCTATATTTCAATATTTTACTCCAGATTCAAAAGATCACAAAATATATATAAGTCGACACAATGTCTGAATTATAAAAATATGAGAGTAAACATTGACATCTACAAACATGTTTAATTAAATTAATACTAATTTCATAATACTAATTTGAAATCTCTTGTTCATCACATATTCATACTAACTGTATTCCTCAGATTTATCGTTTTGTTTAAAACTTTGTGCTGTTTTACTCCAGAATTAGTTTTCCATTTTATCATATTCTTCTGGATGTGTTTTAAAGGGATAGTTAACCCAAAGTTCAGACTTCTTCCATTATTTACAGAATAATTTTTGTCTGCAGTAGAAAGAAAATGACAAGAGGGTAAGTAAATGAAGATACAAAATATAATTTTTTGGTGAACTAACACTTTAATATGCCAGCAAGTTTGTATGAAACATGGATATAAATGTTTTAATCCTGTGAAATTTTTATTGAACACTATATAGATTTAAATTTCTACATATTTTTTAGATGTGCTTTAACAAAATATTTAATGTGTTTTTACATTTTTGTCTTTGTGTTTAAAAAAAAATTCTACCGTAAGTCAAACATATGAAGAATGTATGTTGAATCAGCTACTTGAATACAATCATGACATTAAACCATCTCTTGGTCAGATGGTATAGTTGAAATCAACAAAAGACAAAAGAATGTGCAGTAAAGTAAAAGAGAAACAAGATTATTTGTGTTTCATAATTTTACAGCATTATAAAGCAGTAACAGACACACAGTCAGACAGTGAATTGTCCATGAGTTTTTATTAAACCTTAGGTACAAATTGAAAAAGTAAAAAATAAAATAAACCTGGCAATATAACAAACATGAACTCTTTCCCCTTGGGAGGAAAAGCTGAGACGCAGCGCTAATAAATTACCTTCGCCTGACAGTGAGCATATCTCTCTCATATTGTAGAAAAAAAAAGAACCAAAAAACAGAAACACCAAAAATATTGAATAAAATACATTGTAAGGCCATAAAAACTTGACAACCACTGTTTTGTTGAAAACCCAGACTTGGTTTTCATTAAATACTCCTAAAACAGTTCAGTCTTCTGTTAAGAACATCAACCAACAAATTGGATTATAGTTTTTCTTGACAGTCCCCACTGGCAAGCTCAGTGCAACATGAGTAGCTACTACAATGTTGAATTTTCAGTAATGAAAATGTAAAAACCTTTTTTGTGAAAGCATTTTCCCTTTTCTTTAAAAAAGTAAAACCTAAAAAATGAAACTAGGGGCAAATCGCGACTCCGTATCGTAATCCTCAGTGATGTAAGCAGCACTTCAAATTTATACACATTACCAGAGCGACCCTGTACGCCTCCCACAGGTGAAGAAATTGAAAATGTAAGGCTTTTCTTCATCTGACATCACTCCATCTATCAATCTGCTTCTTCTGTCACTCCAACAAAGGCTCAAGTATTAAAGACATTTACAGGATTATGTACAAAAAGGAGATTTTTTTCTTTCTTACAAAGCGTGATACTTCCGAAAAAGGGAGAAAAACGAAAAAGAAAAGAAAAAAACGCGGACTTGTATTTCACATTTTACACCCTCCGAATAGTGGCTCTAACTCGATGTCACATCAAAACAAGAAAACGAAGTCAAAACACAAAATATTATAATTACAATAATATAATATAATAATTAATGTTAACTGGTAAAGATGAATCATACGTTTGGAAGAATGGAATGTTGACACGATTGCACATCTAGAAGCGGAAAACCTGTTCATCCGCCATGTGGGTTTAGAAGCCTACGGCAGATAGCGCTTCTGCTTTTATTACCTTTTTGTACTGACATACAGTAAAAAAAAAAAAACAGCACCAAAAGTAAAGAAAATCTCCCTGCTAAACATCAGGCACAGTTATCTCTCATAAGCATCAGCGTGGGAAGAACCCCTCTCACTATGGGGACGGGACTCACCCCCTTTCATTCTACATCCCACCCCTTCCTCAAGTACATCCCGACCCGCTGCCATGGAAACCAGTGTTTCCCAAATCCAGAGGAAAGCATGAAAAGAAAACCATCCTAAAACATAATACTTCCTCCTAAAAATCAAATATCGAAACCCAAACAGGCTAAATTCAAGTGTTTACCTTCTTTAAAGCTGCGTTTACCGCAGAGGAGCTGCATGGGGACTGAATGAATTCAAAATCAAATCAAATGTGATGACGTCAAACAAAAAATCCAACATTCAAAAGAAGGGGAAGGAAAATGGGAGAGAAGCACCCATGTGTCCCAAGTTTCACAGTTCAGGCGAGCGTGTGTGCAGTCGAAGGGGCAGGAGATGACGCGGGACGATGATCCAGGACGATGTCGTACTCGCACATGCCAGTGAAATATACACCTGGGACCGTATCTCTTAATGCTATCAAACATCTGGAGAATAGAAGAGACAAGTAAAAAAGGAAAACTAGTGCACTAGTGCAAAAGAGGCAGCCTGTTTTCAACACAGGTAATTCTGCTCCGCTTTGAGGGTGGGATTGATACAAGACAGAAACGATGTGGAGGGAGAGGAATTGGATTGGTTGGAGTCGGTGACTCTCATGAGACTGCAGCAGTGGCACTTTTGGACAGGTGGTTGGGCAGGTGGGCGAGAGACCCGTCCACGGCGGAGCTCTTGCGAGGACGGCGCTTGGCTGGAGATTTGGTGGGGCTTGATCCGTTGCAAACGTCTGATACGTTTCTCAGAAGGGCTTTACCACACACCTGATTCACCAAACTGTTGATCTGCTCCTGAAGGATCAGAAATAGAACTACAATGAAGATCTTTATAAAAGAGATCCTTAAAGAAAACACACAACTGATGGAGAAAAACAAATAAAGCTATTATGTCGACCTGTCTGTGAGTTTTTTTACAACTAGGGTTTGATCACACTGTGTTTTTGTAATGCTTTGTTGAAGATCAAGAATCTTAGAAAGCTGCGCAAGTATTTGCATGTTAACAGCTCCCCCTGCAGGGATTCTGATCATCTTACCTCATCATAGCGGTACATCATCTTGAGTCCCCGACAGCTTTTGTGTTTTTCCACATAGTTCAGCGCACACTCCAGACAGAAAACAACATTTTCATTCTCCTGCACCACCTACCCAACAAATGGCAGCAAAAATAGTAAATAAGGAATAAGTTCATAATAAACGGATACAAATGAAATAAAACTGGGGAAAAAGTTGTATATGTAACAGTTGTTGTATATTTTGCATAAATTTCTTTGCTTTTTGTTCTTTGACTAGGCCGAGGCAACAAATTTAGCTTTATATGTAGCTTGATTTGAAATTGTAAGACTTAAAAGAAAATTTAAAAGTATAGCTAAAGTAAATCAAATAAATCATTTTTGTATTTAGCATTTTTACTAATTGAATTTTACAACAAGAAGTTATGTGAAGTTATTTGTATGCAAAGAATATTTTACTCTTTTAAAGGAAGCTACAGAGGGTAAAGTTACAATAACTGGTTAAATAATATTACAGGAGCTTTGGTAATGGCTTTTGGTAAAAGTATTTTCTCAAAAGCAAAATAACTACAAAAATTAAGGTTAAATATGATGTAAATATGTGATGTTGAATCCTTAAATTAAAACTTGGAAAAAGTCTTTGTTTATTAAGTAATGAAAAATTCAACTACATCCAAAATGTTAATGTTTAATTTTGAACTAATTTAAAACACAAAATTAAAATATGAAAATAAATAAATCATACAGCAACATAAGAACATAAATAAAAAATATATAAACAATGCATGAATTTATGTCATAAGCCTAACAAAATTGTTGAAATTATATATATATAAGTTTTTAATAAAAAGTTGTTTAGATATTTAGTGGTTGTAAATTTTAGTTCTCTAGCTAATTTAAAAATATAACAACTAAACCAAACTTAAAAAACAAAGCTTTAGTAAGTCTGGATGTATAATACAGTACCATATAGTCTGAACTAAACCTCACCATAGATAAGTAACAGAGATGCTGGCACGTTTGGCAGCGTCTCTCCGATGATTCCAGCGCCAACCACTTGCGCGGTTTCTTGCGGGCGTCTGCAGGTGATTGGTTGTTGTCGTGAGTGCAGTACCGCGCGGAGGAGAGAAGCCCTGCCTCATAAAGCTCCTGCCTTTGTTTCATCTCTATGTTCCTGTGAGAAGATACCATCACACACGTTCAAGTCTCACAAGAACCGTTTTACAATCGCTCATAACATTCAACAAATCCAACATGATAAAACTCCAACACCAACGTTCTTCTGCTGTGCTCACCTGAGATCTTTGAGAAGAGAAGAGATTGTACTGAGCACAAGTCTGTTTTCACGTTTGGCCTCTGCGGTGGCGATCTGATAGAGGAGCTTCTCCATAGAGAAAGGTTTGGCTATGTGCCTGCATTTCAGGTCCTGTGAAAGAAACAGGTGGAATTTATTTAATGTTTAATATAGTGTTGTGTCAAAGTTCTTAAGATCATCGTTCTCTACATTCGATCAATGAATGCGATCGCTTACCTTAGCAGCCTCGTAGCCCAAGTTCATCCACTGCGGGGTGGCAAAGTGCACAGTTTCAGACACACTGTAGCCGCAGCTCACCCTGGACACGAACGCTCCGGGGAAGACCACCACAAACTGCCCGCTCTGCTGGACTGTACGGTAGACCTTTATCCCCTCGCGACACAGCACCTCTGGAGAAATCTGGGTAGTGCAGAGACACATTTATGGTGTAAAAATACATTTAATAAGAATTAAGAAATAAATATAAAATGCATAATAAAATTTATCAAAAATGTTATGAAAGCCAAATTTAAATTTAAAAAACTAAATCAAAACTGCTTAGCTTAATTTGCCTCAAAAGAGGTTTGCAAAGAAAATAAACATTAAGCGTCAAGATCAGTGATATAGTTAGTAACATACCATAATATTCTTCTCCAGCATGTCCAGTCCTGGTGTGCCATTGGCCTGTAGCAGCGTGTGCACCACTTTATCAAGCTTCGTCTTTTCCTCAGCAGGAATAGAATACCTGGAACAGGACGGGTGAACATCTTTGTCAGTGTTTGTTCAGTTGACATAAGACAACAGTGCATCTGAACCAGCTGTGTTACCATGACAACAGGATTTGGTTTCATTATGATGAGTCATGGAAACACAAACAGCTGACACTAGTGTGTGCAAAGTGTGTGCACTGTAATGAGATTACTGGGCCCTCTAGAGGTGAAACATCAACAATGCTGTTCAATTATAATACAAGACTTTGAGACAAAAATATTAAATATCAAGTCAAAAAACAGTTCTTTTTTGTTAATGATATATTTTGAAATATAAATGCGTTTAAAAATAAAAAGAATGAGCGTTAGAAAGAAATAATATTAACAATATTAGGACACATGTGAAAATTATTTGTCAACTACCTATATATAATGTTATATGATTCATCTATTCTAATGGTAAGTATGTACAAAAACAGAAATATATATATTTTTATTCATATTTATTTGTATATATTTTTGTATATATTTGTTTATATTTTATTTGTATATATTTATTAATGATACATATATTAAATAGCTAAATAATCATATTTATTTATGTGAATTAAAAACTAATATATACTGGTTTTAATAATGCATTATATTTGAATACTATTTAAATATCAAAAAAAAATTTTATTAAATACAAAACATTATTGCATTTAATAACCCAATGCTGATCACTGAGTGATCTTATTTCTAAAGAAAAATTAAAGAAGAACTAATGCTCACCAAATGCAATCAGCACCAGTGTGTAAGTAATCAATGTATGGAAGGCGGTTTTGGTCTTGTGACCAGCATGAGGTAGAAAAGACCATGCCAATGTTCAGCCAGGGAATAGTCACCCCTGTGTGTGGGAAAACAAAAGAGAGAAATGATGACATGGTCAACAAAGAATCTTTACAGTTGAGATAGGAATGCCTTTTCTGCCGCTGAGGACAACAATAGCCAACTCACCGGGCACAGCACCAAGATGGCGCAGAATGGATCCAGAGTTATTGGGAAGGACATTGAGGTTCCATCCATGCCTGCAGAGAGTAACACAAAACAAAACAAAACCATTTTTGGATCCATCAACAGTTTCATCTCTGGCAATTAATCTTCCCATCATGTCTTTAACTGAGCTCAAATGAAGGATAGTCTTACTTGGAGAAGGGTTCAGTTTTGCCTACAGGGAAGCCACTTCCATGTGTGTTTGTGTCCACTTTCCCATAATGCACTGCTACATGGCAGTCCCTCTGCTCCACTATCCGCCAGTAATCTTGCTGTAGGTGAAATGGAGAGAATGTTAGAAATCAGGAACGCAAATATCAGAGGATACACTTTCTATGCTTTCTACTAATAATCTGAATCAAATATAAAAAAATATTAATCTACAAAAAATGAATAGTTTGTAGAAGACTGTGCTTACTGTTAGCTCATTGACAAACTGCTATAGGATGCCAGGCATAAAAATAATACATTTATATTAATATTTATTATATATTAATTGAATTAAATGAACAATTTATTAAATTGTGCATGTGGCAAACCTAAAAATAAAGCTGATTTTAACATTATAGCATTTGCTTTTTTTCCCAGACATAATCAACGGGACTCTATTCTGTACACAGGAAGTTCCGTTTGCACCATAAAATTGGGAATGTACAGCGATCATTGTTTATGTTGTTGTTGGTTTTATATTATAATCTATTGTAATGGTTTATAATATAAATAACATTGCAGATTTCGATCACTAGAGGGATCACCGGCTAACAGAGGAAGTGTGTGTTTGTACCTCAACTTCAGCAGCCCCAGGCTCTTTGTTAAAGCACATCATCATAGAATTTCTTGCTATTCTGTAAAAGGTGGTCAAAGATACCGATCTCCCCTGGAAAAAACAAAACAGACCGTAAGAAAATGACAAAATAATCCAAACATTTTTTACAGTGTTAGATGCTGAATAGGAAAACATAAGTGATGGAAGATGGAAATCTGCTGTTTAACATAACACAATAAAACAAATCCTGCGTCTTTAGATCAAAACCACTATTCGTTCCAGCTAATGTGCATTCAATACATATAATACCAACCATTGTGATCAGCATTGTTTAATGAGTCAACATTCTATTGCAAGATTCAAGTCAGGTATCGTTGTCTTGTCACTTCTACACCTCTAAGTGGTTTTAGGCAGTGCATGTCTTTTTAAGACAGCCTGACAGCACAGACTGCTATAGACAGATATTCTGCCAGTGTTGTGTATGCGAACACACAGATCACAGATCAGAGATACTTTAGACTCCAACGTGCTTAAAGAGTCTGTGCTGTATTTATATGAGGCTGCTAAAAGAGACGGAATCATCTTACCCAGACTATAGCTGAGAGCTCAGCTTCACATACATGAGCGGTCCAGGTCCTGGGAACAAGCCCTCTACCATAACAGCCTCTCTTTCTGTACTCATTCATCTATATACACCCACCCGTCTACCCACATCCACAGGTGACAATTCCCTCTACCCCTGATCCTTTTCTCATTGGAATAGTACCACAACAACTCCTTTATTTTAAAGTGAGTCATGATTGACCTCAATGTTAAGGTAGAATCAACACATTTTAACCAAAAGCCAAAGATGTTTTGTAGAATGTTGGGAACTGGCATCCATTCACTTGCATTGGTTTTGTGTTCATGCCGTGGAAGTGAATAAGTGCCAGTGGTGTTCGGTTAGCACATTCTTCAAAATACATTTCGGGTTCTGAGATAGTCACAGGTATCAAATGACGAAAGGGCGAGTACAGTTTTGGCTGAAATGTATACTCCAGGAGAATTTTAAAGAATACGAAGCACTGGAACACAACTGAGATCCGAGATGCGTAACACAGCATATAAGACACATCCATCAACTACCGCAGAGCGAACCCCATCAGCACTGAAAGTCGAAAGGCATCCTGCTCTACCAGAGCAGCACAGCTCTGTCCCAAGCTGTGTGGCACTGTGTTCAGCGTGAAGGGGAACACAGTCATCTTGCTTGATATTCTGGCAAGCTGTTTGGCAGCTCAGCGGTGAGCCCTCTCAGCGTTCCCTAAACACTTCATTACCTGAGGAAACGACACATCTGCCAGCCCGACTGACTGAATAAAGTCAGTGAAACCAGTTTGGCTCTGTTACGAGAATGAAACTTGGAAGCATATGAACTCTGTCGCTGCCACAATCAAAGCGTTTTCAAATCATCCCTCACCTTGTATATACACTTGTGCTGGTCGCTGAGAACACCATCATCTTCCGCCTCATCCACCTCGTCGCCGTCTTCCTTCTCTCCTTTCTTTTCCTGAGCAAACAGTCTGCGGCGGCCGACCTGCCGTTGGGGTTCTGGCTCTTTGCAGTGGTTCCGGAAGCCGTTGCGGTGGTGGAGGCCGGCCAGGCCGTTCTTGGGCTCATAGCGGGGCAGAGAGAGCGACTGCTGGCAGCTATCCGTGTGACCCTCCAGGGGCCCCCATCTGCGCTCCACAGCCTCTTTTTCTGCCAGCACCTCCTGCTCCAGTTCCCCATGCTCCTCGGGAGAGAGAAGGTCGTAGGAAAGCAGGTATTGCAGGTAGGCTTCCTGGAGCTTGGCCAGACGGTCCTGTGCTGATTTGGGAATGCGGAGCAGGTCGGCCAGCCGGTTCCATTTTTTCAGGTCCATAACCTGCTGCATTCCACCCATGTCGCAGACCAGCTCGGAAAAGCGAGCCAGGTCTAGTTCACAGCCACCTGGAAGGACATGCGAAAGTAATGTTAGACACACAAACTCATAAAGGTGTCATTTGTGCTCCTCTTGAATCACCCAAATCTAGACGGTCTCAAAATAATCTCAGTGGTTAAGTCAGGGATGTCAATTCATTTCAAACCTTGATTAAACTAAAAAAGGAATTTCTGTTTAACAGATATGTAGAGGAATGTTAGCAAGTAATCATTGGCTTTCACAGTAAATTATATGAAATGGTGCGCCACAATTATTTGCTTTCCTAAATTAATAGGATTTTTTTTTGTTTTCTACCATGATTATAAATGATGGCACATTCTAAAAATCTAAATGCACATTCTTGAAAAATCCTCCTTTGTGACCAACAGAACAACAACATTTATAAAGGTTTAAAACAAATTAGGGGTGAGTTATTAATGAGAGATGTAAAATTTGTCGGTGAACTATCCCTTTAATGTTAAAACATAACCGCAGCAACACTGAAGCTCTGCTCCGTCAGTTGCAGAATAAGTATTGACAGCTACAGAATTGAAATTCATTGCATTTCGCACCTCGTTAATTCTCTAAATATGGCCGTGAAAAATGTTGTGGCATCTTTATACGTCTGTTGATACATAATGCTGAAGTGTTGCTGGAAAAAAACGAGCAGAGGAACAGAAAGACCGAGCATCAACAAAGGTCAGCGGCCAGCAGTTTAAATCTCTCGCAGGAATCACTCCAGCACACCACCGGCATTCTACAAGGCTCAATAAACATTTATTTCCACCGTATATCCTTACTGGACTCTCAAGTGCGCATAACTTTCCAGCCCGAAGCAACGGTTCCATCTGCTTTATGAACCCATAACGCTGCTGGGGGATATCTTAAAGATGTGCAGGAGCTGAGAAATACTTTCTAAACCTCGACAGACAACTAACACGAGAACATGGGGCAGTTGGCATCTGTGAAGTGCCCACACTGGACTCTGATGCGGTTTGTTCGTTAGTTTATAGACCCATTTTTTACTTCCCTTTACGACTGACTTAACAGAATTTTTAAATGCTCAAACTGATATGTAATTCTAATTATACATGAACAGGGAAACATAGTCACCATTGGTGAGAATAAAAACAGTTAATACAACTGCAAGCCAAAACAGGATGTGGGGCTTTTAACATGTCAAAAGGGGTAGTCGTCACTTTAAAGTAAAGTAAAAATTATGTACATTTCTTCAACCACATGTGATTTATAAATACATCTATCACTTTTATATTTCCAACAAAAAAGCTAGTTTGAAAAATATCTTCAAAAATTCGAAGTCAATGGGGCCATGGTGCTGTTTTTTTTTTAATTTTGCAAACAATGTGGGAACTTATTTTCGAGAACCATTCCTTTAAAGGTATAGTTCACCTAGAAATGACAAGAGCCTGTTTTTGAAATAAAAAAGTAAATGGTGACTACGCGTACAAAAAAGTCATCTCTCACGTTCACTGTATGCTAAAATTAAGCGTGAACATCACGTTCTACATTTTTACTTGTAGTCTTTAGAAGTCTGGAACACCATTAAGGTGCCTAAATGAATCATTTGAACATGCTATCCCTTTAACAATGGTTGGATTGTGATTCTTGACATTTGGCCAGGTTTAGCCTCAACCCTGTTCACTATCTCAGGGTTCTCTTATGACTCACCTATAAGTGGCGGCTCATCCATCGAGATGCCCTGAGATTTGAGGTGCTTCTTAATGCAGGCCAGTTTCTGGACATTTGGACCCCAGCGCCGACCCAGTTTGTGGATCCGCTGAACCTGCGTCACAAAGCGCATGTCATCGTTCAGTTTGCACTCCGGCCTCCAATCAGGAGGCGGCAGCACTCTGCACATTCCGCACGTCTCTGCCCGTTCCCGAACTGAATCCAGGTACACCAAAGGGTCCTGAAACTCCCTGGAGTTGGGTCTTAAAATGGGGACGTCCCCCAGGGCCGCCCACCCTGCCCTGCTCCTCTCCCGCTCCCTGTCCAGCCGCGGCGAGGGCGTGGACATGAGCTCTGCTGGTTTGAAGGACTTGCTGGCTGAGGTAGTGGATGTGGTCCGGTTGAGGGCGGGGTTAGTATGGACCCTCTGCTGTGCTTGCCTGATGAACATCAGCTTGCCAGCGGAGGCGCGTCTGGGCCGTTGACGTGCCGGCTCGGGGGTTGCGGGGTTTTGGGGCATAGAGGGGGAGGCAGGAGCAGCAGGGGGAGAAGGAGGAGGTGCGGCACCCATTTTCTGCGTGGGGGAGGCGGCCATTTCAGTGATGCTGTGTGCAATAGTAATATTGCCCGGGGACTTGAACTGGCTTAGGGCCTTCTTGCTGCGCGTTTCCAATGGACTGGGCTGCAACTTCGGTTTCTTAGCGTCGGTAAGAGGCTGTTTGGTTTTAGCCTCATCACACTCAGTTTCAAAAATCGTGATGGCAGCATCACTCCTGCGTTTGGAGTTCCGGAGACCCTGTCTCAGCTTTCGGGTATCGTCCTCCACTTCCCTGGCACTGTGGCGTCCATTTGTCCTGCCGTTAAACCGGCCACCGTTGGTAACCTTATGCGCCCCGTTCGACAATAGCACCTGTTTGCGGGTTTTTGCATTGATACTTTGGGCTTTTCCTGAGTGAGAGAGCTGGGGCCTGCCATGGCCATTGCTGGTTGGATGATGAGAGTGATGGTGGTGGTTGTTGCTGTAAGCACGTAGGCCTGCGGTCCCAGCATGCTTACTGTGGTTGAGTTTGGCTTTCTTCGCCAGTTCTCGTTTTGCTTTGGTGTAGGTGACGTGGCCCTTGGTCACGGTGGCTGTGTAGTTCACAGTTTTGGACGGCAGACGGAAGTCTTTCGACTTTTTGGCCCCGACTGATGATGCCCGTGTGAGACCGTTAACCTTCGGGACCTGTGAAGGACGGAGAAATAAGACACTGTTTAGATTGTGACCTTTCATTTTTCAAAAATTTATGATTTTTTATTCTTCTATCTCTTATAATAAAAGCACAACAAGTAATATTAGATACATTGCATACATTGTATGCATTCAAGCATCAGTTATTGAAAAATAAATGATTTTTCAACATTGTAAATACGAAAAAGTTGTAAGACTTATATAAACAAACCAATACCCCCTACACAAAAGGGGTCTTACAACTAAAAAACCAATGGACTACATGAATTTACTAATTCAATAACAAAATACAAATGAATTAACCAAACAGCAATGGTACCCAGCACATCTATTACCCACACACAAAACCAATGCAAGTAAAAGGGTTCCAAAGTTCCAAACATTCTTTAAAATATCTTTATCTGCATTCTGTGTTAGAAAGTATATAATACTCTCGTTTTGACTATGACTTAAAAAGCATTATAAATGTCCATAAGCCACAAATATCTTCTTGCACGCTTAATGTCAAATACATGCATGTATTTCTCACACAACAATACAAACCACAACAGAGCTCCGAAAACCCAAACCAAAGAAAAAGGAAGAGGGAAAAGAAATGCACTAAAGAGGAGAATCGTTTTCATTTGGTGCCAACAGCTGCAAAATATCCTTAGAAGTGAAGTTTATACATAAAATCCCATTGAAGAACCAAGTCAAAGCCTATTTTCTGTTGCACACTACACTCAAGGTCTGCAAATTTGCCTTTAATGCTCCAAATAAAAAGAAGTCATGCTTTCAGCTGATCCGAGGCCTCGGTATACTTCAAGAAGAGCAGATGCAGCTTGGGTTACGCCCGGACTCTCATTGTTTAACAGCCGCCGCGGGAATCAAGACTATGCCAGGCTAAAAACAAAGTCAGACTACTCCTCACAATATTTTCTTTGGCTCTCATTTTTTTGGCATCACATGAAGGATTTGATTTCTTATTTGCGTGTTCTCACACAACCGAGAAAAGAAGCAGCCAGGGGGGTTTAAATGGGAGACCACTTAAAATCCAGGTGAAATTAAAACCACTTCCTGAAGTTTGAGGAATCTCACTGGATGGGAGGGATGAGTCCTAACTTTTCATTCAAAGGCCTTCAGCCTTTATACAAAACAATGCACTTGGAAGTGATCAAGTATTCACGTGTATAATACAGAACCCATATGGGGAGAGAGATTTGTGTTTAAATACCAACAATATCAACCAATTTTTTTGTTTGTTTTTTAGAATCTACCTCTTCTTATGTCATGCCCCACCAGGCGAATTTGTTAAATAAAAATATCAAAGCAGGTTATTGTCATACCTCAGCGGCTTTTTTTCTTTTAGTAAAAGGTATAAGATAGTGAATTAAAGTATGTTTTGGGGTGTTTCAAATAAAAATAATAATAACAATAATGTGATTCAAAATGTACTATATGTACTATATGTATTATTATAATTATTATTACTAATTATGATCATCGCTAATATTATTGTTGTTGTTATTATTATTGACATTTCTATCATCATCATCATCATCATCATCATCATCATCATCAGCAGGAGCATTATTATTATTATTATAAATAAATAATTAAATAAAACGTAGCAAGATGACCCAGCATTTGACCTTTTATACCTAAAAGCCCTTATAAAAGGTTTTAAAGTTATCTGGTTACATATAAAGTCCATTCAAATCCAATGATTTCAATTTCATTTTGACAGTCTTTAACTTCCACTCCCAATCTTTCTTTCACATCAAAAACTTCAGCACTCTATTCAGTGTAAAGGCGTTACATGCTGTCTACATGCTGTCGGTGGGCATCCTCGGACCAGAAGCACGGAGATTCCCCAGTGTCTTTGAAGTGAGACGTTGGGTGCATTGTATTCCTATCAGGTGCAGCCCAACAACAAAGAGAGGCTATTAAAAGATAAGGGGAGTGAAATGTGACCTCTTTCATCAATCGTTTCCCCTTGTCGGCGGTGAAAAAAACAGCAGGAGGGAAAATATAAAAGAAAGAGACCGACTCCAGCCCCAGAGGCAGGGATGATGGATGCTCTCTGCAGGTAGAGTAAGCAAATGCAGAATGATGTCAGTGCCTTTGTATCCCCCGTCAACACACCGCCGGTTTAAAGCGTCAGTCACGCCCCGCCCCGGCTCTGCGCAGCTCTGAGAGCGCAGAATGTGATACCACTCAGCAAAAAGCTGTGCGTTGTGGATGCTGAGTAGGCCTCGCAAGCATGCATCACGTCTGGTGTCTACCTGTAACGAGCGCTGCGAACACTAGAGGGCTCAATGAATCCAGAGCACAGCCTCAGGCTGCACGGCTCGCTGCAAGCTATTATTTAGAATGCCTGAGGACTCGGCAGGCGAGGAATGCAGGTCACTGACCTGGCCCCAGCGGGCAACCCCTTTTGCACCGACCGAAACATAGAGCGTGCTGGAGGACTATAAGGGAGGCAGCAGAGAAAGGGAAGGACGAGGGAGAGAAAGGTGGGATTGTTATCGGCTGGCCGGCCAGACATGCGATTAAACCTGTTCAACAGCCGGAGCGGCAGAAACAGGAAGGAAACAAAAACAAGAGCAGAGAACACACACGGACAGAACCAGGCCAGCTCTCTGAAGTGGATTCTGTTCACACGTGAGCGCAAGAGAGGAAAAATGACATCATGTGTTGCTATAGGGCAGCTGCAGCATGGCAGGAAGATTTAACTGAGAACATCTGCAGCGCTGCCGCTCATACCAAACACACACATACATGACTATCTATCCGTTTTAACCCTTACAGACATGTACATGTGTACAACAAACACCTACAATCTTTACATTAGTGCTCTTTGCCTGTATAAAATATTTCAACAAAAAGAGTCAACAGAAAATGACATGCACAATATTATCAAAGTTAACAAAAGATAGTGTGGAGATGTTTGTAGCCAAGCATTTAGAAAGTATACATAATAAATAAACAGTGACTGACAAAACCACAAAATCCTATCATAAATCATAATGGGCAGTTTATGTGATGACAGTTAATGTACACAATTTATGATTTATTTAACACAAAAAAGTGTTTATTTTGATACTCGTAGGCCCAATTATATTAGTGCTTTACACATAATCATAGTTGACCTTACAACGAAAAATCTGTTATCCTCCACTCAACCCTTACTCATCCTTTATCTATATGACTTTCTTTCTTCTGCCAAAGACAAAAGAAGTTATTTTGAAATGTTTGTAACTAAAAAACATTGCTCCCTAAAAAAATGGGGAGCATCATTTTTCAAAATATCCTTTTTGTGTTGAGGAAAAAACATACAGATTTAAAATATCAAGAGGGTGAGTAAATAAGGACATGCCTAAAATGAAAAACATCTCTCTAAAGATCGCACCACAAAGACTTCACACATTTTAGACCATGATGCATTAGCTCGCTATAAATCCTCATCTGTTTTTAATCTTTCAGTCAGTTACTGTTATTGATTGTAGAAAGATCTGTGTGTTACAAAGAAGGATTTGTTACTGTTAAAAAAGCATCTGGCCAAACAGTCCACACTGAACCCATCACAATGTGGCAGAGCCCTGTGAAACAGCAGAATGCAGCGTAATAAACATTCTGCTCATGTACGATGGGTCACGCTCACACCACAGCTCTTCAGAACATGAATGCTCTTCAGCAAATTGGCTTTTAAAGAGTGCCCGAGCGACAGAAAGAAAGAGATGTCTGATAGATTCTCATAGTATTCTGACCCATGACGCATCTCTTCGCGCTGTTTATTGTTTGGAGTACAGGGGATGAGTACTCGTGTGTTTACGAGAGTGTTGGTATGTTAACATGCTTTTTTCTGACTCGAGGGTTTCACATTTAGTCAGTCGTAGTGGTTAAATTTCTGACGCGCTTGCAGTTACAGCTTGCATTTCACGTGTTGTCACCATATTTGCTTAATATTAAAGTCTAATTATATGGGAAGTCATAAATGATATAATCGACTTAACAGCCAAATAGGGAAATGTGTTACTTTTAAAATGTAGAATGTGTAAAAACCTAAATGATCTAAAGTATTGATAGAAATTAATTATAATAAAGATGACATTGTCTTCAGAGGTGTATGGGTTTTACCGTTTTGAAGTAAACAATTAACACAAAAATGTGTACGTTTAAAAGCTTTAAAGTTAAGTAAACATACCGCTTAAATTTAAATTTGGTTTACTCAATTGTTCATTTTAGAACAAAAAACTTAACGAAACAAAAACTTGACAAATATTGGTTTATTTTAGAGAAAAGATTTTCACTGGTTTTTAATATTTTTAGGATATTAACTAAGCCACATGAAAACCAATTTTTTAATGTACATGAAATTTACCACCATTTAGTCAACAGAGAAAAAAAAAAATTTGACATCTTTGTTTTGTGTCAGCCACCGTAGAGTTTGGAATGGAAGTGGTGAACAGTGGAACGGTGTTGTTTGTCTTTTGCAACCACACTGCTGGATTTCAAATAAAGGACCTTTACATTTTCTGGTTAGCCACCTATGATATACCTGCACTGTGTTCATATGATCCTATGCTCTAAAGGTTAAAAACCCTTAAACAAGCTCTCATTTACTTTGCAACACAGCAATCGGAGGGACAAAACAGAACGTACCTGTTTGCGTAGTTGATCTCTTCTGTAGTGGCCATTGGTGTTGTGGCTCTTGGTCATGGCTTCTGTGTGCTTATGGGAGATCTCAGACAACGCATCGGACTTCTCACCGCGATCTCTGCTCACTGACGAATCTCTGCCTCTGGATCTGGTTGCAAACTCCTTGTGTACCTTGTGGCCGTTCAACACTGGGGAAAAGAAAAACACATGTTATACAACATCCAAGACTACAGTATCCCTGTGAAACTGCAGTTTACTTTTGTTAAAGTAAAGCTTTCCTTGAACATTGCCAAAACAGGATGTACTTTTTGTTCTTAGAAGTAGGCAAATTGGCAGCCTTTGTCTATGCATAACATTGCCTCGAGCTAAGCCTGTATTGAGATCTTCTCTTTAGTCCTTCATGATAGAACTCCATAAACATGAAAAATGGCTTACAGAGACACCCAAGAGAGACCTTCAAAATGTGCCAAGAGAAGATAAAAACTTGTTTGTACATTCAGGCAAAAAGTTTTCATCCAACTCATATCTGTTTGGTTAAAACACTAAATGAAATGTTTATAGAGCCAGATACAATTCAAATGCGTATGCAGTATGAAACAATTGAAAGTCAGTTTATGGTGTCTGATTTTACATGATTTTTTCCCAATCTTGGAGGACAACATCGGAGCAAGTGGAAACGTTGTCAAGATCTGTGTCTGTGGTAATAATTTCGTCATATTTTGTCCGCTATCGGTCCCGCTTGGGTCACCTACATATTTGTGAATTCATATTTTATAATTATAATAAACTCAATCTTATGAAAAAACTATGGGAACTATGGGTATTATAATAACAAATATCTTCACTGTAGTCACTTTTTGACAAGAATTTTCAGTAATGTCTTCTCATTTTATCAAATTCCCTGTCTATTCTGCGCTTTTTTTGGCTGTTCTTTCTTCAATATTCCGCCAGTCATCCATTTCAAAAACATTTTTAATAATGTCTAATATTAACCATGAAAGGTAAATATTGATGCACAAATGCATTAAATGTATCTATTTGTTTGTGTTCTACTGTGAGTCGAGTTGAGGACCATCCTTCATTTTTCCGTCCTCTCTTTCCGCACGGACAGCTGCTCTCAGTTGTATGAGAAAGTCTCCGGACAGCTCAGTCAGTCCGAAACATTGAAATTCAAAAGCAAACCTCGATTTGCCTGCAGACAAAATGTTAGAAACCATTGCACGAAAGAATATGCGAGACAGACAAAGACATACGAGTCCCGCGCAAGTTAAATCACGCATACAAGTCTAAGCGATCACATTTCTTTTGTAAGTACACATTAACCTTCTTAGGAGATAATGCAGTAAAACGTAAGCACAATCCAGTAAAGCAGCCTTTTCTACTAGCAAGCGTCTTGATGGCTCTGATTAACACATTTTAAAAGTGCTTTCTGTATTTACGACTGCATACTTTATTTTTACAGCCTTCAAATATCAACAGGCAACGGCGCGCGCGAGTGTGACAAGCGGACAGGCTTTTGCACTGTGAGCGGAGCGCTTGGAACTGCTACCGACAGCTGAACTCAATAAAACGTGTTTAATTTAGAAATGTAAACATGCCTCTGGGTTACTGAGGTTCAGCGAATGAAAGCTGAGCATTGTGGTTTTCCATCCCTCTTAAACGAAAGACACAGAGTGAGAGAGGGGCATGGGCGACAGAGAGAGAGAGAGAGGAGGTGAGACGAGTGGGTTTTTTAGGAACATGACCAGTTGGACATTGGTTTCCTCTTCTATCATCCCAGTGTAAACAATTTTCCACATGCACTATTGTGTGTTTCTGGTCTTACATAGACAACAATGAGAAACATATTCTTGAACGTGAGCCAACATGGATGGATCGGGTCCCATAGAAGGTGACCATGCACTGGCTGGGAAATGAAACGGAGCTCATGGAAACGGTACAGAGTGAAGAATAGACAACATAGTTGTGATCTGTTTGTATGGAGCGGTAAAGCAGCAATGTATGTTCCTATTGTAGTGTTAACAATTCTTATACAGTAGGTGAAAGCCTGGCCTTTAGAAACGGTACAGCAAAAACTGAATCATTCTTGGTAGACATTGGGACAATGTAACATCCTCAGCGACTGGAAAATTCAACTGTTCTGTAGTCAAAGGAATAGACAGCAGTAGATAGTTAAAGTCATGTATAACTTTTGAAAAATTGACATCTTACCCCTTTATTTACACATGTTACAAAAACAGTGCTTGTGAATGACATGCAATTCAAACCGGGATAGTTAAAGGGATAGTTATATAATAAATTATAATTTATAAAGATATTGTGAGAAAGGTTTTGTATTCACATAACAGAAGTTATTGGAGCTCGTTGTCGTTTGCTCACCAAGGTTGTACTATATATTTTATATCGTGTTCTTCAGAAACTCAAACTGATTTGAAGAATCATGATGTAAATAAATCTTGATTGATTTGTAATTTTGTGGTGAACAATTCCTTTAAAGAGGTGTTGCAAAGAATCTAAAATAGTTTATTTAAAAATATCAAAGGATCAACAAAATGGTAATAACTCATCAAATTGTAGTCAATTTATATTTTGCACGTGTGTGTGTTTTGGCTTTTACCTGCATTTGTATATTAAAGCGATAAAATCTTATTTTCTGATTCACTGCATTTAAGCCAAAATAGTCAGAAAACCGTATCATCAGGACATCACATTTGCTCACTACTGTATAGGAAGAACTGAATTTTATTCAAACTAGATGCCTACAGAGAGAGGAAAGGCATGGGATCCATAGTTAAAGATCCCAGTAAATTGCTTCGACTGCAGTTGAAAGATACTTCTCAAAGACAAGAAAGTCACTGGAAGATAAATTACATGCCTTAAAATTACAGCTGACAAACTATTTTGTTTTTAACATTACATATTTCATTAACAGATCATTCCTGTAATATTTTGCTCCCTCCCATATCAAAAACGCACAGACATCCTTAATATTGTGTGTAGAGTGTGTGTGTGTGTGTGTGTGTGTGTGGTGTGTAGGGAAGTGTTGGCGATGGCAACTCCACACAGCTGTGAGTCGAATGCATAAACACCTTATTACCGCCTTTTCCACTAAAGTGATAATTGAAGGGGAAAGAAGGAAGAGTCATGTGCCACTCAAACCCGAGATTCCCATTTCAACGGAGCAAGCTGTGATACTGTACATCTTTACACATGCAGCTTCAATACATTTAACTTTAAAGGTGAAATTAGACCCCAATATATTACAAAATCAATTGGATTATGGGAAAGCGTAAGATATTAACAGCAATTATGATCATTTACAGAGGTGTAAAGTTCACAGTACACATTTCGTTTACATGTGATTTACACTGTAAAATTGAATTGTATGGGATTTCCCCTTTTTATTGTATAAAACCTTATCCATTTTTATTATCTTCAGCTGCTAGAAGTACTATATTATGTACAGTGGATACAGTTTATTAATTCTATTATATACCATTTGTAATTCTATTAAAAACACATTGCGGTTGTCTTTCTAAAACCATGTGTCTTTGGTGATTTATATTTGCCATTATTTTAAAACCTAACCATTATTTGTCACTGTGTTTTTTAAATATCCAATAAAAATGTGAAAAAGTGCTTGTCAACAGGTTCAACAGTTTGAACCATAATGTTCAGTATATAAGACAGCGCTTTTAAGATACTTTTTCTGGAAATACATCTTAAAAAATGGGGATGTCTTATATTCTAGAATAGGCCTTTACATGTTATAATATAGTCACAACCATATGGGCGTTATAGGTGTAAAATTAAAATTTGGTTTGATTAGGAATACAAGGCATCCTTAAAAGACCAAGTCTTATAAAAGTGCCCAATCTGTTTTTTCTCTTGTAAGACTACAGTATAAATGTATTTTATTATATTTATCAAACACACAATCATACGTGCAATATGAATTATTTTGAGGTTGATGCATGTTCTTTAAACAGGACAAAAATGTGTCTTCGAAAGCTACATGTTGATAAGGGGGGAGGGTCGTCTCATAATCAGGGTTATATTAACAATACGGTAAAAGTGTCAAAAGTACCGTTTTACCACGTTCTGAAAAAGTTAGAATTTGAACATACAGGTTTCGAAAGGGCTCTTATATTTTATAACTTTCTCATATCTTGTAGCTTCTGCAAAGCAGCCGCTTCAATTAAGCTCTTACCAAATCCATTGATCTTGCCATTCAGTTTGCCCTTCTTAGGTGTAGACTGACACGATGTAGATGCCACACTAGGCGGTTTCTCCTCCTCAATCTCATCTTCGTCATCCAGATCCTCCTCATCCTGGGAACTTCCAAAGTAGGCCATGTTACTGGGTAATGCCGGCGAGCCTAACAAAGAAAGAGAAAAAATCGTTTTTTGAAAATGAAGTTTTACTGGGCCTGTCCCAGTACTTTTAAAGCTGAAAAGAAAATGGGATAAACCACAATAACTCTGTAATCTGTGATTTTATTGCAGCTGTAATCCTCTAAAACCAGCAGCTTCCAAACTGGATGAAATAAGGGATTGCCATGCTGTTGGATTGTTCCACAGGAGCCAGTGGACATTACGGTCTTCTTTTTTGGGCGCTGAGTGGAGATTTGTTGCCATGACAGACTGTGTATCTGACTGACAGCGGGATCTCTTTAAGAGAAGCTTTGCTTTTAAAACGCTCAAGCTGATAACCCGCAACATACTGCAAGATTACAACCTCATGTGAAGAACCACGTAAGCACTAAAGCACGGCTCTCCGATAGAGCAGGATTACCTTGAGGTTGAGAGTGGACGCTATGGTGCAAAACTGAACAGAAATAAAAAAAATGAAAACCAGAATATTCACTGAACACAGCAGAGGTGACACATGTCAACCGTCTGTTGCCCATTAGCTGCTAAGGATGCCCCCTCCAGGCCTCTCGGTTCTATAAACGTAACTTCCGAACACCTTCGGTACTCTCACACTACAACGCGCAACAATTATCATCATCTAGTGTGGTGCTCAGCCAGACTCATGAATGAAACATGAGTCGGGCCCTGCAAATGTGCCCTCATTAGATCTCTATTAACATTGAGCGCGTGGCTGTTGCGGCTGTGATGTCACTACATATCTTCTCGGCACACATGCAGACCTTGACATCATGCCACGTTAAAGCTCACAGTTCATGTGTTTGAGGGACACATGTTGTAACTGAAGGAAATACGGATCATAACAAGGTGGGATAAATAGATTTCGGTAACGGTGAGATCGATTGCCGGAATGCGTCATTAGTTCTGCTCTGCACATTGTATAAAGTATTTAAATTGGCATGAGTAATATCACAGATATGTCAACTTATTAAAATCTTCAAAATATTAGTTTTTTCATAGATCAATAAAGTCCCACATTTCATTTATAAAGTTACAAATATTAAGTTTATGTTACAGACAAAGTATTTTTTAACAATGTTTATACTTGTACAACAATATTGTTGGTGAATTCTAATAGAAATATTTGAATAAACAAGATGTACTTATTTGTATCTACATATACACAATTTAAACAGTATTTAACAGTACTTAGTAAGCCCTAAGTGTACACATTTTCTTGCGTTAAATATTCACGTCGAAACAGGACATTTTTGTAGAGAGTGTAGAGATGCGCAAGACTTGCATTCTTATATTAGAACATTTACAGGTTCCCTCATAGATCAGGGAACATAGTAGGTACGGGAATGTTCAAGGGTCATATCAGGATCTTAAAGAGAGGTCTTGTGGACCCAAACAAATAAACAAAACGCTCATTGGATGTCTGCTTGACAATTTAGAAAATTGCCTCTATTATCATTATTTTTGCAATTGTAGACTGGGGCAGGAAAAGGTCAAAGAGCCAATAACTCTCAGAGCTAAAGGTCAGCAGGGGTCAAGTGTTATTTATAAAAGATGTTGGCACCATAGGTCAGCAATCGTTCTTTCAGCCCAAAGTTCTGTATTGTACAGACACAGAATGCTGTCATCTCCTTCAGTTTTAGTTCCCCGCTTGGTTTGGGCTCTCCATGCTTCGGTGTTTACCAAGTCACCCCGGGGAATTCTGGGAAGGGAGTAGCACGGCTCTAGCAATGCAGTCAAAATCATGCAGCATCTTTCTCGCCTCTTGGCTCTCTCTGCTTCTTTCGCTGAAGCCAAATCTAA
The DNA here is from genome assembly GCA_033220385.1 of Triplophysa yarkandensis. Classification (NCBI taxonomy): domain Eukaryota; kingdom Metazoa; phylum Chordata; class Actinopteri; order Cypriniformes; family Nemacheilidae; genus Triplophysa; species Triplophysa yarkandensis. Next base: position 17,934,292 of record CM065660.1, on the reverse strand, counting down.
ATCTGTCATCTGCCGGAGAAATGTAGAAAATAAAAACCAGACCTTCCCCGGTTCCGAATTACGAGGGCTTTCATGGTCTTCACCGGCTGACACAAATCATAATTAAGGATGAAGGCGTCCATTACAATTGTCATAGTTAATTCAAGTGCAAATGTAATTACAAGTGAAGTTCGACTTTTTCCTGTCGTCCCGTTTTAGAAGGCAAATGAAGCCCTGGGTGAACCAATCCAATCCAGAAGAGATGCAGCGTTTCTTCTGATTGGATGACTGGTTGCCATGCGGACTGTTGTGAGCAGAACAGATGGGTAAAATAGAATTATCCTGCACTTGTTCGTAAATAGAAGACTAAAATTCATGTAAAGGTTGCGCTCGCATGCTTTTTAAGAGTCGAGCATGTTATAATATTTGGCTTTAGTAAATTTATATTTTTTTAAATAATTCGGAGGCACCCTTGGTTTAATGGGACAGAATTGTGTTCTAAAATACGTTGGTAGAAAATTCTCGGTTGGAGAAGTAAACCATCCATGCTTTTTTGCATAATTACTTACTATAATATTGTAATTTTACGTATTACGTATTATTTATCAATATTTCAAAATACCAAAATATGTACAAGAAATTAAGTCATACAAGCTTAAAATGTCAAGAAAAAACGATGACAGAATTTTCAATTGAGGCTAACGTAATTTTAACAACATCAACAATGTAATTAAAATTACGCATGTCTAGTCATAATATACATGACAAAGCTACTTAATTACTATAGATTTAAAAATTAACCATTAGTTAAAGTTCGACAATTCAGAGTTTATAATAGCGACAACACACATCGAGATGGCGGAGTTTAGTGCGCTCCACTGCATTAATACAACTAAATAGCCGATACTTTGCTGAATTTATTAATATACTTATACAGTAAACATAACATAAGAAATAATAGATATCAAATATTAAAATGCATAAAAAACATGACCATGAGGTGGTTGACGACCATGTCGGACTAAGAGGTTTTCATACAGGTAAAATGAATGACAGTTAGGAGGGGGGGCATTAATAAACATTGTCTCTCGGCTGTGGCAGGGATTATGGATTAGATCTCCCCAGTTTACATTCCAGAATGTACGCAAATCCATTAACCCCATTTGGCCTCCGCTTAAGGAGTCGCTGGAAGAATTTAATCAGCCTGCCGGGCACAAGGCCACGTCAGGGAACTTAATTGAAATGAAATCAGATCTTTGTGCTCTCGTAACGCAGCGGCCGATGCCATCCACACAGGTTTGCAGGTGATCACGGTCATAGGGTAGAAACTTTCAGGGACTTTGATAAATCGTGAATATCTGGCACTGTAACAAGTCACTACACAGAACACACAACAAAAATAGTGGCAACGATCTGTTATGTCAGGTTATTCATTCACTGTTATCTAACCACCTTCTTAAGTTTACTTTATGAGGTGTGTCTATAGCAGTACCATATATCATAAATGTGCTTTTCAGCGATTCTTTAGACAAATGGTTAAATCGGTCTTTCACACATGCAGGTCAAGACCTAAAATAGCTGGCAGGTCTGTTCTTGAAGGGTCACGGAGGGTAGGGAAACTGCAGCGAATGCAAAGTCTCACATTCACCTATCCTTACATTTTGATGTCAATGGAAAAGATTGTTTCTAAAAGCAAATTTTATGGTAATTTGGTACAAATTTATCAGTCACTTGATGAAAGGAAGTCAAATAAGGCAGACGGCAACACAAAGAGTTTGCATAACACACCCACATGCCTAAAGACAAGCACCACACTCGACAAGGTCAAACATAACAAAACCGAGACATGAAATCAATAGGTCAGTCAATATTGAAAATCCTTTATTTATTTACCTAACCCTAATGCCATTCCAAAACCGTATGACTTTCTTATTCCGCAGAAGACCAAATAAGATATTATGAAGAATGTTGGTGACCAAACATTATTGGCCCCGAAACTGCATTTTAAAAGTTCCTAAATCAAGTCACATTTACAGTATTTGACAAGAAAAGTCACAGGATTAAGTCTTTTCAAAATATAAAATAGGAGTTAAATTATGTTAAAAAACAATTTAAGGGATTTTAAAAAACATTTGATTATTATATTTTCTTATAAAGAATATGTAAGGTCACTTCCTCTGTCAATTAAACGTATCTTGTGGATTTTTAGATATATTAACTGGGAAATATTTTTTCCAAAATTGATTTTTGCAGTACAGTACTGTATATTATTTGAACATAAAACCACATTCCTTAAAACATCTTCTACTTTACATGTTTTGAACCTCATGATGTTTGACAAGCAAATGCATACTGGAAAGGCCTTGATTTCTCCATGTATTTAAAAACGCATCTGTACATGAATTTAATGAGGCATGTACTTTGAAAATCAGCCTTATGTCGCAGTGTAATTTCGGTTTTGTCTCATGAGAATGTTACTTTATATTGCATCAGAGCATGCATCTAACGCAATACAAATATTTCAAACCCATGTTAAGAAAAACAAGCAAAAACTTCTAAATGTGCTGTTGAGATCTCAAAAGGCTGAACCCCAGAGATTACAGTTTGTTCGAGACAGAAACAAAGACGAAAAACTTTTATCGAGACAGCCAGAGATATTATAGCAACATTTATCACAGCCTGCATTCACACGCAGCGGTTAAATACTTTCTATATTAGATAAGAATGACATCCCGTTGGCAGGCAGCCATATTTGAGCTATTGTAAGACTGGCCATTTGACTCGTGCTATATTTACTCAGATTTTATTGATTTCGTATTTACCCATCCTTTCTACACTCCCCTCTCGAGAAAGATCAACATTACTTCTCCATTCACATACAACCTTTAGTCATTGCTTGCACAGACACGCCAAAGTAAAGATGAACATATTAAATAACAGCCATACAAACACACCATGAAGATAACTTTTAATTTCAGAACAGAGAGATGGACTTGAATTCAAGGTTGCGGGTTCAAGGCTCAGGACTTGTGGGAAATGAAAGTAGGGTTAGTGAATGGAAGTTTGAAACCGTACTTGGCCACATGTTACTTCACTTTAAGTCGCACGACCTTGTTAAAACTCATAGCTCTGTATCATGTACTAATAGTAGGTTGATGTCCAGTTAGTCCGGAAGGCCAAAGTTGCTAAAAGTGCTAAAATCAAAGACAAGGCCAAGTTTAAGTAAAACCAAGAAGGAGAAGATTCAACAAACGGGCAACTAAGGCCACGATTACGCCGCGTCAGGTGACCCAAATACGATTTATCCTGAGGACCATTTAGATTTAAACTTGACAATGAAAGTTGTATTTCATTGAATGGTTGTCCATGGCAACTTATGTGAACAGAAGGTGGCTGTTATGCAAGTTGGATGTAAAACCCTTAAGAAGTGCCAACCGTACTGTTTTCATTGTTTTCCATTTGGTATGTCTACTAAGGGTTGTTTCACTGTGTGTTGTGTAAATGCAGTTATCAGGTAAGGGTAACTTTCACAACAGAGGCTTGTCCAAATATTCACAAAGTCGGACTAGGCCACAAGACCTGCGATGTAAACACAGCCGACTACAACGACTTTTTACTTGCACTGCAAGCGTAAAGAATACACCAAGTCCACGAGTCTTCCCTTATACTTTTTATAGGCAGTAAGGGGTTCATAACGACAAAACAGCCATAAAGGCAATCCTTGTTTTTCAAAACACAAGATCTTTCTGGGCTGCTTTTCTGAATTGTGAGGAAGTAAAGTTTATACTGAACATGAGCAGTCAAAACTCTCCCGTAAGGTTTATGTATTACATTGTAAAATCTCCATCTAAAAAAGGAAGTTCAAGAGCGTAAAACAAATCAAAAGGCAAAAACTCTCACTGTTACCCACAAGCTTTCCGTTTGACCAGTTCTGTGGTTAAATATTTGCGTTTCACTCTATAAGAACAATGTTTACTGACCTTGAAACACACAATCTGCTTTATAAAAGGCTAGTTCGCAGCGAGTCGGGATGGTGTGTGTATTCGTAAATGTGTGCCTTTGATACATCACACAGATAACAAAACATTAAAGGGTTGGTGTGATAGCGCCGAACTAAGTCTGTTTACACAGCAAGTCTACTGAAGTTTAGGTGCAATGTAAGGCCACTTCATTGTGTCACCAGAAACCGGCAGAGCTGCAAACTAGGTGTTGGGCTTGCCAAAGCAAGGATATCACAAGTGGAACAAAAGGTGAGGCATTACCTCGAAGGCATATGAAGGTGAGGAAATCCTCCGTCTTGGGTCTGCGTCTGGAGAGGAATGTGATATGCGCGTGCGGCGTCGGCAGAGAGGGGTCGGCCATCTTCACCGGGGTGTTGCTGGGAGAGTTGGGTTGAGACTGGGCGAACTTCCTCTGCGCATGCAGTCTGGGCCTGAAAGAGAATTTAAAAAATATACTTTACATACACTTGCTTTCCGATACACGAGAGCCTTCATGGATACATTAGAAAAACTTTTACTTCTGAAAATCCCCACTTGGCACTGAGCCTCGGATAACGTTGCCCAAAGCAATAAATTCCTCTTAACGCATTTGCTGTTGTGATGGTAAAAACTTCTCTCTGGGTTGCGCTGTTACCATGACTAATTCAGTCAATCTGGATCTCATTCAGACACGTTTTTGCTCCGATTAGCGCACAAGAGCTGCTATTTCTGACAGTCATCCAAACAGTCTTGGAGAGAAATGACCTGACGAAGCGGGAATTCTAACGGACAACACTTAGCGTAGTGGTCCACCACCCTTGAGTGCTGATTAACAGCAAGGCTGTGGAAAGTAATTAAATGCTTTATTTCACGCCGTCAAAACTTCCAACTACTGATAAACAGTATTTAGGATCTCTCAAATATCCAAATGTCAAGCCCAGCTTTCTCCACAACAAAATCATCTGTCATGATCGCTACAGCTTTTCCCTTTCAGGAGTCTGTATTTCTACTCGCTCAGCGGGAAGGCTTACGGCACAGAATACTAAAAGCAGTATAACCGTACGTCTTAATAGCTCATCCACCCTCCCCGGAACGCCAGAAGAGACACACGTGCCGCACTCTCATTTCAACAGCGTTTCATCATTTTACCCACATTTACTCCCCTCGGTCTTGCCTGATGTTTGCTGCCAAACATGTTCTCCTGCATAGAATGATAGGGTGGGCGGTTAGGGAGTAAGAAGACAAACATCATTCACTCCCGTACAAATTAATCTCTTATTCAATCAGAGGCCTGTTCTCGAGACGTCTCGCCAACCTCCGTCAGCTTTGTTGAAAGCATTGCTAATCAATTCTCGCAGACAGACAAATTTTCTATTTACTACGTCTCTCATGGCTGTCAGAGATGGAACGGCGCCTTCGTCAAGCCACAAAGTAGAAAAACGTGAGCATTGTGATCAATGTACGTGACTCGAAATATGCAGAATTAGCATAGAAGTAAGAAAATCATATCACACCGTCTGAATATTAAACAACGAGATTCAGGATAAGATGTTAATGTTTGTGAAAGATCTCCTGTATCATACACAATCGGTTTAGGTTACGGTCACTGGGCTAATTTACAGAACAAACCAGAAGATGAAGTTTTCTTCACTGGCACATTGTGTAAGGTGTAACTATTCATTACCAGTAACGTAACAAATAACTGGAATGTATTTTAACTTACTGTGAATAACTACAAATCTTTATCTACCCTCATGTCCCCCAAAATAGGACGCAAGAGAAAATGGTCACCAATATTCTGCATGTTTTGATGAAGATGCATGTCAATAAAAGATTTAAGAATTTCATTTCTTGACTTATCCCTTCAAATTGCACAAAGAGCTCAAATCTTTAGAAGACATGGCATAAGTCATACTGAGCATTTTCCTCACTTTGTCTGTGCTTTTCTAAGCCTTGTTTGGATAATGTAGCTACAATTTCTAAATCTTTACTACACCAAGGTCATGGGTTAGATCTCAGATTACGTGTTTAGAAACAAAAATGTTAAGTATTAATAAAATGTTAGTCGCTTTGGATTTGAGCCTGAACAAGATGCATATAAGCATAATTGTGTACCACATATGGAAAGAGTGACCAACACACTTCAAAATTTGGTCATGGAGCAACATTTTTTTATTTTTGGGTAAACTGTTTCTTTAAACGGCTACATTCTAGAAAAACAACTTAAGTCCTTACAGATGGGAGAAAAACTAGTTTACAAGATTAAAAACATGTTATGCTTCAAAATGACATATAGCTACACTTATGCACTATCTTTTTGAAAGGGCCTGTAGCTCCGCACCCAAACACTGACATGAATCAGTGGATATTACCATGAACTCTTTGCCTGTGTAAAGTAGATCACCGGGGGATCTTCTGACACCCGGGTGTGGGTTTCAGCCACACACACAAACATAAAATTGCTCAAGTGTTTCAGGCAAAGAATTAAACTCATTTACAGTGTCCAGGAGGATTCCCACTATATCAAATAAATGAAGAAAATTATGTTCTCGATTTGGTTTTCATAACAAACCTAAATATTATTAGTACCTTAGAATTGCTACATTCATGTGTTAGCACAGCTTAGAAAGTGTAATTTTGTGGCAGCTGTGCGAATGAAAGAACTAATAAAACAACGAGGGATGTCACGGTTCATAGAGTCAGTCTAGACTGCTCTGAATCTCAAAGACTCTTTGTGTTTATAGGACTTTTTTTCCGTATTACAGGCCATAATGTCATATCCAGTGGTATAGAGGTGTATTCTGGGCTAGTCTGATATATCCCAAACTGAAAAACATTCATCACATGTTAAATCACATTTGAATGTCAACTCTACACTCATGAACCAATAAAAAACACCAAATATTACACAACCGTGAGCATTTTTAATGCATTGGACAACTAGTCTAGTCAAGACATTTGATTTCACCAAATATTTTCAGCGGACTTTGTGGCTGTTCCGATCAGACCCGAAATGAAGCTTCAAATGTCGACCAAGGAAGTTGGGTACATTTCATGCCTTGGGCATTTCTCCATAAGAGTCTGCAAACTGCAACATGAGTGTTGCAGATTGCACATGGGATCCAACCACATCCTTCCATACCGGACGGGTAAAGAGGAGCTATGAGATCGACTACTCCGGGCATTCCGGTAGTGCCGGTCTTTCTGTACTGCGGTGGGAGAGACGTTGCAATCCTATAGCCCCATGGAGCTTCCCAGCCAGTGCACTTCTTAATGGGACAGATATGGGTTCTTTTACAATGCCAGTCTTTTAACAAGAAGCTCATGCATTATTTACAGCTGATAAATATCACAATGGGGTAAGGTCATTTCAGGAACTAGGACTCTTATCCGGTTACCATTCGGCTGATGAGTGCCAGAAAAAAGTGATGAGCAGTGAGCGAGGTCAAGTTTGAAAGGTACACCTTGGATTGATTTCTGTTTAACCTCAGAGATCAAATCTGTTTAAACAAAGATGTCTTGAAGATTACATTTAGTCTTTAACGAATCTACCCTCAATTTCTACAGATTTCTATGGATCTGCATTTCTTTTCCTGCTTCTAAACATCCTTCAAACTTCATTTGGAATAATCAGTTTCTTTCTGGTTTTTACTATTACGGTTTGAACAAAATATTGGGAAAAGAGGTCAACTAAGATTGGTTTTAAACAGCCCAGCTGGCAACGATCTGGCAAGCGACCGAGTGATAAAGTAAAGGAGCAGTGAAAACACGCAGGGTCCAACACCTGCCGGAGAGGCACGGAGGGAGGGATTATGGCAGGATGTCCCGATTTATCCTTCTCTAATCCCTTTGTCTAACCCTTCAAAGAACACCCCACTCTGATGTTACATATGGGACTCTCCGGTCACTGATGAGTTTATGGGACAGCAGCCAGAGCAAGACGCGTGGACGCCCCCTGGAAAAAAACAGCAGCTGGATCCTGGGGGCGTAATAGAGGGATGGAGAAGAGCTGAAGGATAGTGACCAAACGCTAAAGTAACCTTTGCATCACCTTGCTTTACAAGCAACAGCTGTTGGGAGCTGGAGAAACCTATAAAATCCATGAATTCTAATGTGATGTGGTATGTGGGAACACACATGGACACCAACTTTAAACTCAAAAGCTCAACTACATAACTCATATTAACAGCCTATGAGAGACCAGTCATGTTCTATGATGTACTGAAATTTTGGGTAACATGATCCTGTTCCTCATCCACAAGAGAGCCCTGCATCTGGTTTCCAGTGAGCATTCTAACGCTCTCAAGCACGTGTGCAATTGTTTTGAAAGATGGCTGATGTTCCTCTAAGAGCACCAAATCGTGGCGAACAGGCGGAGTCTGAGGGCTTCCGCAAACAATAGCACATTGCCGGCGCCAGAAGTAAACGGGAGTACTCCTTTGGAGTCGGCACCTCCCCCTCAGCGCCCGGAGCATCAAAGCATTCCAAAGCGGCTGGAGTCACTCCTAATCTCAGCAGCAGACTCTGGCCCTCTCCAGATCAGACGAGCGAGCAGAGGAGATGCTTGCGGGGAGGGAGAGAGAGATGAATGATCGCAGGAGTGAGATAGATGGAGAGGGCAGGCCCTGATAGACCTCAAGGGCAGAGATGTTTGAGTTTCAGGAGGGAAGAAAGGGGAGGTGGCATATGAAAAACCTTTGTGTTCAATGAGAACTCAAAGGGATCTGCTTTTTCACGTACCCGTCAACAGAGGCTACTTTAGGTTAATGCCATCACTGGGTGAGTGGGATTGCAACCCATACAGAGCAAACCACTGTGAAACTACAAAACAGACGTGTTGTTGATGTGTTGGTGGTAATAACAATGACATTTGTATTATAGGAATATTTCACCCAATAATGATAAATTCTCGGAATTACAAACCTGTATGACACAAAATAATCACTTTGCAAGTCAATAGATGGTGCACAGTTAATGTCATACAGGTTTAAATTCACAAGACGGTCCTGTTTGATTTTAAAGACCTGCCACACATGAATCCTTCATTCACCATTTCAATATTCTAGTGCTTTGCATAACACATCGTCAGTAGTATATAACATGACTTTTGCATTAAAGCCCAAGGCAATAGGTTACAATAAATAATAATTTTATCATTGTGTAATTATATCTCTTACAATTACATTTATAAAATCAGTAAACATCTCTTTTGTGTAAAACACAGAATTGTCTTTTGGTGTGAATACAATGGAGTCAATGGGTGCCAATGTTGTTCGGTTACCTACATTCCTCAAAATATCTTCATGTGTGTTCCGTAGAGGAAATAAAGCCACTAATTGACAATCGAGTTGACATTTTAGCACAAAGCACTTCGGCAGAAAAGGCTGTGGCTCCATTTATAACAATGTTTATAACAGTTGGACCAGACCTAGCTTTATCTCAAATCCCATCATCTTTAAAAATGTCATCCCGTGTCAACCTTACCATGATGTTGTGGCCGTACAATGATATGACTGCACAACACAACGCTCGGCATACGCTGCCCTGCTCCGCTGTGTTTGTGTAGCATGCCATCTATTTGATTTGTGTTTTTAGAGCAAAACAAGCACCGGAGATTGACTGTAATCTCTAATGTAGTTTACATTGAGTCTGCTCAGTACACATTGTGTAATCAGTTAATCCATCTTCCATCACATGCAGCTGCTCTGAGCTGTAAGCTTTAAACTGAACACAAATCACCTATCGATCAAAAACAAAGAAATATTAAACTGCAGAGAAACGCATGCCCAAGCCTGTTCTGGACATCAGCTTTTAGAAAATATTGAAGTAATCCAATCACTTTACTATATTCTCTTTGAGGTATTCAGCATAATGACTCTTCTTATGTTTCCGGACTGACGATGGTTAAAAAACAAATGCACTGATTGATTAAAAGAGAATATATCTTTCATTAAATCCTCAACCATGATTCTGGTTTGCCGTGTTTTCATACACATGGTGACTCCTTCTCCTCTCTTTCTCCGTTAAGGCTAACCAGCTCCAGATGGGCCACATGGTCCTGATAAACTCTCCCAGCAGTCTATGCCAGCGCAGAGCAGTTGGCTCTGAGATGACGGTGAGAAGCCAGCCGCACATGTGCCGAGCAGCTAACAGCAGCCAAAACAGCTCAGGGAGAAGCCTGACTCTGGGTCATTCATGAGAATGATCTAATAAACAATTCTGAAATGATAATCGCTACAAAAAACAGTGACAATGCAGAAACGCTGGCCCAGAATTCCAGATGCTCAACATTACTACACCGACTTAGTTCTACAACATATTAAGAAACAACATATGCTAAAAAAGCCCTTTCCAAATTCATTTCATGTAAACTCAAGAATAAACAAAATAAGTAAATTACGTAATTACGTAAATAAATGCGAAATCCTACAATGATAATTCTACAAATGTTTTAATATAATAAGTATAAAATTAAATAAAATTCATAGCAAATTATACTTTTTTATAATGTATATAGATATGATATTATTCAGTCGTTTCCCGGCATTTTAAACTTTGCACCGCATTTATTTACCTTTAAGTAATATAGAACATTTCCGAAAAATAAACCAGGATAATAAAATGCTGAAAAAGAAAATTGTTCTTTGTTAACTAATGTTAGTGCACCTAATAAATTGTGTTCCGTAGGTAAATATGTGATTTTAATATTGTAAGATATAATGTCAAAACTGCTTTTAATTCATTCTAATAACTAAAGCCCAACAAACCTAAATGTAACATTTTTATTTTACATACTATTATAACTTATATTTGTGTAAAGTATGAGTAAAAAGGAGGTATGGGATTTTCCTCATCAATGATGTTAATGACTTCCATTATTTTTATTTCAGAGGCAAGGAAAGTTATTACATTTTAATGGACCTCAAATGCAAACATGATTTTTCCTTAATAAAAACAATCCCCAATGAATAAGTCCAGGCGCGTTTATTGAAAAAACGGGTTCGAGTTTAATGCCATGTTGTTTTCAACATTAGCTAAATCAGATCCAGTTTCTAAACTGTTTGTGTGTGCGAGTCTTCAGGGAGATTACAGAGAGCAGAGACACTGATTCAGTAAACACCGTTGAGAGATACTATCAGACCCCGATCTGAAGAATAAATGAATGGGATTTCAACAGCCCTCCCTGAGGGGCGCTTTCCTTCAGACATTTGGAATAAACTTTTGGCCTACAAATGCACCTCAGCTAATTTCTTATTGCTTCTCTGTCTGTTTGAGTTAACATCTTTGAACAGGATACAAGTAATGGTTCGATACTATTTTGACCTTTAACCTGTATGCCCCACCGTTCTCCACTGATATACCAGACCATTAGTTAGGTGAAGACAGGGCTGTGAGGTCACAAAGTGTACAAATTCAATCTTTAACTCCTGGAAAGCCAACTTTAGAGAATACGCAATAAGACGCCAGTAAAACTTCACTTGATCATAAATAGTAACATCAGCATCACATTTTTAACCGTGGATAAATAAGAGCAGAATGTAATGCATCGTGTCATTTATACCAGAAACTGTAAAAACAATAACTACAAAACCTCGCATTTACAGGCTGATGTTTGGCGCGTCGTAGCTTTAAATCTAAACCCAACTAAGTTTATTTGACTTTTGGGGTCTTGAAAGTTCTTATAACCCATACTGCATTCCCACTTACTTTTTTTTGTACTACACATTTGTACAATAAAGTTCCTGCAGGATGACGGCTACCCAGTGCCCAAATGATACCAACGTTGTAGTCTACACACTTAATCCAATTTGGACTTGATTTCATTAAAGGAAACTGAAGGCTTTTTGTTGCGTAATGGAAAGCTGGAGCTGCCGAGACTGTAGAGAAAGAGAGACAGAGAGAGAGTGCGGTACTCCTACAATCCTCGTCTAAATCCCATGTCTCTCCTTAAGACGTCTGTCACTCTTTATGAAGGACTGCAACTTAACCCAGCCATTGTGATTACAATACAATAGAGCAGCGAGACTGAGCTCAGACAGGTGGTCTAGATTGGCACTGAGCCAGACGCTGAGAACCCACGCCATCCTCCCGTCTGGCGCTCGTGCGTGATGCCACACTGATGCTCACAAATGCTGTCAATCTCTTTAAATCATCATACAGAACTGTTAGAACATTACAAGGCAACAAACGCGAAGAGAGAGAGGACGAGAATACTGGCAGCCGTTCATGAGATCGGCGTTTCATGCGCAAATCCAGACAGAAGAGGATTCTGCAGTGCCAGACTGACTGTGTACAGCTGTTCACTTTTTATTTGCATTATAGGAAAAGTTCTGCCAAAAATAAAAAAATCTATAATTTATCTACCCTCCAGTCATTTTAAACCTGCTTGGTTTTCTTTTCTCTCAAAAAGAAGATATTTTGAAGAATGTCGATCACCAAACAGCACCGGCATTCATTTTTGGGGCGAGCTATCACTTTAAATAGGCATCAGTCTTAAAGGCAGGGTCTACGATTTCTGGTAGTCCATGATGACATTCGGAATCACCAAATCAAACACGTCCCTACACAAAATAGGGCATCGCCCATTGTTTGTTAGCCCCGCCCCCTATATACTTCATCTGTTGCTCTCGGCTAATGTTCTTCTCCACATTGTAAAAAAACACGCCGATTACCGCTGATTGGCTGCACGATTGTTTTTGGACTCGGACCAACTCTAAAGCACTTTTTAATAATTCCTTGACGTTGCCTTTAAAATAATATCTTGAATAAAATAAAACTTGATTGAGACTACTAGTGCTCATTGTAGCATACTGGTATCAGACTGACTTCTGTTTTAGGTTAAACTACATAAAGCCAGCCAACCAGATTAGAGTTTTCAATAAAAAGTGTTTGCCATAACACAAAGGGTGTTTGGATCAGTCTCAAGAAATATCAACATCTTGCGACATGAGTGCCCTGCTGTGTTTAAAAAGTTGTGTCCAACGGTTCCCCACTGAAAACATACTTTGTTTTAAGGACTATCACTGATGATTTTTCATCCAGGTTAAGGGACAAAAACTGTTGTTTTAAGAAAATAAGTAAATGTGATAGTAATGTGTTGAACTGACAGGCCTGATAAAAGGACTTTAGAGCACCACACGTAACTCTGAGGCCAAAACTGAGCTAATGGATCATGGCTGCCATTCAACACCGCGTTCACTATTGGCAAAGTCTTTAAGAGCGATAAAAGGAGCATAAAAGCATAAACAGAACAGGCATTAAGAGAATAATGCACGTATACAAATGTATACAAACTAAAGTGAACAAACTTCTTATCAATCGTTATCGGTTACGATGGACGCGTCCGAACACAACTGAGCCCAGGAGCCGAGATAACGTCCCAGTGTTCTCACTTATCCAGGCACAACCATTGGCAGCCAGGATTGTGCGGTGAACAAATACATCAGCCCGATTCCTCAAACACAGGACATTCCTGGCCTGTGAATCAGCCCGAGTTCGGAGCCAAGCGGCCTACCTGAGAACCCTCTTCTCACGCTACACCTCCGCGTTGGGCTCCAAAACATGAGTCATGGTTTCAATCGTGTTCAATCGGGCTGACATTGATCTGTCAGGACATCAAAGTGGACAGTTTGGCATGTATGAACACCAGCACATTAAAAGGAAAGCATCAGAGCCGTTTTAGTCATGTTCATAAGTTTTAATCATTATGTTTGTTGAAATGATCTTAATAATGATAGGACAAAATTCTCAACGTGAATTCATAGTCCGTTTTAGTGATACAGTACCCAAAACTGAAAATTGTGTCCATTCTTGTGACCTTTTGAACCTGTAGGAGCTATTTTTATCTTCAAAACACAAAAGACAATTTTACGAAGATTGTACGAAACTGGCACATATTCACTTGCAATTTGTGTTCTTCTTAATATCTTCTTTTGTGGTTTGAAGAAGTAAAAACCTCATACAGATTTGAATTGTCAGGTGTACTCAAATGTCAAATGTTTCAAGCTTATGCCTAGAAAAAAGAAGAAATCTTGAAGAATATTGGAAACAGAACAGTGACAGCAACCATTCACTTAAAAAAAACAGTGGCAATGTGTGCCGGCGCTGTTTGCTTACCAACATTTCTCGAAATATCTTCGCTTTGAGAAAAAAGAATATCACACAGTTTTAATATGACAAGAGGGTTAATGGTGCAATTTTTATTTTTGGGTGAAATACCACTTTAAGGGAGGCTGTAAGTTGTCAGAGCAGCACCAGCCAATTCCAAGATCTGGCAGTGCCTGCGCAGTCACTATAGGCAAACAATTCCAATGATGTTCTCTGGTAGAGTGGATCTCACATAAGCAAACACACAAACACATAAAGAAAAGGCCTTTTCAGGCCCTGCCACATTTGGTGCCTCCTTGTGTTCTCTGGGTGTATTTAGGGAGCCTGGCAGCTGGGGCTCTAAATGAGGGGTGGGATGTTACCAGCCTGACATTTGGCACAACTCAGAAAGTCAGAGCAAGCCCTCTCTGCATCCCGATCCTGGGAATGCAAACAGCAGTCTACTCCCAAACGGCTTTCCACATCCCTCCCCCTGCAACCTGTCCAGCCCCTGCACCTGTGCCCTGTCTTTTTCTCCCTCTCACTTTTTCTCCCTGGGTTTATTGGAGGCCAGGTGTGAGAGACATTGGCACCGCCTCAATCAGACTCGTTGTTACAATCTTATGTGGGCGCCAGATGCCCAAAAAAGTTGCCCGGTGCGCACACACAAATGATCCAGCACATGGAAAAGTCCATTCGTCATTTACTGACCCTCTTGTTATATTAAATGTCTAAATAACACAGAAGATATTTTGAAGAATGCTGTTTTGTGTATTGGCACAAAACCAATGCAGATGATTTACGTTTACTGCCATTTTTTTTAAATCTTCTTTTGAGTTCTAAAGGAAAAAAAGCAATATAGGTTTGAATGAACAAGACCTCTCGTGAATGGCTGAGTTACATCCAACATAACTATGCTGTTCTATCTCTTTAAATCTTTTCGCTTCACTTCAGTTCAGTTTCCCTCCCACCATTTTAGCATCTTTTATTCTTATCCCGTCTCTAATTGCAGAGTATCATGACGGGGTATATAATGACAGGTAGGCCCAGAGGCAGGTGCTGCACGTCATAACTCTCTCTCAACTCGATGCACAGAAGGTCTCTGTGGTTCTGACTGAACGGTTTTTCATGAGGGGGTTGAAACGGACATCTGCTGGGGTCTGGCCGCTGAGGCGATCCCACATCGCGCTGTGCTTGGTGGGCATTGGGCAGCGTCGTCTTTGAAGCGGCGTCTGTGCTCAGAGGTGTTTTGTTCCCCTGAAGCCGGTGGTGGGATTAATTCAGAGGAAGAAAAGCCTCTTCAGCAGGCCTACGCAAGTGTGCTCGTGAGGGGGTTTATGGCACGCTATGAAAGTTGTGTCATTAAACATCGAGCCTGATGAATAGGTGTTCCACAGCGCTAATGCCATCTTTGTGAATTCTGTGGGATTGAGCGCTGAGTGCGACCATACACGCTGATCAAAGTCAAATCCTGTTTGAGAGATGATGGGGGAAGTATCGAACGACAAAGAGATTGACTCAAACACGGGGTCGTGTATGGATTAGGTGATAATAATAAAAGGACTGCCTTTCTGTCCACTGCCTATAAAGGCATCTTCGATTCTCCTGCCTACCCTTTACATTTGGAGCTTTCCTTTGATGTCTTACATTGCACAGAGGTACATTTTGGCCATCTTATGTCTGAGAAACAGCTAACATGGCAGAGTACCCAGAAATGCCAGAAACAGGAGGAAACCATGAAAGGAAAAAAAAGACATCTCAACAAGACGACCCCAACTTCATCATAAAAATGCCGTCCTCATCTCACAGCTCGATAGAAAGTGCCAACTCAGCTATTCCTCAGTCAAACAGAGATCCAACCCTTTAACACTGATCTCTGCCTAAAAGAGAGGGATCGAGACAGGGATATCACTCACCTCTTTTTGGCTGGGTAGTCCTCAGAATACTCGCTGCCTCCATCTGTGCTCTGAGAGTTCGACCCGTCCTCTTTATGTCCTCCTTTGGACCCGCATCCTTTGAGCTGCCCGTTTGACAGGGAAGCTGTAGAGACAGAAACAGCAGAAACTGAGAAGGAGCAAGAGTCTCCAGATGCGAGGCGTCACGTAATCGGATTTGGCATGAAATATCATCACTCTGGTACACTTTCAATGTAATAATGCACCATGCAGAACTGTAATGGATCACTTGGGAAAAATAGAAAGAGGGGAGGGGGATTCATTTGAAGTTAGTACACATAGTTAAACCAGAGGAACATTCGTGAAGAACTTACATTTTGAAGATTTCTTTGAACAAAAGTGCATATGGAAGTCAAGCTCCTTATTACATTGTTTTGATCTACTTGTCTATCTGTAAGTGGGTACTAAGTGGGTAGTAGATGTGGTCGGTATCAACGGTTTTACTTAAAATTGTGACTTCAAAAAAAGGGAAGCGAGAAGGAAACCAAGCCGCGATTGTCAGCTGTGAAAGACATATATAGCAGTATGTCATAATCTTCACATACAGTATAACGGTCTGTGGTACCTTCGGTCTGTGGTACCTTCACTCCTTCTTCTATGGAAATTTGACAATATTTTCCCCAAAGACTGTCATTATTTACACTATCCTTGTGTTGTTCTAATTGTTATGTTTATTAAAACAATGACAATAATATATGAAGGACAGGTTTAATGACACTCACCCATAATGCTGTAAAAAAAGATCTACAGAATAAAAAAAAGCATCTTGAAAGTAGTTCAAGTCGAGTTCATTAGTAGTTCATTTTAGAAAATTGAATTGTTGGATTTTTCTTCAAATACTTGAACTATTTTTTTAAAATATTTTATTTAGTATATGTTTATGTGTGTTTATTTTCTACATTTCTTATGTTTACTAAGCTATATGAATTTTTTTTACAGCTTATAATATTGTAAGGAAATGTTCAACATTTTTAGCAATCAGCCTTGAGAAGACAATATAGTGGGAATTAATAGTTCTAAAATAACATTGAATTTAACATAGGGGGTTCATATTAACGCTTGTATCAAAAAACCAGAAGAATTTTGACGCTTATGAAGGTTATAAATCAATTTTGTTTGAACATTTAAAACTATTTCTAGCACGCAGCACAGTCCATTCCTTGCACTTCAGGTTTCAATTATGAAAAATCCAGCAAAACTTGCTTTATACAGCTCAGCTGATCTCATTATCATCCTTAACAATAATCATGAAATTAACATCCAGAATCCCCAGAGCTGCTTCTCAAATCTCCAAACGGCTGGAGAACAAAGAAACTCCAATGAAGTCTCCAACACACACGACGAGCTATAAAATATGTTTTTTGTTTGTACAGGCCACCATGGCCGGTCTTCAAAGATTGCGACTTGAGACTTAAGTGTTGTCGTCTCGTGGGACCAAACTCTGCATTTGGGATTGTCGAGAACTGGGACGATTTAAGTGCAAATAGAAAGATCCCCGTGTTCTACATTTCAAACAACTCCACGAGCTCGCGAGCGGCCGCCTTCCTCGAGCCAAAACTCCGGAGATCCGGCCAAGCCGAGCCGTCGTGGGCGGAGAGGGATCAGATGTAAACAGCTTAACGCGGGCTGCTCGCTTTCCTCGCCGTGTTTTACATATGTCGGTCTCACTTGAGTGGCTTTGTGAAAGACAGTCTGAGTCTTGCAGAGCCAAACATCACGTGTCTATCTTGCTCGTGATGAGAGTGCGATGGTTTATCTACACAGTCAGGGCCTCTAATCATATTTATACGTGTTTAACTAAGCCAATCCACTCACTTTGCTAACCTCCTGGTTTCCAGAGAGAAGGATGATGTGCGCTGCTGCCGTACGAGGCTATGATATGTGACCCATTAGTTAATGTTGAGTTACGATTGATTCGGAACAAATGGCACCAATCATTTTACTGGCCTGATGCTATGAGAATGAATATTGCAATTAACACACATCTAGTTGAAGTTTGTCAGTTCTAGGTCCGAATATCCAGCCAGGCAATGAACTTAAGACTTAAGTGAAAGTGTGTATCTATAAAAGTGCAGCACATTTGTTGCATTGACTCGTTGAACAATTGTAAAATGCTTCTTCAACTTACATCAGGTTGCAACAAGACATGATGATGGCTAACAGAGTAAAAGTCAATAAAAGTAAACAGAAATGTAGGCCACAGGAAGTAAAGAGAAAGTGATTGGGTTATGGACGGTTGGCACACTTCAAGCATAAGGTCAGAAATAGTAACATATATATGTTTATATGTCCATGCACTTTAAAAATTGTCATTCCATCCTTATATGACTTTCTTTGTTCTACATAACACAAAGGAAGATATGTTGAAGAATGTCGGTAACCGAACAGCGACGGCCCCCAATCACTTTTATCAGTTTTGTGTCCATACAAAAGAAGTATATGAATGCAACACTGTGTTGTGAGTTCTGTTACCTACATTCTTTCAAATATATTTGTGTTTTACAGAAGAATAAAATGATGCTATAGTTTTATTTTTGGGTGCACTACTTTCAAACAATATAAAATATATATTGTGACGGCATAACAAAACTCGTTTATTTAATACTAAAAGACATTTTTGTACTTACACATACACTTAGCAAAAACAACATGCACCGTTAAAACGTTTAATGTGGCTAAGTAAATATCACCAAAAACTTCACAACACTCCACTTTATAAAATCTTTTAAAAACATAGATTCTTTAAGAGGGAAATATTAAAATAATTGAGAAAAATCAAACAGTTATTTTGCAATAATGCTAATAGAAATATTTTGAGTTAAATATTTTCTTAATATTTGCACTGACATGTAGACAGCATTTAATTTGATATTTTGTTAATTTTAAATATTTTAAATGTAGTCTTTTAGTTTGAGTTTAAATTGTTTCAAGTAAAAAAACAGTACTTTTTTGAGCGAAACCTTCCGTTTTCTTTTTTAACATTCTTTTTACTTTGAATACTGAAACTGATTTCGATGGGTTTTCAGAAGCTTTCACACATCTAGCTCTACCCCAAAAGTCTTCCCACATCAACCACCATTAAACAACACTGTTAAGAGGAATTACAACTACATTGTTAGTATAATACAACAGCAAGAGAACATGATTGAGAGCTACTTTGATAAGGGTCTGGTGAGTTTATTCAAAGAGAACATATCAAGACTCCTGCTGGGGTCTCAACACAACCCCACAGCATGACTCTTGTTCGGGCTATTTACATTTGGAGTGTGGGGTTTGTCGGCAAACTGCTGCGGTTAGTTTCTCTGGACTCAGATGAAAAGCTCCAGCTGACAACAACTGTACTTCATATTGATAATGCATATATTTTGTATTCAAAAAATGCAAAATAGGCTGCGTCTGGGGGAAGCTAGGACTTTGTCAACTTATAATATAACAAAAGTCTGTTTGTATCAAATCATATACGGTGTCTACAGTGTCTAACATCCAAAAGACCAAAACCTGCAACCTATAAAAAGGATTACAGTATCTCTTCGATTTTATTCCTTTCATTCTTCTTTTTTTCCCCACGTGACAGATAAATAGGGTTAGCCCACATCAAGAGAAATCTTTCCCTCGGCCTGCATCTCGCTGTTCAAACTTATACGTACGAAGTCTGTTCTTTGTTCCCTTCAGAGTCTCTGAGCACTTTCTTGTGAAAGCTCTGGCTTTCTGAGGCCTTTGTGAAGTGAAGTCCCAGAGTGCCGAGCTCTAGCGTCAAACACGCTGCTATCAGACGCCTTCCGAAGCTCTAAAGTAAACCGGATCATATGACACTTTTACTCGCTGACACATACACTTACTGGAAATTTTCTTTGGAGATTCCTTTAAACCGACACAACATTATTCATTTTTTATTTCGACTTTTTAATCTACACTACAAAATGGGTGGTTTGGAAATCGTTGAGTACTTAGAAATTTATTATTATAGTATGAAACCAGTAAACGTTAATGACTTTTAACAGTGTATATAATAACTATGATAGTAAGAATAACAACAATAACGATAATAGCAATAATAATGACACGAAATCGGCAAATCTTTCAAAAAAATACGTTGGTGTGTAGATGGCATACCCTGCTGGTTTCTTACATTTCCAAAGGTTTTCCTTAAAGTCTGTGATGGCACGGGTCCTCCTTGAATACATGTCTGAAATGTTTTGTCAAATGAAAATGTGTCTGTGAAGCAGTGTCTCACCGTTAGGGCTTTTTCCATTGCTGAGGTCGTCACAGATCTGGCGCTTCTGTGCGCTCTTAAACTCCTTCAGCGAGAGATAAAGCACCTTCCGAACCACCCGCTCCTCCGACCAGGGCATCCCATCATTATCATCCTGTACAAAGAGAGGGAAAAAACGGAGGGTAAGCACAACAATAACCATACATAAAACCGTTCAAGACAAATCAATGTTTTCTTATTATTAAAACACTCACATAAACTATTTTATGCATTATATGTGTATTTGTGCTACATAAGCGGTTTAATCAACCGAGTAATGCAAGGTAATAAGGGTATGACAAAGCTATTTCCTAATGGATTACGGTTAAAGCTGTGTGCACCGAAATGATGAGCAAGCACAAAATGAAATGTGAAAGAATAAATGTAACTGAATTAAGACAGCATGACCTGAATAAATTACTACAGTTGTGTGCACTTGTGTGTATTTGAATACTAATTATGCAAATGACTGGAAAGCCATTCATACGATAAAGCATATAATAACCAGGGCCACGCAGAATCCGCGCACGCATTTATCCACAGCACGATGCAAACCGATGACAACATCATGTCAAAGCATCACGAGAGTGTCTCGCGGAAAAATGATGTCAAAAGCTCTTGCTGTAAACTCCACACGGCCGCACGCACCCCCTTGTGATTTAACGTTTAACTTTTTTTTTAAACTAGCATTTAAATTGAATACAGTAAAATATATTTTGCAGATTCCATCTTGCCCTGCTAATAACTAGAAAACAACAAGTAAGAGTTCACCCCGAAACGATAATTCGGGTCCTCATTAATCCAAACTCTTATCATTTTAATACTTAAGAATAAAAGAAAGAGTAAACATTATTTTCAAGAAGGTTGGTACAGAAGTTTCACCCATTGACTTCTATTGTAAGGACACAAACCCAATGCAACTGAATGGGTGCAAGATACAAACATTCTTCTTTCTTGCACAGAACACAAGATAGTTTGAAGAATGTCATAGCGGTTTTAAATGACAATCATTAATTTACATTTTAATTCACAATTCAGTGTGAAAACAAAATGCAACCAAACGCACATTACAATGGCATCACTTCTGTCACTTCACATCATTGCTTTGACTTTTAAATGTAAGAAAGGTGTGAAAACCCCAAATAGAGGAGTCATAAAGATTGTGTCATACAGTTAGAATAAATAAATAAAAAATGTTTTGTAATGTCATGCAATAACTGTGTCTTATTCATTGAGAGGACTATTGACTATTGACTATTGCTGTGTCATAAAGGTGGGGGAAATACAGTACTTAGTTACGGTACAATACTGAAGAGAAATACATCAACTAGATATCAGATAAACAGTTAAAGCAACACACGAAGAGGTGTGAAAATCCTGTTAAGCAACAAAATCCAGACACTGCTGTATTTGATTTTGCAGGATTTAATGGTGTAAACCGTTAAGCAAAGTCAAAACGTTGTACATTTTATGAGAAACACGAATGATCCGCAAATCTGATCTGATGGTCTTTGTTAGTGATGCCTGCATTACTGGTTTATTTTCATAATAAAGTGATATAGCGACTTCAATGAAATATTCAAGTTATCTCACTGCAAATGAGATGCACAATGACTTTATTTCTCATAATTGAATTTTCGCAATTCAGAATATTCTTAGGACCGGTTGAATTTGTAGAAAAAGCCCAATTAAAAGTGTACGGTTTGAGTGGTGCCATTGTTCCCGTGGCGTTAGGCTGAAGGCGGGGTAAAGGGAAACAAAAGGCATACGAGTATGTGAAGGTTCCTGTGCGGGGGCTGACACTGACAGGTGAACATCACATCTCCCAGCAGACATGTCAACAAACACACACATGCGCGCACGCGCACACACACACACACACACACACACACACACACACACACACACACACACACACACACACACACACACACACACACACACACACACACACACACACACACACACACACACACACACACACCTCGAGACTGCTGTACGCACTGATGCACTGCAGAAGGCTGACAGCAGCTGATTGGGCTTGCGGTGTGTGAAACCACCACAGCACCTTGTTAGTGCGCGCACACACATTTACACACCTGCAGACGTGCAAAACACACACACACAGAAATATATACACACACAGACAGAGCTCGGCTCAAAATAGTCTGCATACAAAGCCGCAGTTCAACCGCACTGCTGCTCTCTCAGACACCGGAATTAGCAAAGGATACAAAGCATCACGTTTTAGAATGAACTGCGTTATTGCTATAATACACCCCGGCAGGGTCCTTCGCCAAGAGATGCAATAAAGTTCACGTGTATTTGGGAAGACTGCTCCACACAGACGGCTGAAGTGTGTGATGCTGTCACTGGATCCCAGGGGCACAATACAGCAGGCTGCTGGGTAGGCTGCAATTACCCTACGCTTGCTATCACCTCGCGGTCTGGCGCAGAGCCAGCGCCACTCTCTCAATGGTATTACCGCTCCGAGCGCACACATCTCATCCTTCTGAAAAACTCTTTTCTAAACTCGACCGCGAACGCTTAGCCTTCCAGTCTGTTTTCTTTTTCACTTTCACCATCCTCGCCGCCCCCCCTTCCTTCAAAACTTGGCAAGCCGCCACGCTTATTTCCTACTCGTGCTACATATTGCATTCCTGTTTGGAAAAATGCTGAGCTGGATGTCGGCATTAGCAGAGCCACCGAAGTTCAGCGTGGCTCGCTGCTTGGCACACAACAATAAAAACAATGGAGAGGAGAAAAAGTCAATCAAATCTAGGCCTGAATGAACTAAGTGCAAGTGCACATTTCCAACATTACTTCCCGATTTATGGCAACAGCTGGGGTGCAAATTGGCAAGAGGCTCCAAGGAGTTGGTTATTGTGCCGGTAATATGTAAACAGAAACAATTAAAATCACCTTCCCTTTAAACTCAATGTACTCCTTCCAATTGAAACAATGAAATATAAATCACATAGCACTTTTACACATTTTCATTGTTGAAACGCAGCTTTACATCATGGTTGAATCATTAATATATACAGAATCTCTTTGTAGATTCACAAATACATAGGTTATATTTATAGATTGAGCAAACTTCCAACACCTTTTCGATCAATTTGACACATTTGAAAAAACTATCTTACAGTTAAAAGCCTAACACAACATTTATTAATCCATGCATGTTTTTTTTCTGGGTTTTATAGTTGGACACAGTATTAAAGTAGGCCTCAAATGTTAGCACCCAGAGGAAAGTCTTCCGTCACATAAAATCTGTCACCAAGACAGGTCCTGACGGATGATCCCAAGCTCGTTCACAGACTGGCAGAGTTGGTTGGCAGGAGACTGAGAGCTGGCACTAGCTAGGAGACGCCACTTACCCGCGGAGCACGTATGAACACCCACCCCTCTGCCCTGTCCCGGAGGAGCTCGGAGCATCATTAATGAGTGCCAGGAGCACACGGGTGTGCGACAGAGCATGAAGTGTCTCTCGTACGCACACACCCCATCATGCAGACGACCCAAGCGAGACTCAGAGATCCCAGCATGCTTAGTGCTTCATTGAGGGCGTATGCAATGAGGACTCAAGAACTGAGATGGACCATGTGACACCGCGGCTGTGCCATTTTACAGGCGTATGTAACTACACCTTTTTCAAAGACTGAAGGAATATGTTGTTAAGAAAGCAACATATGCAAAAGGATTTTTTGAAAAACTAGGTGATAAAATTACACAAGTCTAGAGGGATCCTCTAGTTTTTTTGTTTTATGAAAAGAATTCAAGATTCAGACCAATAAAACATTATGGAGAATTTTGGAAGAATACATCCAAAGCACAGCACCATTGTAAATTATCCCAGACAACCTGCATTATTTTTTTAAGTTATTTGTATATATTTAACATATAAACTGTGTAAAGCACGTAAATGTGTGTTTAGTTAATGAATGTGCAATTGCATTTGGTGTAAATGAAAACCTTCCTAAATTAAGTAAATTCTCAGTTTTTCAGTCAAGGCATTGAAGAGTAAACATGAATGTCATAATTTGATAAGTTGATAAATGTGTAAAATCTCTTTAATATGTATTTATTTTTAAGGCTTGT
The DNA here is from genome assembly GCA_033220385.1 of Triplophysa yarkandensis. NCBI lineage: Eukaryota > Metazoa > Chordata > Actinopteri > Cypriniformes > Nemacheilidae > Triplophysa > Triplophysa yarkandensis. The sequence continues at coordinate 17,909,936 of CM065660.1, read as the reverse complement.
GGGAGGGGGGGTCATACAATCTGGTTAGGGGCTTAAAACCAACTGAAAGTTCATATGAACAATGCTAAATATAGCAGCAAGGACCTGGATCTCATCAACAAAGTATGTGGGCCAAGCGCCAACAGAGATCTCTCTTTAAACATGCAGAAATTAGTTTTAACATGAATTAGTTAAAAGACAAAGAGAGAGAGAGAGAGGAGTAGAAAACAAGGCAGGGGTCACGCATTAACGGAACAAATATTTAAACGCCCCTTCGTCTTTGCACACATGTACTCCAGATGCCGAGGAACCATTTGAAGGAGAAAAAAAGAAGCAAGCACAGGTTTTGGGTCAGCAGTGTTGTGTATATATATCTGTATTCACAGGGTTTATCTGATCTAAGTAGGTCGATGACAAAGAATTCCGCCATAACCAACAAAAGCTTTCGAGCACACCCCCAGTAGCATCATACAGGTCTAAGCATTACAACTAAAGCTAAAGCTACAAAGTTAATATACAAAATTCCAAGGATAGGGAGCAAAGAGCTGCATCCAAGGGATTTGTCACGGGGCAAGGCTTCAATGCCTGTAAAACTCAAACCAAATCGTCCCTTAAACCTGCTCTCAAATTTGGAACCAGTAATATTTTAGGCTGTGCCGTGACAATGTCCCTTGCCAGCATGTCCAGAAGGCCGATTAGCCGATCCAAACAAGCACCAGAGCAACTCCGGTACAAATGAGCCCATGTAACCACAAGCTCATCTCTGCTCGAATTCCCTACGCTTCCGACACGTCTTGCATGCGTGTCCCGTTCTCCCGGTGCGCTTACAGGAGCCCTGCGGGGTGGTGAGAGCAAGCCACTGTCAAGGGACAGAAGCATGGTCATCATTTCCTCTCCGCTCTGTTAATCAGCTCAGCTCTGGCTCCATGCCGCTGGGCAGCTTGCTGAAGGCCGAACCAGACACGCTTGAGTGAAAAACTGCCAACGCGAGGCAATGGCCAACGCGGGGTGCTTCAAACAGCCGCATGTTCGGTTTATACAAAAATAAATAAATGTCAAGCTGAATTACAGGTTATGGGAGAAGGCTGGCTACCTTTAGAGTTACAGCTGGCCTAATAAAGAGAAGCTCTGTCAACAAAAGATTCATGCGCAGCAACGGCCGAGGACTGGGTCTTCAAACGTTGCTGCCGCTAGAGATCAAGAGATAGAAGCTGGTCAGCTTCATGCTGACGCATAAACACAATAGATCTGTATCTCGTCCGTCTGTGAAAAAGCAAGCGAGATGGTGAGAGAAGCCAAACAAGATGTAACGACACTGGTTATGGTTGGCTTTGTGGGTCATAAACAGTTAGGTAAAGATAGTGTTAAGTAAGCCACTTTAATTGACTGAAATAAAGCATTAAAAAATAAAGTTATTTAGTTTTAGTTATATTCGTTATATTAATATAAAGGCTTATTTACACATTCTCAAGCAAATCTTGAAGAGATTTGAAGACCACTGGCTCTTGAAGCGAATTGAAGACCACTGGCTCAGAAAACACTGTTATTACAGACAAATGAAGAGCAAGCCCAGATGACTTTTCCACACCAGCATGTTAAAGAACCTCTAAATCCATCCCAAAGGTCCCAAAATCCCAAACCACGTTAACTTGATCCGTTTAAATAGCTCATGATCTTTTAAGACACTTAACATCCTGTAGCCTGGTCAGAGCAAAGAGGTATTGAAAAAACAGACACTTTCCATACGTTAGATGATATTGTGTCAACGTGAACTGGGATCTGTCCGCATTCCCGGCATAATTTACATTTGAGGCAAGATTTGACTATTCTGTCTGACCACGAGGAGAACGAGACTGACATCGGTCATGTTCTGGCCCTGTTGAGATCCATTTCAATACTGCATATAAAGCTCATGCTGGCAGAAACCACACGGTTGTAAGTGGCCCAGTGTGCTTAAGAGAGAGTGACACACATATACAGAAATGATCGGGGAAAGTGTGGGTGCTTCAGGCAGAGGAAGTGATGTGTGACTGGGGGCGGAAACCACAGGTATATTCACAGCATGAGATGTTTCGTGGAAACAGTCCCGTTGGATCAATACACAAAACGCCAACTTTTTAAAATCAGGTTTGCCACTAAATTTTCAACTGTCTATTATTTAGTATAATGATGCACACTTATGCAATGGTTAATTCATTCAAAGCGTTTTATAAAACACATTCAAACCTCTACACTTCGGTCTCCCCGTGTGGTAACCGAAGGGAGTCAAAGTGTGTCATTTAGAGAGAACGGCCTGTGAGGATGCATCTTATGAAACCAGAAAGTTACAGCCGGCTCAGTGTGAAATCCGAACGCTCCTCTGCTGAACGCGTTTACAGCGACACCATGCAACCAAACACTCCAAAAGGCCCAACTCCCCATCACTTTAACACATGGGGAAAGCTCTCTCCGCATATCTTTTTTAGTCATTCATTTGATGAGAAAATCGCCAATGCATGTGACAGATCCCCCCGTAGCTTTAAGGCAGTAAATGAAGATATTTCTCCAGAGCGGAAACAGTCGGAGAGAGAGAGGAGAACAAAGCCGAAATCAAAGACTATAATCAGCATGGTGGGATTTAAGGGGAAATGCAGAAGTCTTGCTTCTCCTGGGTGGCACAGGAAGATGTGTACAAACCCACAACAGCCATGCCACCCACCCGTACACAAACACACAAGGATCGAGGTTAAGACGAGTCTGAAGTGCTCAAGATGCTGGAAACTCTTGCTATTTATATGTTAGTCAAGTATATATATGCTATAGATCTACGCATTAACAAAACTGTTAGGTGGAGGCACTACATACTGCTCTCTTTACTGTTGTGCAATGGTGGTCAGTAAATGTTCGAGTTACATGAACAAAGCAAAGCCAGGTCAACTTTTCAGTGGAAGCCCTTAAAACTGAAACCCACATTCAAAGACAAACATCACCCCGCAATGCAAGAGTTGGAGTCCTTCGTGAGAGTTCAAGCTGGCAGTGGTGGGTTTGATGAATCTGTGTATGGAAAATTGGGGTTTGGCTAACTTGAGGAGAGAGAGTACAAACAAATAAACACGGCACGCTCATTACCACAAAAGCCAGCTGTTTAAACACGTCTCCTTTCAACATTTTGATTTCCACATATTGAGAATCCTAAATCCAACTCAAACAAAAGGGGAACACTGAAGACTGCACGAAAAAAACTCTTCAATTGTGTCCGAATGACCAGCAGCTACCGGCAACAAGTTGGTTCGATTCGGGCAACCCGAGGCCCTCAAAAAAGCATCCATATCACGTACAATCAATACCTTCATGCTGGACGGCATATGTCATGCTAAGTGTAGCCATCACGTGTAGCGGACGACAAATAACGTTCAGCTTAAGTGGGCAGCGGGGAGCACTACCAGTGATGTCAGAGGCTTCCCTGATAGTTTAACAAATGCAATGTCATTTAAGAGTTCTCCAACAGAACGCAAATGCAGTGTAGGCAAGTCAGATTATTTGTAATTGTTTATCAAATGTTTGCATATACAAGACACTTAAATCAAACAAAACTTTCAACACAACGCAATGACTCTTTCAGCGCTGTCAAGACGATGTGAATGCTTACCAGACAGACTTCCAAATGAATGCTCTATATAGCCAGCCTCTTTTAAGACCTTGCTAAACTTTGTTGCATTAAAGGGGTAGTTCACGCGAAACTTAAAATTCTGTCATTTCATCTCCCATTTGTTTTTCAAAACCGGTTGATTGACGTTCTTTCGCAGAATACAAAAAAAGATATTTAAAAGAATGTTGGTAACCGTTGTGACACTGGTGAAATTGACCAAGGCTAGCTTGTTAACTCAGTACTCTCACATGCCAGCTGGAGGAAATCCAAGAGTGTGTGTGTGTGTGTGTGTGTGTGTGTGTGTGTGTGTGCGTGCGTGCGTGCGTGCGTGCGTGCGTGCGTGCGGACATGAGAGGACAGTGAAGAGGTTACCCCTGACAAAGACATTCAGAGCTCAACATCTAACACACATTTACAGTCATTTCAAAAGCACTGAAACTTTCAGTCTATAAACCACAGTCATAAAAGTATAACATCTACTCCTCAATGTATAACAACTGTGATCTACAAAACGGACCTCCATTTCCTAGTTCAACTACCAAAGTGCATCTAAAATAAAACTTTAATATAATACAACTTTCCAGTCTATAATTATAATTAAGAGAGGGAGAAAGCAATGAATACAAAATCACAAGTAGATCCATTGCCTCTAGAACGAGCTTTTGTGGAGTCTCATGGCGGCTCGAAATGCTAGAGTTTGTTCATGCACATTCAACCATGCACATTCTTCTACATCATTCTATATCAATTTGACATTTTTGAAAATTTCGTCATGAATCAATCATCCTCGCTGTTTGTCACTGGGCTTTGCAAATTTCTAGCCAATAAAAAGTATTGAAAAATGCATGTCAACTTTGAATGTGCAGCTTTTAATCATTAAAATAGGGCTTTTTCACCATTTGTGAATGCGACGATCCAAAGTTTGGGAAGAAAACAATGAATATTTTTTTACAAGGATAGACATTCAGGTCGTACAGTTTTTTGTGCAGAAAAATCGAAATTGTGTTTTGAAGCAGACACCATATGAGTCCTGTGTGAGGCAGTGAGACGCTTGCGAGCCTGGCATGGTGTTAGAGAATTAGCTCCTCATCTAACAGCTGCTTGAAATATTTTCCAAAGCATTGGCAAGAAAACAGCAACTGCAGCGGAGCAAGGGAGATGTAGCTAACACCACCGTCCAGAGAGGGCTTAAGCGCACTGGGGCGAACAAAGCTTGCGTCCCAGGATGCCCTCATAAGGTTGGCACAATCTCGCCGATTTTTACACATGGAGACACATGGAGGTGTTTATGCCAGGCCACACTCCTGACTCATGCACTTGGGAGACAAATTGAACAGCTGGGTACTAAATGTTGAGAGACATGAGCCTACAAGACTGTGGGTTAAGATCTTGAACTTCAAATGCGATGGAAGAAAAGAAATGATCTTAAGGCATGACTTTGTGTACAAGGATTTAACTGGACCATGATAATATTATTTTTGAAAGGGAAAAAGAGTTCAAAGACAGTTAATCCAATTTCCTCAAGTATCGTGGTTTCATACCAAACATTTATCCAATATTGACTTTGAATTACAGACCATTGTGAAGAAATTGACTGAACTGATGGACGCCGTGCACGTGCATAAAATCGTGATTCGCAAATGGGGTCGAAAACAGCAGCGGGTCTATTTGCTCAACCATAAACATTAAAGATGCACTATAAAGTCCAGGCCGACCCCAGAGAAACATTACGCTCCGAACAGACACTTTCTCTCTTGCTCTACCATTTTCTCTCTCTCTCCACCTCTAACAAGCTTCATAAATATACATCAGCTCTGTTATTTGGACACCTTGGCAGAACGAGTGGTTCTTTAACTGTCAGGGAGTAACAAGCGCTCCCTTCAGGAGTGTTTCCCTGCTTCATTACCTACACGCCTGGCACGCCGCATCACACCGGGCCACGTGTCAATCACAGGACAAAGAAGATGGTGACTCGGGGCCGGCGTCAGAGCTCGGAGCGTGGAGACGCCACCAGACGGCCCGGCTGTTTATGGAGGAAACCATTATGCCTCTGTGGGACATGGCAATCATACAGGAGACTTGTAAATGAAATGAGAGCTGGGTTTTAAATGATGTACTGTGCGCTGTGCACTTTCACGGTATGAATGAATGCACAGTGTGTAGGGTAGTGCAGTGAAATGGACATTTTGATGAGGATATTTATTTCAAATGAAATGTCTTCGAACATGTCTTGTAGTCACCAGGCTAGTTTGAAAGAGGTTTGAAGGTTAAGTGTATAATATTTTGGATGATCTGTATACATATGCATATCATGTCTTCAGAGCCGTTGTGTTTATCACTTTCGAATTAGAAATTTTTTCTAGATACACAGAGGTTCCTCTTATATTGAATTCACAGTCATGTTTCCAAGCAGCCCTAAACGAACAAACAAATGGCTCAATTCTTAATCTTGCTGCTATATGCTGGTAAATTGAACAAAGTGGACCTTTAAAACTAAGGTATATATGTTCTGTTGGTTTTATTTCGTTCTTATATTGTAGTGCTGGTAAATTGGAAAAAGGAATTTAGACTAGTACATTTTGCGAAATGGTCTACGCATTAAACAAAAACCGTAATCTGATTGGCTTTGCTCGAAACTGGTTTTCAGAGATATAAATTCTCCTATGAATCTCTTATGCTTTCTGAGATATTTATAAGAATATATTTATATTTATACTATTTATAATTCAAACACATTTGGTGTACTGATATTGGGGAAACCAGACCAAAGTGCCTTTATTATAAAAGTGCTGCATATTAAACCATATAACAACATTACTTACGAGACACACGACAACCAATGATATTACAGTATCGTCCTACATGCATTTAACAGGCTAAAAACTTTAACCAACAATTACAAAAAAATTTACGCAACGAATCTAGGATAGCACAAGGGTGAGAAATTCTGAATTTCAGGCCGAATCCTTATCTTTTACTAAAATATGAAAAAGTAGATCTACTGTTTTTTGTGTGTACAAGAAAAAGAAGTCCTAATGTCATAATAAAACCAGAATAGATGCTCTGTGCTGATATTATCTCACTGACATGCTAATTACTCGATTAGCCGTACCAATAATTATCTCAGGATTTTTTCCACTCCACGACCCCTGTTTTGAAATGCAAACGAGTTTATGTACCGAGAGAAAATGATGATAGTAACAGCCGCAATGACGTATCTGGCGCGGTTTAATACCGCAAACAGCACACTTCGAGTTCAACAACCATTATGATGACTGAATAGATAGCAGTCCTTCAGACACCTGAAGACAACCGACTCGATTCCCTTTATTTAACCTATGAGAGAGCAGTTATTAAATCCGCCATGCAAACTTCATTACCGACACCTAAGCACTCCATTCTATCCCCTATGAGTGACGTGATTCAATTCTCACCCGCCCTGTCGACCCTGGACGGGTCAAGAGAAAGGCATATCGGCCAGATCCCGTAGAGTTCCTGTTTGCAGAAGACGCACAGATGTGAAACATTTCCAGACCAAAACACGCGAACAGCTCCCATTATCTACCCTGGATACATATGGGCTTGCATTAATCGAGAGCAATGGGGGTCGGGGTAAACATATGTCGACCATAAAACACACTTAAGCTTATGAAAAAGACAGTGGTCCGACACAAGTTTTGATGTTTATATAAACAATATCAGCAATTTTGTAATGAGTGTTATGAGTTATGAAAAAACAAACAAACATAAAAAGGCTTACATGGGTGACAGAGCAGTTGTAAGGTCTACATTGCCACCGTGGCCACTTTATTATTACAAACGAAAAGATGGCTTTATTCTGTCTGACATAACAACCCAATTTCAGCCCTATAGGAAATGAAATGTGCCTCTGCAGCGTTGCTGTTTTCTTCCTTCATCTATTAAATTGTCACAGTAAGCGGCCAGTTACAAGACGTGACAAAACACATTCACCGCACGCCAAGGGCCACGAGATATTACATTACGTTATTTGGAAACGCATGCGGGGAGAGGGTTTTAAAAAACAAGGATTGGGAGAGAAAATGACAGGGAGGGCTGACGTCTGCAACACATCGAGCGCCTGTTAATACTCCTGTTTAAAACGGAATATTTGGCAGGAAATTAAGTGAAACCGGTTGTATTGCTTCAATTTTTTCAATCAAATTTATTTCAAATTGTCTTTAAATGTGTCATCAGCGACGGCACCCTTTCTCTTCTATTGTGGAAACAAGTTCCAAACATTCTTTAAAATATCTACTTGTTTTGCAACAGAAAGATAGCAACAAAGGTTTGAAATAACAAGAGCTAGGTACAGTTTTTTGGTCAACTATCATAAGAGGATTTTTTTTTACATTTACATAAGCAGAAGTCTTCTGTAACAAAGCAGTCAAAAGCAGAGAGGAAGCAGCAGCCACGCTCGTGTTGGGGTGTCCAGGGGTCCGTGCGTGGGTGCGAGGGGTCAGTGTGACCAGGTGGCCCGGGTGTTAGAGGTCACACCCACCAGACAGCTTGCAGCGAATGGCTAAGCTTTACTGCTCAATGGGTCTGTCAATCAAGATTGATTATTAAGAGTGGGTGAATTTGTCCCTCCCCCAGGGTGATCCCACCCCCCACTAACAAAAAGAGACTTTGCATGACAAAGTAGCGAGGATTTCATGAAGAATGATGTTGAAATCAAATAAAGAATCCCTTTGGCCTCCCAGAATGCACCACACTTCCCAAAAGGATAGGCTTTTGATATAAAGGTTTGAAAAGGTTATCCCACTGTGCCCTTTATTCTAACACATTTACAAAATCATTCAGTCTTAGAAAGAGAGTTTTCCGATCATTACGAAAATATCGTTCGCAAATGTTGTTAAAATATATTTGCCATTAAATCGTAAAGGTACAGTCTTTAACTTCTGCCTCCATACTGCCATTTCGGTTTGAAACAACTTTGTTTTCTGAAATACAAAACTATATTCTTAACCTTTTCATAATAATTTCATTATGTATGTTTTACATCCATAAAACCAAAACAACACATCCAAAAACATAATGATTTTCAATCTGAAACCATTGTAAATATGAAAACACATTTCTTGAAAAAACAAAGACAGTCCTAGAGCTTTTCTTATTTATGTAACTTAATGCCTTTCTTTTATTTAACTGTTTATGTATTCTTATTTATTAATTATTATTTGTTTTTGTGTATTTATCTTTTCTCTTATGTTTATTTATTATTATCTTTTAGTATTTTATAAATTATTTTAACTGTCATATTGCCCTCAATCCATATGTTCTCTTATTTATGTATTCCCTTGTATATTATAAAGAAACTAAACAAAAAGGTTTTTTGAGTGATTCAGGGTTTATGTACAAACACGATATCGCTTAAATATATTTTACACCAGAAAAAAATTAACATTACCAAGGTATTTAGAAAAGCACTGGTAACAAACTGACTTCAATTGTATGGACACAAAACCACAGAGACATTCTTCTAAATATCTTCTACAGTGTTCCACGGAAAATAGATACGTATACAGGTTTTAAACAACACGAGGATGATCTCATACACTATCCCTGTCAATTTGAGGAGGGCCTAAACCATATTCAACCAATAACAGACAGTAAACCTGTTTGAAAATAATAGTTGTATGGTTAGATTAAGCAAATCTATTTAATTCCACTTGTAAAACCAACCCGACAGTCTCAGTGGTGGTGACATCGACAGCACTGCGAGTGTTAAGTAGTTGCAAGTATAGGGTGAAGGAGGAAATCATCACCTTTGGAAAAACAACTACAGTGACAAGTTGTGGTGCAATGGTGTGATTAGCATATGACAAATGCACACACACAATCCTGGGCCCTATCATACTCTACTACATATCCAATTACAAAGTATCTGTGAAATAACAGACTTAAAGCCATACCACAGTCTCCCCGTCAAGAGCCATAAAGCTCACCTTGTACAAACAACGCCGCTTAATTAAAAGCAACATGCGAGGGCAAGCCAGGCCATATCCTCTTCCCCGCTAGCAGGAGAAATAAACCGGACGGGAAGAGTTTTCTGTAAGCCACAATTCAGTTCAAATCGTCTTTTATGAAGAACATTATTGTTGACATGCTGCCAAAACATATTGCGGCTAAATATGCGAGTGAACTACACTTGTACATTTTGCAGAAAACACATTTTAAGTGGTGCAAACTCGCCAATGTGACTATGGTGTTGTGGGTGGTTGCCATGTTGTTACTATGTGGTTGCCAGGTTATGTCTAGGTTTTTGTGTGGGTACGTTTTGCTTCAACGTTAAAGTAAATCCATACAGTTGACTTGGCTCCCTCCTTCGATGTGGGATTTTAATCAGGTGAAAACTACAATTCACTTAGAAAATTGAGTCATCATTTGCTCACCCTCTTGTTTTTTTTTCAAACCTATATGACATTCTTTCTTTTGCCAAACAAGACATTTCGAAGAATGTCGGTAACTGGCACCTAACTTGCATTGAAGTTAATTTTCGATTAACAACTTAAAAAAAAATATCTTTTTTTGTTTTCTGCAGAAGAAAGAAAGCCATAAATGTTTGAAATGACAAGATGATAAGTAAATGATGACAACTTTTATCTTTTGGCAAACTAGTTCTTAAATATAGACCATTTGGAAAGATTTACATTTAAATAGAATAAAACCAGCACAACATTTGCAATTGCACATATACATTTTTAAAATGACTATAAAAATCAAATATATTAACGATTTATCAATAGAATAAAATTAAGAAATAATGTAGTGGTCCAGAGCGAAGTGTTCCATAGCAAGTTTTCTTTTCAAATTTAATATCAATCCAAATATTACTAACCTTAAACATTTCACTTTAGAAAAAGAAAAGGTTCTCAAAACATTATCATTTTCCAGCATGTAACAGAACGGAACAGTGAACACAAAAGAGGAAGAATGGGTAGAACGGGTCAGACTTCATCTTTCGTTACATTTCTATCCCTTGTTTTCTCTCTCTCTTTCCTCAAGGGTGTAAAAGGAGACGTTTCTCGTGTCACCCTAGCTCGGACGACCTTTGACCATTCTTATCTCGGTCTGAGCGTTGAGTGATGATGCGTGTCAGGACTTAAATGTCCCACATAAAAACAGCTCACACCAGACTGGCCTCTCCACAACCCCCTTGATTCATGCCATGTCTTGTGACCTTATACAGAATAAATTCTCATAAAAGAGGAATTCTTTTTACCTAGCACACAGATAAAATCAACCTGGCAACCACAAAGTCACAGACTAGCAACAACGTAACACCCTGAGAATCGCTCACAACACCCAAGCTTCAAGTTGTGAATGGCAAACTATCAGTCTGTGTATCAGTCGGCGTAAGTCTCTCTTTCTCTCAGTTTCGCACTGGCAGTGTTCCACGGCAGCGGCTGTTGGCAGCAGGGCAGAGCCAGCAGCAAAATAATCAGTCCTCAGTCGTGCCAGTGTGCTTTCCACTAGCTCACAGGTGCCCAGCACGGCTGCCATCTTTCTCACTGTGGGGGTTTAGTGGGCCGCGGCCTTCCGTGGTTTTAAAGGAAAATGAGACCTTGAATATCTGGACCGGAGTTCTGTCACATTGCCAGGTCTCCACTGAGCCTTGCAGACCTCCAATGAAAATGTTTACTTAGACTTTGCTAAATTGCTATAATGATTTCTCGGAGAACCATTCAAGGGACCAGGCCATTAGAGATGTCCAATTTGACTTTTTATTTTGTTCCTTTAACATTGGACATTGAGTATATGTACAGCTGATTTTAAATGAAAATAATCACAACAAAGAACTTCTCAGGGGTTGTCACTCCTTATTTAGCAATAAGACACCGAATCTGTCAGAAGGTATGCACATTTGGCTGGCCGGGGCCGAACCAGGACCTGCTGAGCGGGCAGAGCTTCAAAGCACCGGGCCGTGTGTGTTTGTGCAGCTGGTGAGTCTTCGATTTGAAACCAGAGAAACAGATCCTGCCAATCACCAACATCACAAAAGAACACCATATCTGCCAAACACAGTGAAAGCAGGTGACTAAAAAGAAAACACAAACCGGTACAGTCTCAAACACTGTAGGGGCAGAGGAGAATTGTATTGGTGACGTATCGTCTTTTATCAAAGGTGATCTTGAATACAACTCTATACAGGTTCAGCACATCAACCTGATTAACATCTTTACTAACCTGCCAAACCAGTCAACGTAGGCTCGAAGCCAAGGGAAACTGGGAAGCAGAGTGTTGACCACATATGCAAATGGAATGAAAAGTATGACAAACTATTTAAAGGATTGATATGATTTCATTAAAAACAGATGAACTCTTATGGAACATTATTTCCTTCTTAGTTTATGTGTGGCATTTGTTATCCTTCAGATCATTTGCAGCGTCAACAGATTAGTACACAGGCATTGCAAAATCACCCTCTTTAAAAACACATAACACATCCGTGAGTTATCTAACTGTACTATCGTTTAAACTGGCAAAACCAGCACAGTTCTTCCAGTGTATTAAACTGTCCCTCATTACAACAAGTCTGTGCATCAATCATAAACCGCAAAGAAATGTCAGAGGAGCATGTGTCACTCTTATTAAACTCCCACTTTTAATTATGTGTATTCACTGTTATATTTCGCTTACAAGATTGATGTAACAATGTTTTATGCCATTAGCAAATTTAAATATCGGCGTACAATCCATACAAAGTCAATGCAAGTCAAAGACATACATTTGTTTTTGGGCGACACAAATGATGTCAATCAGGTGTCAACCGTATCTTCCGCAAGTTGAAAATCAAATCGAGAAGGATAAGTCGCGGTTCGACATCTGGTTCCCGGATGACAGTTTACGTCATTGGAGGGCTTGTTAGCTCCAGCTACACAATACAAATAATTCTGTGAGTAATTATGTGTGAGGAACGTGATGCTTCACATTTTATGTGTACTCAACAGAACATTTCTTTGCAGTCTCTTTCCAACTCTGAATTTCCTGATAAAAAAAAAAAAGTATTTTACTGACATCCGCTTCGTATTGCTTGTTCATTCGTAACCTATTAACACGATCACTACATATTAAGTTCACGAAAATAAATCTTGGAGAATTACAAAGGATTTATGTAATTCAGCTCAACTCCAAGTGGCTGATTTTGATTTTTGAAATGCCCGAAATGTGTCTTCGTTTTTAATCCCTTAAATTGGAAAGCCGAGTCATGCTGGTTGCTAGACAATTGTTTTTTTTTTTACAGAAGAACCAGTATAATTTAAGACAGGTGGTGGTACCGCAAAACCAAAAATTAAAAAATGCCATACAGATGTGAAGTTCTAGAGATGCAAATATTTAACATGAAACCGGTTTTACGCAGCAGATTTGCAGGAAGTGGCGACTATTTGAATGTTGTTTTTTTATGTCAACCACACGCTATATTTATATAAAACAAACCCATGTCATCTGTCACTATTCTTAAGAAACAATTCCGTCATGAAAGTGGAGTAGAACAAGTTTATCCGCCTTTGAAACTCGTTCAGCCTTTCCTCTTCAACCAGTCCTAATGGTTAAAGAGTCCCTTATTTAGTGATGAAACTATTCTATTTGTATTAATTGTATACAACAGTTATATTGTTCAAGTCCTCAACCCCAATGAAAACCAGAGATGAGGTGACATCGTGTTAATCCACTTCCTTCCGTCAAGTCTCTGACAACATGCCACAAACATTATTGGATGCCCACAATTCTGGTGTTTGCTGTATTCCAAGACATTTCTGCATAAGAAGCTACCTTGCTTTATCGTGAACTTTGGGATTTTCAACTTTACAGATCATTTACAGGTACCAGCAAACACCCAAGGAAACATTAAATGAGATGTATAGTTTAAAAACAATGTCTCTGTTCATTCTAATTGAAAGTCACATTCTTCGAAATACAGAATAATGATATGGTCACAAGTGAGGTCATAACATAACATACACATACTCAGAAATACTTTCGTTGCAGGATTGAACAAATAAGTGACTGACCACCACTTACTTTTCCTTGTTAGTCCAGTACAACCAATGTCTAACCATCCCTAACAAGGAAATTAAAAAAATTTCTACTTGTACTTGTATATGGGCTCACCCCTTCCCACATTGCCCCTCTGCACCAGACATCCCACGAGGGACACATGACTCCCAGATTTCCTGTCCACAATTAAGGCAGCCAATAATGTGACCGGCGCCTGGACCAAAGTCTCTCTCTCTCTCTCTCTCTCTCTCTCTGGTCTCTCTCTCTGGGTCTCTCTCTCTGGTCTCTCTCTCTGGTCTCTCTCTCCGGTCTCTCTCTCCGGTCTCTCTCCGGTCTCTCTCCGGTCTCTCTCCCGGTCTCTCTCTCTCTCCGGTCTCTCTCTCTCCTCGTCTCTCTCTCTCTCCGGTCTCTCTCTCTCTCCGGTCTCTCTCTCTCCGGTCTCTCTCTCCGGTCTCTCTCTCTCCGTCTCTCTCTCTCTCTCTCTCTCTCTCTCTCTCTCTCTCTCTCTCTCTCTCTCTCCTCTCTCTCTCTCTCTCTCTCCTCTCTCTCTCTCTCTCTCTCTCTCTCTTCTCTCTCTCTCTCTCTCTCTCTCTCTCTCTCTCTCCCTCTCTCTCTCTCTCTCTCTCTCTCTCTCTCTCTCTCCTCTCCTCTCTCTCTCTCTCTGTTTTGACTGAGTGCTGTTATGCTGATGGTGCTTCGGGTTGAGGGGGTGGGGGTGCTTTAGAGAAACAGCCATCCATTCAGCCTAGCCAGGAGACAAGGTCTAATGAGTTTACAGAGACCAGGAGAAACGCACATAACTCAGCATAGGCATCTCCTCTGAACAGGAAGTGGCAGAAAGAGACGAGGTTTGAGACATAACACTGTGTGAGGAAAGCTCTGACATGGCACATTTCTGCCACACATAGTCCTGTATGCCATATTCACTGTTGGAAATGACAGAAGCAGTAAAATCAGGCCTTGGTGCGAGGCTATGAGAAAGTGTCACTTGGATTTTGACAGTCATACAAAATACAACGACTATAACATCTCAGGATTTGTCTATGTATCTCTCATTCCCAGAATGCTTCACTCTCCTCTTCCAAATATTGCTTGTGCAGACACATTTGTTTTGTTCTGCTTGGAACCATCGTACAAATTCGATTTTATGAAGAAATAGAGCGCGAAGCAGAAACACATTTAACGAGATATGGCACAAATACAGAAGTATTCACTCTGTGCACACCAATGAGCAGAAGTAGGAACGACTTGTACAGAATATATGTACAAAGAATTCTGTCTTTCTGGACTTGAGACTAACTCAATGAGTAAAAGTAAAGTTTGGCATTTTAAAAAAGGTTCTCAATCCTGACTTATCCTAGTATACCATCTGTATGCCGATTCTAATAAAAGAGAAAAAGCAAAATATTGCGCACCTTTGATTCTGATTGCTTATGTGATGAGTACAATTTGAGGTGGGCTATTTGTCCCATCATCCAATAAAAAAAAATAAAAAAAACATTTAATCTTTAAATGGCATTCAGACAAAAGGTGCCGCTAAGCTTAGAACAGAGAAGAAGACAGTGGTTAAAGAGGGTCAGAAGTTCTTTATGACACCCACATCCAAACCCTAACACACATATACATATACAAATGCCATCTCCGCACTTCCTTTACTATTTTAACCTGGGGATGAGCCCATCGTTCTGAAGGAAAAGAGGAAAAGGCAGCAGCAGGTCAAGAGGCACAGGTCTTGTTAATGACACTATGATATGATGAAAAAAGGAAATAAGGACATTTGGAGAGCAGATGCTAGAAGAGAGAGTGCAAGCATCTGGTTCCCAAGACAAGACAATTTAGAAAAAAATGTATAGAGAAAACCTTTAGAGACATAGTAGAAAAAAAAGCTGAGGTGAGAGAAAAGAAATGCTTAGAAATCAGAAAGAACCATGAGTCCTAAAAAGCACAGAAAAGAGAACTACTGGACAACAGAGAGAAGGTCAGACTTGAACACATCATCTACAGGACACTGTGGCCTAATTAAAGCCTCTTGGAATAACTCAAAGAAAAGAGTCTGGCAACCTTTTCCTCTACTTTCATTATAAACAACCCCTTAAAATGACAAGCATTTGCATGCAGTACAGGAGAACAGCACGCACTGACAGGGAATAGCTGATCAATGGCGCTGATATGCGAACAGGATTAAAGTCTGTCCCATAAGCCCAAAGGTCAACGCGAATAATCTGCCATCGATTATTCTTTATATCCTGGCTTAGCCCAAGGCAACAGTAGTGCTAATGTCAGCTGATTAAGGTGCATGGACATGTTCCGCCAAGCGCTACTCGATACGCAATCGGCGTGAATCAACAACCTCTCCCGACACCCGCTTCTCGTGCAGATCTCAGCTCGCTCAGCTTCACCTGCTAGAGAGAGTGAAAAGCATACATGATTGAGTAAGATGTGGTGTTATATAAATGACTGCTGGCAAAAGAAGCGGATTTGTTGACGATTAAACCTGTGCTGCTTGTTTAGACATAACTTATAGGACGCAATTATTGAAGTGCTTTCAGGCACTCAAAACCTTCTGTAGTGAGCCTTCACAATTAAAATAAGAAAGGTTTACAGGGCATACACACAAACTGACAATATATATGACGGTTTACTGATACGGTCAGCATTTCACACACTTAAAATGTACAGATCTTTTGCGCAGGCTCAGTATTGTGGGTTTTGTATATCCCTTGTTTAGATCTAGACAATTTGTGATTCTAACCAGTGTAACAGCATCTATCAATGTTGCCCTGTCTGTGTTGTTTTGTGTTTCTACTTGGTCTGTGCCAGAACTTGTAGGTGTCCCAGCGATGACCGCTCAGCATATAAATCGGTGTACCACAAATTGCTATTTTTTATTTGCCAAATATAACACATTTTAAATTAAATTCCTTAAAAATTAATTTAAGACATGTACAATTCTTAATTTCAGGATCTATCAATTATTGATGCGAGTTTACTGGTTTCTAAAGATTAAATAAACCTTTCTTCATTTTCTGAATTTTGTAAATTCATGTAACAACTATCTATATTAAACATAAAATGTTTATCCTTAAACCTTTCATCTACCCAGATCACAAATTGAACATACTTTCCGGTCTTCTTTTGATTGGCAGGATATGATCTGTCCTGGTCATTGGCTGTTTTTCAATTATCGGCCGATCCCGATTACTGGCTGATGTATCGGTTAACTTTACAAAAAGAATATCATATCGTTTCAGTATAATGCTTAAAGAAATTGTAGAACTCTGTGATTTTTTTAAAAACACATATTTTGGAACCAATAAACAGTGTTTTTACTGTGCCTCTGTACCGCCAACCCTAGAATACAGGTTATTTATCTATAAATGGCTTTAAGACATCAACATGACCGGTTTTTCATGTTCTTGTAATTTTTTCAATGGTTTTAATGAATAGCCTTAAACACTAAAGCAGATTTCATTTAAAATATAAAGCTACCCCAGACATCCAAAGTTCAAGTTGTTTTTTCTGTCTTAAAAACCTGTGTCAGGGATCTTAAACGCAAACATCCCCTACTTATCTGAAATCTTTCAGTAGGAGAGAACCCATTGAAATGATGCAACTACAATGTTTGTTAAGATGAAGCGAAAGCATGTAATTATATTCTCTGTTTCTGTTTGGAAAATTGGCTTTGATTACACTCTAATAAACAAGAGGGGCGTGTCCCCAACGACACAAACATACACAGACACACTTCTTACACTCAAACTGTGCCTTGGAAGAGTCTGCCAGTATTTGTGCGTTAGGACACGTGCATGTGTGTGTGTGTGCGTGAGTGTGTGTGTGCACGTGCGTGCGAAATCTCAAAGACATGCCGATACAGGCATGGGCTGTGTTCTTGATGCTTAGCCAAGAGGCTCACAAACACACACACACAAAATGTAGTAGCATTTTGAATTATGGAAGGGTCTGATAGCTCCACCATTACGAGATTGAACGATGCGAGCAGGCATCGGCCACTTCCTCTCCCCCTGACCTACATTACACGAACACCCACTGCCAAGTGTCTCTCACACACACCCATACCTGGTACTCATGAAGGACCACTTCAAAATCTGCCAATCAGACTTAAAGTATTAACCACTTCCTGTGTGCCGCAGAGCAAATCCCCGTGCCCGGCTAAAAGTGTGCCGAATGATGCTCCATTTCGCACATGAGTGCCAGTCGCACAGACAACACTACTGATCTCAGAGCAGCCAGAGCCCTAACTGAGCACTGAAGTCGACCAATAACGAAAACAGACGCAAAATCAGCCCTTGGAGAAAATATCTGACTCCGGCACTAAAAGGCAGACGCTCTACAAGCTGCAATTCACTGAGTGTCTAATGGAGGGAGAAATGTCCTTTGAGAGGGGGCGAGCGTTGGCCTAATGCATTAGAACCATTTGTCCCTACACGCACACAAAAGACTTACAAGTACATTGTTTCTGTGCCTACGAACTTGAAAGAAATACTGAGGGATTTCAAAAGTGTTTTCGCTCGCATAACTGTGTCTGGGTAACCAGTTAAATTCCAGTCACTCCAGTTTAATATGACGTCAAGAGTGAATAAGAAGAACATGTTCAAACTATAAATCTGTTTCAACTCCTCATCACAAGTGCTGAAGGTCATTTCTACGACACGACATATTTGAAACCATTCCACGATGTCCACCAGCTAAAACTAAGTTTTAAAACTAAGTTTTTTTGCAAACGGCGGTTAAAGTTATTCTTTACACAGGTACAATGGCTGAATGGAACCTACAATAATCTCTCATATGCCGAAGTTTGAAAGAAGAAGACTGATGAGGTTTGAGGGTAAACCACACATACAAAAAAATAATGAAAAGCACCCTTAACACTTTTTTTGTGGTCTTCAGTGGGACCATACAAATGGGCTCAGAGAAGAAAATAAGAAAAAAAATCAAGAACAAATGAGAGTAAAAGAAGACCCTTAGGAGAATGAATTAGAGGAAATTGAGAACAACACTTGTTAGAGCTGGTCCATACACTCATGCTTGATCTCCAATGTGATCCAATCTAAAGATCCAATCTAAACATCAAAACATTAAGCCCATGTAAACAAATACGTAAAGGCTAGCATAAACTAACACTGGCTGGGATGCAAAGAATGCACTTTCTAAAATACATCAACTCAAACATTCTCAGTTCACTTTTTCATTAAACTTTAACCCGCTGGTTAGCGAACCAGTCCAAACTGCTCAACAAATGTTTGGGGTTGGCATAGCGAAAGGAACCCGTGGGCTTCAGTATATTTACTTACTACGGGGGGCTTTTTTCCTCTCTGGTGGGTAAGTAAATGACTGTGATTGAGGGGAGCGATGTCTCCAGGTTGCTGTGGGTAATTCGACTAGTTATTTAAAGTGCCTGTGATAAGTACAATGTAATCGTGACACACTTGAGACTTTTTAGCCTTTAGTGTCCAATTAATACAATGCCCAGCTAGGTGGGTAGAACCTGCGACCAAGTCACCCAGGAACAGCGTGTGGGAGGTCTCTCCGGGTGTTCGTGTAGACTTCCCTTTACAAACAACTGGAGA
The DNA here is from genome assembly GCA_033220385.1 of Triplophysa yarkandensis. NCBI lineage: Eukaryota > Metazoa > Chordata > Actinopteri > Cypriniformes > Nemacheilidae > Triplophysa > Triplophysa yarkandensis. The sequence goes on along the minus strand of CM065660.1, from coordinate 17,890,721 downwards.
CACTTGCAGCGATGAATTCATGCACTCAAACCCTGAAACCCACATCAAAAAGCCCATTTCTGCGCTACTTATGAGTCATTTCAGTAAAGGCATAAGAGAAATGTTTTGCGATGAGTCAAAGAATGGTAGCGAGAATTTGGGTCTGTGTGCTCAGTAAACATCCTCCACATTATGATGTCACAGAACAGTAAACGACATCACAAAGGACGGCATCTGGAAAGACTGGAAATTTCCAGTTTTTGAGAACGCGTAAATTCAGAAATGGGTAAAATACAGAAATGATGCTTTTGTCTCACAATTGATAATCGAACCCCACTGCTCAATGAACACACAACTGTACAGCCATGCCATCGGAAAAACAAATGTAATCTATTTTAAATAAGCTCTGTTCCAAATAGTAATGGAATGCCCTTTATAGGCATCTTCACTGATGTGGACTTCAAACTAGACAACCACCCAACAGTCTATCTCATACAAAATCTGAATATAAACAGAGTGCAGATCAGTTATATGAACTCAAGGAAGTGCTTGGTGTTTATTTCAAGCAACCACAAATCACTGTTCTGCAAAATCTGAGATAAATATCCATTTTACCAAATATCTGATGTGCATGCTTTCAGAGTCAGTTTCAGTGTGAAAGACATCGCCTTAGGGTTTAAATGCTTATTTGCTTCCAGCTATTCCATTTCTCCAGCTGAATTAAAACTTCAGCCTTATCTCGAAACAGCAGAAGGAGAAGCAGTAAAGATCTGTAAACAGAACTAGATCTCTGCAGGTTCAAAGTCTCCATGCCTACAGAAAGTTTTAAGACCAGCGGTCAAAGGCGTATTGATGTACAACTATAGCTCTTTCATATTTCGCCAACGTCTTTCAAGATTTTTCATATTGTGCACAAGTCCTCCACCACTAAAACATAATGTATGCTTTTAAGACTTACAATATCCGAACAATAAAAGCAGCCCATTAAGAGGCGTATTGCGTCTGGCTAGTAAAACGCTTTGTGTTCACTTAATACTCGGCTAAAAAAAGCCACATACCACTGTAGAGTTTCCTTGAATCTATTTTTAAAACCATTCATGGGGTCATGACTGATGTTGTAAGGTATTCTTAAGGTTGCGCACAAGCTCTCATTCCAGACATTCCCGCCAGCCTTTGAACAAGCATCAAAAACCAAAGAGCGAAGAAAAATGTGGAAAGACGCGAGACATTCACTGCACCGTACGCTGACACAATGACGCTGGAGGTGTGATAAGATTCAGTTGAGGAAATGACACAAACACTGTAGTGTCTTCACTAATTGGATTATTTTCCCATAAGCTCTCTTCTCGCTTTCCTTCCCCCACACTTATAAGAACCAGACAGTTTTGTGTCGGGGCAAACCGAGCCCGAGAGCTCAATTACATACTGAATAACGTGCAGCGATTTATGCTCTGCTTGCGCAGGTTAACCCATGAATTTGGTCCAGGTCAACACAGGAAGCATGGTACAGGCCTTAACTATTGTTTCTTTGCTTCAAGCACCCATTTCCACAATGTGATTGAATCCTGAACCGTCTGTCTGACCCGGGTCTGTGTATATAAGCACTATATAATCCAACAACAGGGGGTTAACTATAGCACAATCCAGCCTGTGGCAAGAATGGGTCTAGACTTGTTATTTCAAGAGCGTTCATTGATCTCTGCCACTGTCTTACAGAGATCAGAGAACACATCGTAAGATTTGAGACATCTAGATATGCTGGTCATATGCTGTGCGTGCACACACAACTCTCCAAACCATTCACAGTGCTGGCTGTCTGCTCTCAAGTCCCGGATATTTTCTTCAACCCAGAGACGCCTGATCCTGTAAGCAATAATACCACTCAAGCTTGCATTATAAGAGAGAAAACATTAGAATTTAGAAAGACATTCCTTATCAACAAGTCATAACATGTGACTTGTAGCTCAGTTTTCAAGCAGCAGCCCTGAGCTATATCAGACTTAGTAGAGAATAGGTCTGTTGTCACTTTTGTCCAATGAAACGCAAGACAAAATCCTGAAACGGTGAGACGGCCCGGCTTTCTCACCACATACACTGGCTTATTCAGAGGGCTGAGCCTTGGGAGGAACCGATCACACGTATCAGCAAAGCCTTCCCACACAGGTCTCTTCCTCCTCCTGACTTCTCTGCTGGGAACCAAGCCTACAGTGCTCCCATTGTAATAGTCTGACTCCCACATGTGATCGAGGAAGAAACCCAGCACAAATGCTCCCATTCTACAAGATTGTCAAGAGAAAAGAATGATAGGGATGTGGAGGACAGAGGGGGTAGACGGATGTGGCGTCACCGCTGGTTGAACTCCAAGTGGGAGAGAGCTGGACAAGGTACGATGGGGATTGTGGAAAAAAAGGATTGCATTTAATAAAGTAATGGAGAGATGATAGACATCCGGCAGAGCAGCTGGACTGGACAGAGCATGATAACATCACCTCTGCTCACCCTGGGGCGGAAGACGTTTCACGGAATAGCATATAAAACTGCTGCTTGGGATAGAAACTGCTCAAATGGGACATCCCATTTCAACAAGAAGAATACAGGCCTTGGCCTTTAGAACTAGAAGTTTATCCAACCTCGGTTGGAAACTGCCTTACGCATCCGGAGATCCATTTAGATATTCCCCCCAACGCAGGGCTCTAAGAAATCAATGAAACTCCAGGAAGCAAAGCTGATTAGATTCAGTGTTTCAGCTGCGTGCATTGAGCCTTTCATCATGTTTACTCCTACTCGCTTCCATCGAAACATGTGTAACTGTACTTTTTTATAAGCTTATACAAAGAAAGCTTCCCTGAGACTTGCTGAAACATTCACAAGCCACTCACAGTTGTAAAAAGCAAAGAGCAGTCAAACATTATCCAAAGGATATCGTTACAAAGAGCTGGACTAGATCTAGATCTTCAAGAAGTTCATGCCAAATTTTGATTAGGTTCAATGTGAAAAGATGGTTCAAAAGAACCAAAATACCTGAATAGGAAAAGCGTTAAATCATGCTTCTGAACTTCAACTTGCTCAAATCAATGAGTCGGCGTGACACAAAACTGAACTCCATCGCGTTGCATATTTACAGTCCCTACGCAGCAAGTCAAGCTGAAACTGATCAACATGAAACAGAAGTCACTTTTGATTTCCTCTCAAACGTCACAGGCCAGGGAAACACAGAGGGAAACCCCATTTCCGTACATTTAAAAGGCAGTATACAGACACTCAGTCTGACCAACAAACAAAGAAATGAATTTTAGTACGGCACACATTGGAAAAAATCAATAACCAAATGCTTCTACAATCTTGCTGCTTTTCTAAATAAAGTTGACTTCATTTTCATGCTTTAGATGCCCCGGTTAGACTGTAACAATCCACTACCTCTGGTCTTTTGTTACAATGAGATGCCTGCACAATTCAAGTGAAGCTGGAGATAAGATGGGGGCTTGATACTTTTCCCATACAACGTTCCATCGCTGATGCTGATGTACAGCTTTCGTTCCAGGGCAGGTGACTCAGACACTTTCACTGAGGGGAAATGGTGACTGAACGACAAAAAAACACAAAACAGAGGGAGGGGAAAACACAGCTTAAGAAAGACTGCAGCTTACAAAAGTCCAACCTGTGAATTCTCTTTCGCAACATCGTAGGGCAATGACGCAGACAAAATGGCTTTGATTTTAACATCAACAATGTTTAGGGAGGTTCGAACAGGGTAAGACAAAGGGCTAGACCAAACAAGAAAAAGAACATGGGACAATGGTGAAATCAAAACTGCCTTGGTAAACATGTCTAGTCTTTTTATGGCAGTCCATTCATAACATCTGTCAGAAATCCAGTTTAAATGACAACAACGTGCCAAATGCGGTCTTAAAATTCCCAGTAAATGCTATTATGTGTTACCAATTATGAATGTTGAACAATATGAATTTTATTGGCTTTATCACCAATCCCTAATTCTGATTATGATTTATTCAGAGTAATTGAGTAACCGGTTGGCTAAGGCCCGCCATTTCGGCTTGCAGCCATATTAAACGGTTTATCACTTTTCAATTACTTAGCAAACTTAAGTATGTAGCAAGCCCCTTAAAAAAAAACGGTTGATATTTAATATTTATACTTAAAAAAAATAATGACCTCTACCCCAAAGAGTGTTAGTGTTGTGTAAATCGGTTCTCACTGCCTGTTGAAAGCCTCAATCTCCATCCAGTTTTCATTTGGCTGCTTTAATAGCAAGAAGCAAGAAGAAAAGCCTTCGAAGTGGAGACAAACTAACTGAATGAATTGTGTTTATTGCTGTTTGAAGAAGACTTCAACAATGACAGATGGCCTGGCATAGAGTAATAAAAAGTATTGCCCGTCCAAAAAATGCAAGAAGACCAAATTGAATTTGTTGGGCTGTTCACGGTGAAAGCAATATGCACGCATTTATAAAAAATAAGAATTGGCAGGAGTTTCATAGTTTGGTGTGGCGTTCAGCTCAACGAAATGGCAGAGCATCTACTCTGTTACAAAAGTAATCTATTTATGATGTTAATGTATTCCTTTCTCAATAATGATATATAACACAACGCGTATGCTCGTTTATGCATAAACAATGCCCAGGATTTCCTGTGCAGAAATACAAATAGCACAGTTGCATCATCCTCTGTTAAGAACTCGGAAAACACAAGCCCCACAGCAAGTGCCACATCCAGCCTCTTAGCAGCCGGTTAAAGCCAGGACAATGCCCCCCTTAGAGCGGTATTAGACCCGGGGATGCGCGGGTTACCCATCAAAAGCACTTTGTTCTCCCACCGCAGTGCCAGCCAATCAGGGGCCATCAAGGGATGGCAAGCGACCATAGGCTTGGCCAGACCGCTTCATATCTCCGCCCACCTCTCCCCCTCCCATTCCCCGACAACAGCAGCATGCTGCTCTCTTTCACAGCCACTCATTTGCTCACTCGCATGCCCTCTCTCGTTCTCCGCTGCGGTTAACTCTTTCCCTGCACGGGTCGAGCATGCAGGGGAGACGGCTTTCCTTTTACCTCTCTGAGCTTTCGGTCTACTTACAAGGTCATCAGCTGCTAGTGAACACAGAAGCACACACACTCGCTTACGTCTGAATATGAGCCTGAGGGATACGTGAATGAAAAGCCCCGAACGCACACAGGCTCGCACAAAAACACACATATGCTTGGGCGCACAGCCTCCTGGGCCTCTGGGTAATTTGGTGTCGGCAGTGGAAGGTCAGGCTGCTTTATAACACACCGTTTCTTTTAACGACTGAACAAGCTCTGAATTGCTCGTGTGACGCTCAGAAATACTGAATGACAGGAGAAAGTGTGTTAATAATCTCTGCAAACCAGACATGTCAAAAACGTTTAGGAGGTTAGTACAAAAATATTTTGCCAGTTTTTTTGTCCTTTGTGGGTTTTTTTTATTGATTAAGGTTCACTCGGGGTAATGCATTTTTTTGTTCTGTTGAACACAGAGAAATGTACTTTGAAGAATGCTTATAAACAAACAGACGGACCTTTTTACCAAATTTAATTTTTGGGTTAACTATCCCTTTAAAATTAAAGATGCCATCGTGGAACCAATTTTGGTTCAACAAAACAAAAACATTAAATGCAAGGATTTTTAAGACGTATCCCTCTACATGTTTAGAAGTTCTTTTCATTATACCAAAAATAATTTCCATAGTCTGTGAAGCATATTTATATTTTAAGAGTACATTTATCAAACAGGACAGGCAAACATAATTTTAAAAATTCTATTGTCGTCAAAATAGCCATACCAAAAGTACAATACTACAGAAAATTTTTCAAATTACAAAGACAAAATTGTTCAAATTATCCTGCCAATAAAACACTGGTTGACAATCAGAATACACCAAACCTTTCACTTATTTGGTGTGTAATCCTTTGTTATAGTATTCATTCTATACTGAACAAATGGGTTGTTGGAATTACATAATTTAATAATTTCACAACATTCACTGGATTAAATTGATTTAACATATTTTTTTAATTTCAAGAAAAATGATGTTCCTACGTGGAATCTCTAAGTAATATGCTAAGATTACGTAATTCCAACTACCCCTTTTACTTCAATGTTCAAATGAACAAGCCTTAACATTAACCCATAAATACAAGACTGTATTGATCTCATAACTCATTTTCGTTACATTAATATGTTATCTTTTTGGTATTGGTTTAGACTAGTGTTCTACTAGCATTATTTACATCGCGAAAATCCTAGAATAAAAACGTATGGGGGCAATAAGACTGCAAAAATACTACTTCCACAATGTTGGACATGAGCCGATGCATCATTCTGCAGAAGTGTGGGTTTGGGTAGAGTGATGGGCCTGTCAACACGGCTGTTAACGCTTCAGGCTCTGTATTCTCCTTCCTCTATTTCTCTTTCTCATGGTGAGTTGCAACAAAGACAGCCCCCCCCCCCCCCCCAATACACACCCTGTAAGCAGGGTAGAGGAGTTAACAGTAGTCTGACAGGAAGACAGCCTTCAGAGGCCATTTTAAAGCCATGCTCTCATAACAGGAAGGCAACAACTGATCTGTTTGAGGGACTGAATGCAAATCAATCTTCTTATTTTGCATTTATACTCATAATACAAATGCCTCTCTTTTCTTTTTGGTGTAACGCAAAATACCAACCCTACATTATACTTCTCGGGAAACTGTTTATGCCAAAGCAGAATCAGAATCAGAATGAGCTTTATTGACAGGTGTGCTTGCACACATGAGGAATTTGTTTTAGTTACAGAACTTCCAGTACACAACGTAAGTGACAAGACAAGAAACAAGTAACATAATGAAATAAATATGTAAGTTGAACACACAGTGGTGGAAATGCAGTGCCAGCTTCTGAAGTTTCACTAAAGAAGAGTATAAAGTGCAGTTTTGCACGTGGACCAACATAGTTGTTTCCTGGTTAAAGAAAAACTAGCCACTGAACACTCCAAACTTCTAGAAGTCTGTAATTTATCCGGTTATTTCCAAGACGCCTGGTAAAATTCAATTTCACACCAAGGGCTATCAAAATCTAGGTACTCTCCAACCCAAGAACATGATCTGTCTTGGGAATAGATTCGTTGCCAATACCCGTGACACCGGCAAACTGATACCAGTGAACATCCATGGTGTTAGCAAGGTAATTTCCACCAGGATGGACAGGTGAGGATTTCCAGAACGAATTCGATGTCAGCGGTGAGTGAGTAAAGTGCCGGCTTGCGTTACACAACCTCTAGGTCACGATCTGACCCAATCATAGACAGACTGAAGACCAGTGAAGAGACAAGACCCAAAACAGATACAACCTTAGAGATGCTAAAGACACAGAGCATTTTGCCTGTTCACCGTTTCTTTTTTCATTCTTTAAGAGGTGAAAAAATAAAGAAATAAAAAGCAACCAGGCCCTGAAAGTGTGCCAATGATCTCCCTGAGTGTATTAACTAAACCTCAAAACCTCCACACACTATTCTCCTCTTCCGTATGCCTCAATTAAGCCATCAGTAAAAAATACACTACAGGAAAAACCTTATGAAAATAGATATTCAGCATGTAATACTTATTTTGGATCTGGTCTACTGCCAAGTTAAGCCAATTGTATATAAATACAGAGCAGGGAATCGCAGAGCATTTTTAAACATCCCATCTGATGCAAATTTTATTTGTCGAGTTAAAATTATTGTTTGCCAATGCATGAATCGCTGTTCCTAAGGGATTCCCCATTCAGAATGTTCTCAACGATTCCGAGTACCGTTTTTTTTGTCAAGGTGATCGACCGATACCAATGCCGATTCTGATTCTTCAAGTTTATATAACTATTATGTAAGGTCTCTGATCACTGTTAACCTTTTTCGGATAAAGAACTACTATAGATGTGGCCTCTCTTATATTCTTATATTTTTGATTCATTTTACAGTAAATATGTAATGAATGTTATTTAACTTTTGATTTAACAGACTACTAAATGATTACAAAAATGACTTATTATACACTGAACATTTTAACAGCCTTAACAATGAGATTGCAGCGCCAAAACATTTTGAGGTCCTCACGCTTTAACGTCATAAAATAAGATTGGCCGAATTTAGGGAGTACATATCGAGTCACAGAATGTGACTATCGGACGATACCGATTGATCAGAGCATCCCTACTCCTACTTCTCTACATACTTTAGTCTATAACTCTGATAACACAAACGCTCAGTTCAGATTCGATTTCCTCTTTACAGGCACTTCGTCAAGCATGAAAGATCCAGTCATTGTGAGCATTGTGTCACCACAGTGCCCGGATGATTTACGGTCTTTCCCCCAAGAGAGGGGTTTGACAGTTAACGCACCGCGCACGTTACACAACATCAAGGGGTCGGCTTGTGACAACAGACGCCGCACACATGAGCAAACTGCATTTGCCATGTTATCACAGTCAGTCCCCGGAAAACCAGGCACGGTAAGCCAGCCGGTCTCGCAGAGACAACGTTATTACGTTACATCATATTACAGTGCATTAGCAGGAGGAAGAGGACGATCTGGCAGGATGATACAGAGCCAAAAGAGTTAGGGCTGAAAACCGATCCGGGATTGGAAGGCCTTCTACTACGGGAGTCTATGGGATTTCAACAGCACTGGTTTGTGGCTGACAAACCACCAGACATTAGCTTGCCTGCTATTAGCTCACCACCTTTATTTAAAGATGGTAAAAATACATGCGGACAATTGAATGAGAAGTAGCCACAGACAGAATGTTTTTCTCCCAAAATATCCGTCTGAGGGATGTTCTATTATTAGTTTTTATTACGGCTGTGAAACGCAAGTAGTCTTTTAAAAACTGTGCCCTTGTGAGCAGAGATAATATTAAGCTTAAAAGGGAGAGTTCACCAGAAAATGACAATCCAATCATTTACTCATTTAATTTCTCCTGTATGACTTTTCACTTCAGAACACCTCAGAAGATATTTTTAAAGGAATAACATATGGCCACAGAACAAATGCATTGGTCAGCAACATTCTTCAAAATATCTTCTTGTGTGTTCTGCAGAAGAAAGTCGTATAGGTTTGAAATGACAAGAGGGTGAAAAAATAACCGCACTTAGAGGTTTGGGTGAACGTGCCGTGTTAACACCATCTGTATCATTGTCAACCACAGTCTGTTATCCTTAAAAGGGATAGTTAACCCCAAAATAAAACTTCTTTTATAATTCACTCACTGTTGAGTTGTTACAAATCTGTACAAGTTTCTTTGTTCTATTGAAAAGAGAAAGGTACTTGGACAACCGAGTCTACAAAAGAAAGAAAAATCACTTTATAAATGCTTTTGGTCTGTTGAACAAAAAAGAGATTTTGAAGAATGTAGGACAACAAAAGTGCTTGGGCACTTTTGACTGCCACTGTCATTTTTCCTACTATGGTTGTCCATGGAGTGGTTACAGGTTATTGTCCAAGCATCTTTGTCTCCAAAAAATGAAATGTATAGCGATTTGGTTCAACTAGAGAGTGAGCAAGTCACAACAGAACTATTAATATCAGATGACACATGACTACTTCTCAGTGCAGCTAGGCTTAACAGTATAGAATCTTTAAAAGAATAATACGATAGGATCACAGAGTTCCGTGACATAGTCAATGAAGGCTTTTAAGACTGGGGAGAGGTGACGGATAGACAGCAGCTCAGGGTGTGAGAGGTTAATATGAGCGCAGAAGGCATGCAGAGGGTTAAGACAAACTGACAGCGAGATAAACCGCCCAGTTACTGTGGTGGTGAAGGATGCGACCACAGCAGAAAGTGACAGTTGACAGGAGCTAAGCGGCCAGCTGACCACAGATAGGCACTGCGCAAGACCTGCTGTCTTTCCACCAAATGGCATGCAGAAAAAATCTTTTACCTCCATGCTTTTGCCCATCTCCATTACTACTTTGTTTAATATACAAAAATAGAATTTAGCAAATATACATGCTTTTTGTGAAAAACTTATACATTGATTGATAAAGAATTTTGAATGAATTGATGACTTTGACTGGATATTAAAGAAAGAAAAACGAAGGGGTGTCTTTAAAATGACAAAAGAAACATTTCTACAAATTCTAGTCAAAATGCGAATGAAGAAGAAGGATGATGATGATCGAATTTAACATTAACAAGCTTTAAGCAGCTCTAATCATCATTCCTCTCAGGCTCATTTTATGGAAAAGCTACAGCACAGAGAGTATAAAAAAAACATGTTTTAAATGGCATATGGGTAAGTAAAAAATGACAGAATTTCCCATCTAGGCTAATTCTCCCTTCAAGAGAAGATAAATAATGGGGAAAACTGGGACTTCTTCACTTTGGCCATTAATTATCACGCCGCAGATTAAAAATCCATATTTGACTGAAAGGAAAACAGATCATAATGGGCAAGCCTCCTACAAACGCACACACACACTAGAGTCAAACAAAGCATCTGCTGTTGCCCCCCATTCTTTGTGGCTTTTTCATCCACATCAGGCCCACGAGGGTTTCAGCCGAACAGCCAGGTGTTAGAAGCTCACTCGGGGCATTTTGCGGATCAAACCGAATCTATTCTCACAAGCAGGTCACTGCCCAAATCTGAGCAATTAGAAGATGATTTTCACCTCTCGGATTGCTGTTACTTCCTTACAGATGATTGTCTTGCCAGCCTGTCAGCGGGGAAGCATTGAAATGCAGCAACAATGTGAGAAAAGAAAAAATAAATGAAGCTGCCGGAGACAAATAAATGATAGTTGGGGAAAACTGAAGATAAATTAAACACATAATCTTTGGTTCGATAAGTAATGTTGTGGTGGAAGGGGGAATTCTCAGAACTACACAAAAAAAACACAGAAAAATTCAAATCAAATCTTATTTGAAATCTTCAAGGCCAAAAGCGGTGATTCCCCATACACGTGCATGAATGAAGAGGCATGAAAGCCGAAGTCGATCTTTCTCTCCTGGCACATGTCTGTCAGCGAGAATTTCCACAGGAAGGAGCCAGCGGAGAATCACTGGTCCTTCACAGACACTAAATATGAGACTGTGACTAATTTGACGCTTAAGCAAAATGTTCGCTAGAAAATGTGACACCGTTCGTTCCAGCTTAATTACAGGATTTGAAATAAATGGCTGACTAAATATGTGAATTCTACCTTGTGTATACATTAAAGCACACTTACTGGAAACACAAGGCTGTCACTCAATATTGCTGCAATTCTCGTTTCAGGAGTGACATTCAATAATACGCATTTGCTCATAAATCTGTCAGTGCATTTGCGAGCCAACTTATCCCGGCTCCTGCTTGTCCGTGTCTCGCTCCCAGTGTGGGAATTATACACTGACTTTTAAGGGAGTTCAGGTTTGTCTAGGAATCTCTATAGGTAGTTTAAGATTGTGCAATCTGTTGCGATGCCTTTCATGCTACCCATACCGACTTTAAGCTTTAGTTGTACATTAATCAACATTTTGTCATGACATTTGTCAGGACATTTAAAAAAAAAAGTCCAATGTAAAACAAAAGCGATACTTGCATTGGTTTTGTGTCAACACACTAGAATTGAATAAATGCTGCTGTTTGGTTACCAACATTCTTTAATCTTTGTTTGTTGGTGAAACTACAAGTGGGTGAGCAGATGAATTTTTTGCACTTTAAGCACTTTAATTAACCACTCTTTGTTTTATATAAATAGGATATATTGCTATGTGTGAGGTTCTGTTGGATGCCACACACATTATCGCACATCTTGTTATTTATCTTTGTGTCTGTACTATAATGTTCTTTCAAAACACTTCTCCATTTAAAAATGTTTAATTGCATTTACGTGTCTTTTATTTACAAGTTTTTGCACCATTACCGTCAGGTAGCTTTTAAACAGTTACATCAAACGAATGCCGTGAGAGATCCCAGCGGTTCCGGCTTGTACGTGAAAATCCAATCATATCCCGCCTAAGGACACATCCACTGAAAGTCTCCCTTTCAAGTGATGCTATCAGAGGCCGGCAGAGTGACAGATGATGACGACTAGAAGAAGGAAGAGAAAAGGTGCTTGCAGCTCACGTCGCGTCTGCAGACAAACAGACAGGCGACACACGCTGCCTTTAAAACAACCAGACTGAGCATCACTTATCAACAAGCCGGATCAATATCAGCCCAGTCCTTCTGTTGAGACACACAGCTGTGTTATGCACCCTGCTCATAGTGTCGACTGATCCACGTGAACATGAACGTTAAATAATCGGGTTTAAACTCAGGTCAGGTTCGGTTTTAAGAAGGCACTTGTGGATTTGTTGAGAATATCTGATTCATGAGTGAGCAGTTAAGAAGCCTGCTTGGTCTCAGCGGAGCAGCCGGAGCTCATTATGTGCTCTCGGCGTCCGCAGAGCATGGCTACTTTCAGACACTCAAGTGGCGATCCAAAAAAAGGCAAAGAGATGTTGTGTTCTGGCACAGGGGCGGTTACTATGGGAACATGATGGCTAGGCCCCTGTTATGGCATAGTGCATGTGTTCCCATGTTCCTACAGTTTTGTAGTCACTATGGTAACATTAAACCGAACTTTAAACTACACTTACTCCTGTTTGTTTGCTCTGCGTTAATTAAATGAAACCTCTAGCTTAAATTATCGTTTAATAGCTTGTTTATAAAATCTCACTTCCAACTGACAGTATATTGTGAGAAATGCAGGACTTCCTCGTAAGTTATGTTTACGAGGCCACGTGCCAAGATGACCGCACCGGGCGACTTTGACAGACTTATATTATGTACAAAGTGATTTAAAATCACTTCGCTTTACAAAGCTAACGACACCATTAGCTAACATGGCTGAAACTGAATCCGGTATCAAACTTAATGACATTATCAGGATCCTGTCGAATTTGTCCTTGAGTGTCAGAGGGTTGAGGGGGTAAAACCGGAGACTGACATGCGATCCACTGGCTGGGTCGGGTTTCAGTGGCCAAAACTGTGTTAAACTGAAATCTGAATCCCTCACCATGAGGGTCAGCTTTTGCATATAAAGACCTTACATAATGAACAGTTATGTTATTATCCGTTGGTAGCCTTGGGCTTTGAAAAACATTGCTAACAGATTAAAAAAATATAACCAAGTGCAGCGATAAACACTACCATCATAGCAGGTCAAACCCTACAAGAGCTGATGTCATGCTATAGCCCTCGATGCCAAAAAAAACAACTAACCCCTATGTCAGGCCTATAAGAGGCCCCACTGGCCTCTGCTCAGTCAGCTCGACTCGCACAAAAGCGCCGCATGGCTCCCAGCAGCACGCATCTCGCCCGCTAATGAGAGATGCAGCACTGAATTACAAATCTTACCACACTTCCATTACATCGCTCTAAGGAGGAGCTCTTCCATTTAAAAACACACTCTCACACACACTCGCACACTCTCTTGCATAAAAACCACAGAGGCTGGTTTTAAAAAGCCTGAAACAATTACGGTATAAGCCACTTCCTCATTACAGTAAGTGTTCGCATGACTGTTTTCACAATGTACAGTTGATGCCAATTCACACCTGATCATTTTAGTATTCCTGTGCTTTTAGAGTCCATCGACTATTGCACATGTCAGCATTGCTGAAAATATCCTTAGCGTATTGCAGGAAGTCTCACACGTTGTCTTTGTAGAGCATTTCAAATCACGAATTACGATGCTGTCATAAGACAGCGGCTCGTGTAGGAAGTAGGCAAGGAGGCAGCTCCCCATTCTAAAATAGAGCTCATGTGTCCTTAGAGTCTCAGAGGACATTCTGCAATTTTGAAGAATTATGGCACAATGATTCACAAAAGCAGACAGAGGAAAGACACGAGCACCACCAGAGAACAGATCAGTCTGTCAGCATCACAGAGATGAACACAGTTATGAAAGGGAAGTAGATGCCAAAGGTTCTGCATGTTGCTGCCACGTCTTGGCCACATGTCAGCATTCACGACAAAATCAGTGGGGTTACCCTGACTTGTGCCAAATTTAAGCAAGAACAAAAAACACGAAAGGAACTGAGAATTAATGTCTGGAAAAACAACTAAAAAGAGGAACAGATCAATGTACATCTAGACCCGACAAACTGTACCACTTCTGGGATTACCAAGTTTTAGGTATATAACAAAGCCAAATCTTAAGAACAGTAAAGACTGTAAAGTGTACTCTTGCAGAAACTTCTTGATAAGATGAAAATTGATTGTGGTCTTCTCTGATATCCTAAACTAAGATCTAAATGTTGAAGACGGGCTTTGACACTTAGACCAAAACAAAAATAAAACCCAGACCACGACATTTGTGTGGTCTTGAGGTCTCAAGATCAAGACAACATAACTATCCTCTTGTTTATACATTGGCCTAATATTTCCAAGCACACGTGTTTACAATCGTCCGTCAACCACTTCCAGTTTGCTCACCATACATAGACACACTCCATCTGATTATCCGTCATGTTATATCATCATGATCCAAGGTACAAGAGAAAAGAATTGACGCAGGGTGGGAGAACATTCCTTCTGCGGGCTACACTTGTGAAAGAATTGCTGCACCTGTTTTTATATCAGCCGATCAAATTCATCACATGACGTAGATGCAACCGCATTTGTAACCGGCAGTGCATGTTTGCTTATATGGGAGGGTTTCCAGTGCAAGCATTCACACACTGACCAAGGAACCTGGTGCTTGCGCATGTAAAATCACTTATGACAGCAAAGGCCAATAAGTAAAAGGTCACATTGCATAATATGCCAAACCTGTGATGCAACAGTCCTAAAGGAAAACAACAACCTGGCACAACTACAACTGCACCGGGCCAAAACAACACAATTATCCGTGTTTCTTCCACGAGGAATGCAGCAAAACGCTTCGAGAAATTCACTTCGTGAGAAACAAAATGAGAGTATAAAATGAATAATGTGCCACTCATGCCAGCCTCTTGCTGCCCAAGTGCTTTGGCATTTATACTCAAGAGTGCCTCGGTTAGAATTAAAATAGAAAGTATATTACAGTACATGGTGAACCTAATGCTGTCAAACCTTAATTATTATGACATTTGGGTTTGTTTACAAAAGCATTAAAGCAAAACCATTTTCCACACATTTAAGTGATTCCATGATCACAATGCTATCTTTTTTAGCGCCCTTGTCACAGGTTTTCTTTAAAATAATACATTTGGCAAAGGTGAAAAATGTAAAGGGACCAGGACACGGTAATACGAACATACAGGGCTTAATCCCCTATCGCCGATCCTTTACACCACATCATTTGATACTGATGTAAAATACTCTTTTATGTTAAATGTTGTTTGTAAAGAAGTCACATCTTACAGGTGTTAGCTTACTACAACCCCCACTACCTCTCAAAATTAAATCAGAGCTTTTACCACAGCTGACCTCCTGATGTCTGCTCCATGAATTTAGCCATGTCACACGCTTGGAAAATAAAAGAACACTACGAAAAAAACATTTGCATTAAAACATGGGGTTAAATGAAGCGTGGTGGCGCTAACGGCAGGCGCTAAAACACAAACATTCAATCTCACACACACACAAATGGACTAGGTGCCCACATTTACATTGTAAAGCTGGAGGACTCGGAGCGGGGGAAGGGGTCATAGAGAGGGCTCGCTGAGCCTTGGCCCTACTCTCCATTTTTGTCTACAGGTTTTTTTTGTGCGCCACACACTGCCGTGGATTTTTCAAACTTGGTCCTCATCAGTTGTACGCCTGATGAAACAAACACTGACAGCTTCTTTACATTTGTAAAGGCCCCTACAGCAGCTGTGCCTATCCCACCACACGTCTATGAATCAGGGTCCGACCCCAGCTGGGCCCGCAGTGAGACAGAGAGAGAGGGTTATGGAAAGCTAGGGAAGAAGAAAAGCCACGACCAACCCCCTGCACACCCCCCCATCCGCACTATGTGCCATGTTCACTTCGACAGAACAAGACCACAAATGAGAGCTCTGACTGCATTCATTAGCCAATGTTCAATATCAAAACTGGCATAACTCTCTATTTAAAAATACTGATGCGGAGAAGTTGTCTCGGATGGTGTCAGACTTGTCGAGAGAAGCCATTACGGGAGTTTGTCTGGAAAAAAAACAGAGCGACTTCTTTTTTCCACAAACGTGTCTATCAATCAAGGGTCTAATTGCATTCCCTTGTTTGCTCTTATTAACATCTATTATCATATTTTTTTCTCCCACTCATTTCCAACTAAATGAATTTTAATAACGGAGAACGGCGAGGAGAAAAAAAACAAAGGGAAATGAATATCCTTTGCACTCGTGTTCCGGGGGACATGGTTAAGCCAAGCATGTATAATTGTCTTACGCTAATTAAGGGGAGCCTAAATTCGGAGGGCCAAGAGTTGTGTGGGCCCGGGGGACGGATCCTTCAGGTTGTTTTGTTGTTTGCCTGACCAGATGTACCACAGCTGCCCCCCGTAGCACAGATGTGATGTGAACCGCCATGTTCGGGTTGAGTTCAGGTCCACCCCACACACCTCAAACGGATTCTAACTCTGGTCCGTGGTAATATATGACAAAGCAACGTGTGACGTTAAAAGGAAAACTGCAAGGATATAGTGATGTAAAAAGTGAAGTGACATACAGCCAAGTGTGCTGATCCATACTACGAATTCGTGCTCTGCTCTTTGACCCATCCACATACAGTAGTGAACACACACCAGGTGCGAACACACACCCAGAGCAGTGGGCAGACATTAATACCCTGGTGCCCGGGTGGCAGTTGGGGGTTGTTGCTTTTCTCGGGGGCACGTTAACTCAGGATTTCGCCGACATGACTCGAACCCACAACCCTGGGATTAGGAGACAAACTCTCTAACCACAAGGCCATGATTTCCGTTTGATTGAAATGTTTCTCATCAATTAAATAAGGTGTATACCTTAACGTCTGATATACGTTTCTAAGGCAAACATATGATTACGCAAATAGGCGATTTCACGACAATTGAGAGCGCAGAATAGACTGGGAACGTAAACGTGTCTTCAAAGTCAAAATGAGACTTCGTTGAAGATTTTATGTTCAGAATATGTTCTAGTTCCTAGTTTGGAGTTTATTAGTATTAAAATGTGGAAATGATGAATGTATGAGCAAGTGTCCACACACACACACACACACACACACACACACACACACACACACACACACACACACACACTTCTTCAATTGTGGTGCACTCCTCATCCACAGATGCACAATTTCCACCAAACCCTGTGTGGAAAACCTGTCACGGAGCTCCACGAGACAACACGCGTGGAAACTGCCCCCGTGTTACGTCATCAGTACCCATGCCCACAAGTTTCAAAGGCAAACATATTATTACGCAAATAGGCGATTTCAGACAATTGAGTAACCTGTTGCTGACCACTTTTAACTTCTGACCCCGTTTCAAGTCAAACGTTTGTGAGCAGCAGCTCCGCTCGAACGCTCGCGAAGAAGTTTAATGACAGTCACGTGACGAGTCCGCGGACGTAATTGGCTGCACGCGCTAACCCCTTCGCTCGCCTGAGGCGGGAAATGACGTCACATCATCCGACGAGAAACGACATGATCGTCGCGACCGGTGACAGGAACGACACCAGGGGGGCAAACCGCGCCGAAACTCCGCGTCGAGAACAGGTAAACACCCCGGGAAAGTCGACGTGGGAGTCCGTCAGTTCTCCAGGGGTTAACCGACACCAGGTTCGGGTTTTCTCTGAGGAGATTTGGCCTTTTGTTATGCTAGCCTAGCTTAATTCCACCCCTGAGGAGGGCAAATCACCAACCCGAAAAACTTCAAGATGTCCAGTCCCTCAACGTCTCCTTATAAGACCTTTCTTACCTCACATAAGAGAATGGTCGCTTTATTTCGCAGCGCGACCGTTAAAAACGACATCTTTTAAATCACGTGTCAATCAAGTGCTGGAAACGAGGGTTTAAATCCGCGCTGGCAACAAGCGCTCAGGTCCTTAAAGATGCATAGAGAGAAAACGCGTTTAAATACGCAGGACCTGAAACGTGCACTTTTAACGGAAACATCAATAAATACATGTTTTAATTGTTTATTAAAAACACTTTCCGTGTTTTATTAATAATGAACACTTTCGTCATTTGCTGAAAGTGTTTCCGAACAGAGTTGTTATAAGAACAAGTCACAGAGAAACGAAGAGTTGGGAGAGTTGCGGTCCTTAACCCGCAGTCGTACGTGCTATTCCGAGAAATGCCGGAATAAAAGCGGGGCGATGTGACGTCTTCGGCATTGTCTGCACTCAAACGCTTTCCATCCCAAAATATAAACTCATGAGTTGACCTCCACACACACACACACACACACAGAGAGAGAGAGACAGAAGGAGAGACGGAGACATAAGGAGAGAGAGACAGAGAGACATAAGGAGAGAGAGAGACAGAAGGAGAGAGAGAGAGAGACAGAAGGAGAGAGAGAGAGAGAGAGAGAGAGACAGAAGGAGAGAGAGAGAGAGAGAGACAGAAGGAGAGACAGAAGGAGAGAGAGAGAGAGAGAGAGAGAGAGAGAGAGAGAGAGACAGAAGGAGAGAGAGAGAGACAGAAGGAGAGAGAGAGACAGAAGGAGAGAGAGAGAGAGGCAGAGAAAGAGAGACAGAGAAAGACAGACAGAGAGAGAGAGACAGAGAGAGAGAGAGAGAGAAGGAGAGAGAGAGACAGAAGGAGAGAGAGAGAGAGGCAGAGAAAGACAGAGAGAGAGAGACAGAAGGAGAGAGAGAGAGAGAGACAGAGAGACAGAAGGAGAGAGAGAGAGAGGCAGAGAAAGAGAGACAGAGAGAGAGACAGAGAAAGAGAGAGAGACAGAGA
Source organism: Triplophysa yarkandensis (assembly GCA_033220385.1). NCBI lineage: Eukaryota > Metazoa > Chordata > Actinopteri > Cypriniformes > Nemacheilidae > Triplophysa > Triplophysa yarkandensis. The sequence goes on along the minus strand of CM065660.1, from coordinate 17,871,869 downwards.
CAGAAGGAGAGAGAGAGAGAGGCAGAGAAAGAGAGACAGAGAGAGAGACAGAGAAAGAGAGAGAGACAGAATGAGAGAGACAGAGAGAGAGAGACAGAGAAAGAGAGAGAGAAGGAGAGAGAGAAAGAGACAGAAGGAGAGAGAGAGAGAGGCAGAGAGAGAGAGACAGAGAAAGAGAGAGAGAAGGAGAGAGAGAAGGAGAGAGAGAGACAGAGAGAAAGAGAGATATTTGAAGAAATGTGCAGGTCGTTTGAGATCCAGTGAGTTTTGGCTTCCAACGCAACTGATGTTCGGACAACATTCGCGATGAAAGTTTACGCGATAAACCGACACGACATGAAAGAAAGTTAACGACGAACACTCACGTATTTCTTCTGAATGATGTTCCTCTTCGGTCGTTCCTTGCTCATCCTGCGATCCAAAATGGTGAAATGTTACGAAGAAAATCGCCACATGAATTTCTTCCTGCTCTTCGTCTTCTCCCGGAGCGACGCGATTTAAATCCCCGGTGCGCGAATCCCTCCGAGCTCTCAAAACCTTGGGACGAGCGATATTCCCGCAATCAGGGATCCATAACCAAAGGGGGCAGATAAAAGCTCACACCGGCGCATAGTTAGAAGCGTTCGCCACGATAACTTCCATCATCACAGCGGCCGTCTGGTGCTCATCCCGGCTCTTTAAAAACGCGCTTCGAACGATCGGCGTTACATGTTGCTCTTCAAAAGCGCATCCGTGGATTGGACGAAAGAAATAAAACTCGCGGTCCGTGTCGGCTGGAGCTCGCAGGCGACGTGTGAACTCTCCAGCAGCACCACGGGCTCATCTGAACACAACGCGACGCTTCTTTCTTTAAACGCGCCCGACAGCACGCTCAGCGGTAACTTTAAAAGGACGGCCGCTCAAGGGGACGTCGCCAAATGACGGAGTGTCCTCGGAAACGAAAAACACGCTGGTAAGTGCAGAATGTTTAACACGTTGTTGTTGCTGTTTGTTTGTTTGTTGTGTGGGAGAAAGACACGGGTCGCTTTTAATATGGGAACTTTGAGATGGCTTACAAATGCACATGTTACGAGCAGTTTTTATAGTTGTTAAGAGTTCTCACCGCATCCCTTGGAAAGATACTCATCTGCTCTCTAGAAATGTTTGTGTTCATCGTGGGGGGAAAGGCACGTGGTACGATTTTGGCCTTCCCTGGAAGGCCTTGTTTCCAACAAATTTGAACAGTCTCTTCTATTTGTGAGGATTTCGTAGATTTTTTTAAATACAGATTTTAAGCGCATTCACGTATGAGGTCAAAACCCGCAGTTTGACCTTTAAACTCTTGTTAATTTGTTCGACATGCGCATGGTAAGTTTGACTCACAAGTTTTTTTCCACTTTATTTCTTTGTTCTGTTTAAACAGTTTGTGTACACATTTTAGTTTGATCTCTTTTAGATAACAATATTTTGTACACTTTAAAATGTAAAAACGTCTATAGTTTAAGTCCACAAAGACTCAGATTTAATACTTAAAGTAGTGGAAATAAATCCAAGGTTTCATTAGAATTTCAGTTTGTTTAAAAGATTTGACTTTTGCTGCCACTGCTCGACATTTTTACATGCGTACTATGCTTTAAGTCACTTCTGGTAATTGAGCAAACATGAACTGAATCTCTAGAACTGAGTCACAATCAGATCTCGAAACAATGATATACATATGGAAGAGCGGTTTAGGCCATTCACAAAAATTGCTTGTAACACCAAAAGATTATTCTTTTTTTTCATCATTACGGGTGATTGGGGAATAACCCTATAACTTTGGAACAAAAGCTTTACATACTACTAAGATGTCGGTTAAGACAATACATCCGCTTACAGTAATGCACTGCTCAAAAACAATTAAGGGAACACTAAAATAGCACATCTTTGTAATGAATAAATCAAAATATTCTTTTTAAATATGAAAAAAAATGTTCTTTACATAGTTGGGTGTGCTGACAACAAAATCACACGAAAAATATCAATGATAATCAAATTTATTAACACTTGCAGTCTGTATTTGCAGTCACACGGGAAATTGAAGTGGAACAACAAACTACAGACTTATGTTACCCTCCTACGGTCTTCTCCACATCTCCTGGTAGCGCCTCCATGCTCTGGACACTATGCTAACAGGCACAGCAAACCTTCTAGCAACAGCTGACAATGATGTGCCATCCTGGATGAAATGTTCTACCTGAGCCACTTGTGTGAGTTGCTCTGTATCTTGCCAACACAAGAGTGAAAGCACTGCCAGCTTTCAAATGTGACCAATACACCAGCCAGAAAGCATAGAAACCCAAGAAGGGGTCTGTGGTCACTAGGTGCAGAACCACTATGTTTTTCAGGGGGGCATTGCTAATTGCCTATAATTCTCACCTGTTGTCTACGCCATTTGCACAACAGCACATGACATTGATTGTCAATGTTTCTTCCTAAGTGTGCTGTTTGATTTCACAGAAGTGTGAATGACTTTGTTACATTGTGTTGTTTAATTGTTCCCATTTTTAGCAGTGTATTTAGCAGAAGCTGCTTCTTGTATACATGTCTAACTTGTATTTTATAGTACTTTTTTTTTTACATCCTTAAATTAACTATGTGATGTTGTGTGTTTAATACTAGTAATTCAACAGTTTTTAACGTAAGTTTTTTTTTGTAGTTTTAGGCCTAAGTCTGTCACATATTGGGGGATTAGTTTAATGTTTCTTAATATATATCATATCTCGTCAATCATTAAATAATTTCTCAGGATTTGCTGGAATCATAGTGGTCAATATTTTAATTCATAATTCATTTAATTGCAGCCAGGTGTTTTACAGGTACAGTATCACATAACAACATCTGGCCTCTGAAATACAAATGAAGGACATGGTGTTGGCAACAAATCCTTATGTTAGATCACTAATTAAAGGAAATGAACAACTACTTGAGATTTGTTACAGAAGATTCAGGAAACAAGAAAAATCCAAGTAGATTGTGTAGCAGCTGCATTTTACTTATGCTAAAAGTAAATTTCTGTCTGACTATTTATTTTGAATATATCATTAGAATCAGTTTAACCACATGTATTACAAAGAATAGTGACACTTTTAACCAGTTTTGGAAGGGTTGTCATTCATCTTTAATTTTGCTAAATAAATTACTACATTTAATTATTAATATATTAAGTAAAGATTATATTAGTGCATGCTTCATCAAAAGTGTTTATAAAAAAGTGTTTGTAATGTGAATGAAATCATGAATTGTAGAACTGATTTATCGAGATCTGAACAATAGGGTAAAATTGCTCAAGGGTGTGGTTTCCCTTGAAAATATGATACTTGCTGACTATATGCAAACAACCGTGATCCTCAACTGCAGTTACTTACTCCAGAAGTAAAATCATTTACTATGGTTATTTGTTACAACCCACGTGTTGTTAAATTTGATTGAATTACAGATCATTATTTGCATAAAGATCAAGTTTTATTAGATTCAATTTGTATGATAGCATAAGTTAAATATTTTAATTATTTAATTTCAATACTTTTCAATTATTCAATATTTCTTATTTTACTTCACTTTGACATTTATTAGCCCTTAAAGTTTTTATCCTTCTTTAAAGAACAAAAACGAGAAACCTGATAATATCACTTAATTAACTCATCTGACAAATAGATGCTCGGGAGGGTTTGAAAAATGTTACAATTAATGAAAACAAATGTGAGAAATTCCACGGGTAATCCATTTACAATAGCTCATTATTTATATTATTAAATGATTTACTTTCAAGTTATAGGTTGTGAATATTTGTATATAACATACTTGGGTAAAATAAAGAATAGAACAAAAGAATTTTTGGTGTTCAAAAAACTATTTATTTGAATAGTTGTCGACTAAATATTTTAATTTGCCATTAAATTAAAAGGAGTGGGTTTAATTTATGGTGAATGCTAAACACATTAAAGTATAATTCAGTTTGATAACTTGGAATAGGTGTTACTTATTTCAAAAGCACATAGGGTGAAATTTGACAATTCTTGCCAAACAAGGTTTTAATTTTGGTTCTTATGGGATTGTATTTAAATAAAATAATTTTTACTTACAGCTTTAAAGAGACAGTGCACTATTTTTTATATTTATGTATTTGCACATATATTTAAACTCAACCCTTTAAACTCACGTTAATCCACATATGGGACAGCTAATAAGTATATTCTTGTTAGATTCAGAATAAATGGAATCGATTTTCCCATATTCTGCACTACTCCTGTATTTGTCACAGCAGAGTGAACGGTTGTTTTCAAGGAACGCTGATGTTATTTTCCTCCCCTATTGTTGCTTGGAGTTTGCGGCTGTCTCCAGGGCTGCCAAGACTCTGTTGTGAGTGACATTTAAGCCCAACTGAATCAATGAGACAGACTGCTCTGGGGCTCCCAGGTACTGCTACAACAGAGCCAGCTACACACACACACACGCGCGCACATGCATTCAGACAAATGTGCTACAGTCATGCCCAGAGGAGTTGGCTACCAGCTTTCTGTTTGCAGCTTTGCACCTTGGCCGCTGTATATTGTTGTCTTATCAAAGGTGCCACCAGGATAATGCACAGGAGTTAAAAATTGTGTTACATCTAACAGCATATGTGTACGCTTATGTAGCCTGTCTGAGCTGTAGCCACAGGGCTCTGTGAGAACAAGCCAGCCATTGATTAAAGCTTTCAGTCTTGATAGAACTAATTGTGCGGTGAGGCTGAGCAGACTGGCTAATTCAGGTTGATGTTCGCAGACCGGTAGCATGGCGGATTACGATGACTGAATCAAGATTGATTTATGAGCTAAGCATAAAATCCATATTCATGTTAAGAGATGAAATTGAAATAAATTGCCACATAAATCAAGCTCACTTGGAAGCAAAAGTTTTCAGAGGAAAATTCACCATTGGTTATTAGTAGGACAAAATCTGACAGTGTCTAATTAGACAGTAATTTTCTGTAATTCTGAAACATCTCAACCAAATTTCATTCATAGGTTCACTGCTGGGTTCATACCGGGAAGTTTGGAACTATTTCACGTCGATATGAATTTGTCACTACCATAGACCAACTTTCCCTCAATTATGTAAATCAAAACAACATCAAGATGATGTTTTGACAAGAAGAAAGTGTGGAAGGTCGAAGTTGTGACTGTCCAGTGCTTGGATTGAAGTCTTGTGGCTTTTTATTTAAGTGCTGTTTCTCCTTCCCCCTCTTCCTGGCCCCTGCGCTCTACCAAAACCAGTCAAGATCACAGACATGCTGGGTTTTTGTGACAGCAAGCCAACCCCCCCTGCCCCTCCACACACACACAAGGGAGTCCGGTCACAGTCTGTCATAATTGGATGCCTCGATTCCGAAAATCCCCCTGGAAATAAGCTCACCTCTGGTAATTGCATCAGGTAAATGAAATGTAAACATTTGTAATGGCAAGACGAGGTTGCGCAGCAAAACAAAAGAGTCTTTATAAGGACATTTGCACACTGTCAATATAGTTTAAAACATGACATGCAATATTAAATGCATGTTTACTCTACATCTGGGCTGCTTAAAGTTATCTAAAATTTAGAGTTTGTTATGAAGCTGTAAAACTGATTATTTACTGTACAAGTAAATTATTGACAAGCCTAAATCACTGTTTGCGTTTGAAGATTTGATACATGATAGCTTTTACTGACATATCAGATCATGTCGGATATCAAGTAATGTCTGTTTTAAAGCTAGATCCTCTGGGAAGAGAGCTTGAACTGCTGATCCTGTCGCTAAGAGACAGGACACACCTATTTGGAAGAGATTAAAACAGCATTTTGATCCAATTCTTTCCATTTTTGGTTTACTACACTCATATCTAAAGGGTACAGTTAAATAAAGATGTCAATGTATCTTCTTTTATTTTGTGATGCTACAGGTTGCAGAATTTTGGAGATGTCGAACACCCACTCCTCATGGAGATGCATTTAGGTTTTTCATGTTTATATGTTTTCATGTTTACAGCCAATCTGTACGTTTGCCGAAAGTTAAGGTTTTAAGTCTCCACCTTAGTCATACTTTGCTACATTGAGACATCAACAGGTGTATCTGCATGCTCCAAGTTTTTTCTGTTTTTCCCTCAAGTTATAGCGGTTTTTGTGTGTATCCTGATATTTTTTTGGAATTGTTTTAATAACAAACAAGATATGACTGGAAAATCTCTGATGCTGGACAAATTAACAAATCAAATGACACATTTTCCGTTTCATGTCATGAATGTTCCTTTTTCACGGAACTGGCACAGTATGCTGTTTTCATCACTTTTTGATACATCATATGGTCCTTGTTAGGACTTGCTGTCAGAACCAAGAATGAAGTTGTAATACTTCAGTACCATCTGTGACCTTTTAATTTCAGCCACTCTACTTAACAGGAGCCCCACTAAATTATCCCCGCAAGCTACATTAACGCATTCCACCCGCACAAGCATCAGCAATGAAACCATCTGACAGTCAGTACGTGTTTTTTAACTCATGCCAGTTACTCAACTGGGTCAGGCTTCTACTACAGGTGGATGTGGGTGAATGGACCCCTCTCCCAGCCTGAGCCTGAGTCCTTTCATGGCCCTGGACACCTGCATCAGGCACAAAGGCCATCTTGAGTCTTTGTTGGAGAGTTACTAGAGAGAGTTGGAGAGAGAAAACAGAGAGAAGGAGAAAGAAGAAGAAGGGGGTTGGGGGTATTTCTGACCTCAGCCACAAAGAAACAAAGTAACACAAATGGGCAGGGCACAGCTGGAGAGAAGAATGATAGACAGCAGGGTGGGTGGTCCGAGAGAAAGGCAGAGAAAGGGTAAAGAGAAGACTAATGACAAGAACAGACAACAGAACTTTTAAGTACCTGATCCAACTATCAATGCTGGGTTTAGAGTACACTTTTTTACTGTTTGTTTAGGGAAGTGTGCAAGATTGTGTGATTTTGACCAATGTAGTTATGTGTAATTATATGTGTAGAGGTACCAGTAAAACTTAACATTCAACTTTTTTCTTTAAGGGTGTTGGAAGCATACATTGTTATTTGCGAATCAGTGAGGCTTTTTAGACCTGGTCATGCATTTCCACACATTGGACAGTGTGATTGTAAAAAAGAAACGTTTTCGAGACGAATTCAAATACGATCAATTAAAACACTTCCGGACGTGGTCTTAAAAAGAAATTGTCCCGGTTGTTGAAGGAACTTACCTAAATGCTTGACCCCCCTCAAACTGATATACCTTGCTTGCAAGTTAGCTGCACCTGAAACCAAATAAAAAGGGACAGCATTCATCCACGAAGGATAAGTTATTTGATTTCAGGAGCATGTCATTTCTGAAGTTCATTATTATAAATGTAGAGGTCAAGAGTGGTGCAGTTGCGATGTTCAGGTGTTTGGACACGCTTGTTTTGGATCCGTTTTGGATGTTTGATTAGTTAACCAGTTTCAATGGAACAATTTCAACATGTCAGAAAGCCGTCCAATCAGAAAAGACGCCTGAAGTAAAATGTTAGAAGTAAGCTGGAACACGACACCAAATGATAAAAAGCCCATGCAGAAATGTTGTATATTTTACCAGGCATTACACGCTTCCGCTCATGGACACAGGTAAAATACATATCAGTTGTTTTATAGGGTGCTCCATATCACAGAAGATACAAAATGTAATGCAGTCAAAAACACAGAAGTGTTCACAAAAATTTTACCCAGTGGGGGAAAACACGGCAGTTTGTTTCATCAGTAAGAACAAAGCAATTAATACTATTTAACCCAGTTAAGCGGTATCAGGTGTGAGATGGCCATGTACGGTAAGGGTAGGTTAAAGGTCAAGGTTAGACTGGAGAGCAAGGTAAGACTAGCATGCACCTCTCCTGTCCCGAGTGGACCATTTAAAAAGATGTTTGAATTGAACCATTGTCTTCAAGCAAGAGGAGCCATGTTAATTAATCCTCCAGGATTATTAATGGAGGGTCAATTGAGTGTGTTCTCCGGGAAGAACACTTTATATCCCTACAGGAGTATAATGGCATTGACATGCAGGCCAATCTTCCCTGTATTTCCTCCACATGGAGCTTATCTGAGCAGCATGGTTTGCATAAGAAAAACAGGTTATATTGTGGGAGGTCCACCTCATTTGCATATCATCTGGGCCCTTGTAATTTAGCTACATATGTCCTTTTTCTTATAAGCAGTTTTCTTCCCTCTTTCTCTCTCTACAGTGAGTGTTGCCTTTTTGTACGAGCTCTGTTTGTCTCATCCGCGGCTGTACCAGCCTGATTTGCAATTGAAAGGGGCTGATTGTACTTGAACTAACTGAATAAGCACAGGGTTGGATTTAAGAGAGGATAGCGGAGAGGAAAGGTGGTTCGGTGTGTCTGCCTGAAGCTTGTCAGCACCGAGAGCTATCCGTGCTGTTGGGTTTGGGAATCTTAAGTCCTACTGTGACTGTCACGAGCGTTGAATGAGCAAAATGGTGGAATTCGGGCCTCAGGTGTTGGCCCTGATTGGCTGTTCCCTGCAGACCTCACACTGTCCACATTCATTTCAACTCGAATTTTATGAGCATCTGTTTAGGGACTCTGCTGTGGCCGCTGTTGATGGTGCTGTAAAAATAATTAATGCTTATTGGATCAATGCCATTCATTAAGGTAAATCTGTGGGATAGAAATTAGAATGGCGATATGTGTTAAAGGGTTTGTTTACCAAAACCAAAGGTTTTCTGAACTGTGAGTGTAGAAAAACAGAAAAATGTAGTTAACATTCTGGTTCTAATGTCAATATGTTAAGTGTTGTAGAATTAACATGGGATTGATTATCTTGAATTTTTCAATATGGGCACTCTTTAAAAAGCTCTAAAAACAAATGTACTTCATGTACTGTAAAAACCCTGTATATACCCTTTAAACCAGCAATTCTTTTCACTATTACATTTTTTTGCAGTTGCACAGATTAACATCACTGTTTGGTATTCAATATAAGCCAGCATCCGCAGCATGATGTCATATAGATATAGCTCTCTTGTTTTGACTCTCTTTAAAACTTCCTATTTATTACAAATGGAACATATGGGTGTTTTACCTGTCAATGCAGTTTTGACATGCCATCAATCCCCAAAAGTACGTGTTCAGAGATGTCGCCATGTCCATTGCTTCAAAGATTTCCATGTTTTCAGAGCGCATTATAATTCAAGCTCATTAAAGCAGATATCAAGCAGCATTTACCAGGATTTATCGTAGTCCCACCACCCCAAAAAAAAAGATGGCATGAAAAGGTTTATTTGCTGTGCATTTTAGATTTTAAATGCTTATGCGGTGAGCTAAAAGGTTAAAAATAGTCATTTCATAAAGTGCTTCCTTATTTTTCTCCCACAAAAGCCCATAAACATCCTCAACAACAAACTGTGATTATGATGATATTAATTATCATTACCTTCAATTAGAATGTGGCGATCAGACCCATTCATTCTAAGGCGATGCTCCCTGTGGAGAAGAAAGGTCTGCAGAGCGTCATTAGGCGTAGCATGATTGCACAGAGCTCTTACTTCACCTTACGCCCATTTACAACCAATAAGCATCTCAAGTCCATTACTGCCAGCAACACCAAATAAAAGTCTAGTTCAGAACCGCTCAACACAAAAAGTGTAGATTTTACTTTTGTAACATCTGGCCAGACTTTGTGAATGCATATGCATTAATGACATAATATACGTCATGACATGCATTCAAGTGAATGCAAGTGCTGAGCAATTTCATGTCTCTCACATTAAGAGAGAAAGTAGTTTTTTTATATACGTAATAAGAAAATTGTTGTTCCAGAATGTTGTAAACAAAATGGGAAGACTAAGAATACAATACTGTTATACCACTTTTGGTGAAAGTTCAACAACGATGTATAATTTTGATAAAATGCTCTTGGTAGCTGTTTACACAGCATACTCAATTTGTATTTATTTATAAATACAATATATGTGTTCAAAACTAGATTTCCATGTAAACTGGTCATGGTCCAGAATTGAATCACAATTGCGTAAGACCTATAACGTATACATGTTCATATAAGTCTGGTTATTGAGCATTTAGAAAGCATGCGTTTTCTAGGTTACTTCGGGAAATGTTAAAAGTGTACAATCCACATTTTTAGACCGCATATGAAATTTAACTAATCTTTTCTGTATTATAGAATATGAGAACTGACGTGTTAAGGGATGTATATAATAAACTCGTACAGATATCCAAAATATATCCAATATTTTACTTAGACAAGCAGGGGGGTGGATATAGCGGTTATATATGCAAAACATTTTTTGTCCCAAAACTTTGAGGACTATTTGTTTGCTGTTTTGCGAGCTTCACACACACACACACACACACACACACAAAAATAAAGCATGTACATTTAAACTGTATTATTTTTTTTTGTCACCATTAAACAATCTGCATACAATCTACTTTAAAACATAAACATTCATATATAAATATATATATATATATATATATATATATATATATATATACACACACACACACACACAAGTTATATCAACGACTGTATTATGTAATATTTTCTGAAACTGCGTGGTAAGTTTCATCTCTCCTTGCCTTAAACAAATTCAAACTGGCGTTTCACATTTGCTTGCATGCTGTCAGAGGACAATGTAGTACAGAGGTTATATAGATTGTTTATTTGCATGAGGAAATGATGCAGTGATAGTTTTTAGCATGACACGGGGAAGTGTAAAGGTAACATAATTGATTGGTATTCTTTGTAGGGATTATTATTAATGTTAAATTGACCTTCCCCCAATTAGGAAAGGTGTATTTGCAGGTTATTCAAAATTCTAAAGCTGTGGTTTTGTCTGAGATTCATGGTTATCCCATGCATGTTCTCTCTCTCTCTCTCTCTCTCTCTCTCTCTCTCTCTCTCTCTCTCTCTCTCTCTCTCTCTCTCTCTCTCTCTCTCTCTCTCTCTCTCTCTCTCTCTCTCTCTCTCTCTCTCTCTCTCTCTCTCTCTCTCTCTCTCTCTCTCTCTCTCTCTCTCTCTCTCTCTCTCTCTCTCTCTCACTCTCACTGATTTTATTTGTTCCACTGGAATATTTAAAGCTCATTATTTGCCCCTCGGTCTATCTTGCACAGGCACAACTCTCTCTCCCTCTATTTCTTCATGTCCGTCTGTCTCTTCCTCTTTGCATCTTATCCTGCCCCTACATGAAACATCCATCTCTGCACATGAAAAATGGAGGGCTCATGAATAGTTTACAGGTCTGTGGTGGGGTCTGTGTCAGTGGGTTCAGCTGTGGGCACTCCAGCAGGGATCTGCTCTTATGCTCGACACAAAGAGAGGTGAGAGGAAACGTTAATCTCAGAGCTGCCTTTTTCACAGCTGAGCATTAATGGACACACAAACCGCTCACCGTCTGCCTCATTATGAACTGGGTGGAGAAGAATAGACGCAAGGTACCCTGCACTGAAATACTGAATTTGTGATGTCTATGGATTGCTACGGCAGGGCTTGCTGTTTTTGGTGTCCACTGAGAACTTGCTTGCATCCATGGTTGATTGAAGCATAACGGTTAAAAGACGGCAGGGTCAGTACAGAGTGGAGGCTTTTCATCTTCTCGGTACATTAGGATTTTGATGAGTAATTTTTCTCTGAATGGCTCCAATGAAGTATGTGAGTGGATCAGTATCTGAGTCACATGCTGTTTACGTGCAGCTTAAGTTCCTTCCCACTGTAGTGTGTGGTGCGCTGCATGACTTGTTCATGAGAAAGCTCCCACCTGCTTGATCTGATCAATATTCTGCTCGAATAACAGGAACACCCACTAACCGGAACACTCGCTCTAACACTCACAGCATGTTTACCTGCACTTTAAAGGTTCTGAGCACAAGCAATCATATAACTGATGATCTTTGATGCAAATCCTTTTCCATAAGAAAATTATAAAATGAAAAAAAAATCTCAAAGACATTGTTCATATACTTGAGATCACTTGGGGCTGTTCACAACTGGTATTAAGATTTTAGATTAGGGGATAACAAGTGCATGATGCTTAATACAAGTGTAAATGGGGTGGCAAAGACCTATGGGGCTTGTACACCTACAACCACTTCTGAAAACAATTCAAGGTGTAGACGCTCTTAGTGAATGCTTTCGAACAGTCACTAGAGAACGCCTGCTTTCCACCTTTTAACATAATGCGTAAACACGAGAAGTCGCTAACCAGACAGAATTTAATCCTTGACAGCTGAAGATCTAAATCTTCCATGGTTTAAAGGTGATGTCAAATTTAGATCATAACAGTAACTTTGCTATTTCTTGTCGACTACCAATTAGTAGACTATCGCTCTAAAATCTGCTAATGCTTTCCATGATGATCCCTATAATCCTCGATACTCTAACTTACCTTAACCAAAACCATCTACCATGTAGTCAAAAAGTTACTTATAGTATGTTTAATTTCTAAAGTGGACTATTGCTAGAGGGTTGTTCATCATCATGAATGGTCAAAGTCTGCTGCCAGAATTCAAGAAAACAAGTACAGAGAATACATGAAAGTACCTAGATGTTTTCCTGCAGTCCCAGAAGTTATTGCTGTTCTGTTCTTACAAAGGGACCTAGAAAGACCGGTCTCAATAAGAACACAATAAGTTCTTAGCGTTCTTGGAATTAAGAAACAGCCTTGGATCTAATTCACCTTTAAAACAATAATGCTTGCTGTCTGAAACTAGTTTAGCTATTAAGGTGCATACAAACACAAGGGATCTCAATCTCATTCGATTTATTTAAATTCGTTCAATTTCTGATAGGACGGTATAGACAGACAGGAAACAATGGGGCGAGAGGGCAGCAGGATAGGGAAAGAGACACCAGCAAGGACCCTAACTTGAGTTGCCCAGAGCGCACTCCACAAAGCCACAGGCTTCAATGTTTGGTCATTTTTCCTCCTCTGTTTTCGTCTAGTTTCTTTTCTTTAACATGTACAGGTAGATCTCGTTATAAAAGCACATACATAAGTTACATAAGGACACTTAAAGAAGCATAAGCTGTTTTATGTATGCTAACTGCTTAAGACTATAATGTTAATATTCAATGGGGTCTATTAGTTAAATACCAAATCAGACGCATGACGTAGACAAGCTGTGCTCAAAACACTACCCCAGCCAGCCAAAGGGTTCAGAAATGTTATTCTAAATATTTTACCTATCACGGTCATTAGATCTTAAATTATTCTTTTAGCATTTCGCCTGTATAATCTCACACAAGGGTGCTTCGCTTTTTTTGAAAACAATCATAAGGCAGTATCCGTCTTCTATAAATATGGCTAAATCCAAGACATTTCAGGGATACAATGTTCCCATTGTGTTTATGGTGTTTGGAGATTTTGGTTTAAAATGCCTTTTTACCCTATCCACATATTTCATCAATGCAGAAGGCCACCATTAGTATTCCTCACAGTCCGCCTGTTCGAGTCTGACTCGTCAGCCTTTGGCAGGCAGGCTCTGTTCCATTTGCGTTCTGGATGAGTCAGATTATCTCACACTACTCATCTGTTTTTCAGGCCTAATGTGAGTTGGCAGTGTTTGCTGATGTTCACTGTGTGGTAAAACATCATTGGTGAATGAAAGGATCGGAGCAAAAGCAGTTGTGAATGGTCTGAATCATGCGCTGTCAACAATGTCCTTAATTCTGACAATGCTGTGAGACTGTTTCAAGATTAGTGAATCATGTCACTACTGCCTCAACAATGCATCCAAGTACAGCAGTTATGCCAGAATTGTGAGTGTTTAGTGCATCTTCACTGACCGATCAATGTTTCGCATATACGGGCCTGTGAAATACTGTGGCTTAAAGTTATTGATACTTGGAGAATCATTCCCATTCATTTAGCTTATAGCTTTGCATGTTTGGTAGCCATGCAGTGTGTCAAAAACAGAAACTGGGTGTACATTGGTTTCAGCAGACACTCCCAGTCTAGACAACTATATATTGTAGGTTATAATTGGATCTAGGTTTGGTGGACCAGAATTCATGTTTTTCAGTAGCTGTCTGAAGTCACTCTATATTCCTCATATACTACGCTATAGGTCACTGAAAAAAATAATTAAAAATGAATTTTTTAGCCCTTTATTACACCATTTAAAAACTTGTAATATTAAGCTAATAAAACAAAGTAAATAATATTTTAACGGTTAAACTAAATTGTAACTGATTTCTTTCCAAAATTGTCATTATAAACATTTAACACTTTAGTTGTTATACACTTAGTGATAAATCCCCTTAAATGATGTAATGGAAATAGTAATGCATGTTCCTTAACTTTACTTCATGTGGAAAATATATTTTGTGAGGTTTATTGAGCTTATGAGTACATCCTGGAATAATGCATGGGAAAAATATATGAGAATCAAGAAAAAAGTGGACCGTGTTAGACTTGTCAAACATGGAAAATTTTATTTTTTTAGAGGCATTTACATGGATAGTCATTTCCAGAGACACAACAACTGGTTGCCATAACTATAGCATCCACCAGTGGTATGAGCTCCAGTCATTGTATTGCTGTCAATGTGAACATATTGTAAGATGCTGTCCATGTCGTAAATATGCTGAGCTGACATGTTTGGATGCAACGTTGGGAATAATGAAGTGTTTTCTTCTGTGTGTGTGTCTTATTGGTGATTGTGTGGTATCCGGTGTGGCGGGACGGGTGTTAGCCCGTAACCTCCCAAACCTCCACCCAACCTAGCTGCTGCCCGGAGATTAACTCCACCACATGGTGCGAGTCCACATGGCTCAACACACAAATGCACACACACATCCTGTCCTGCCCTAACTCATGCATTCATTTATCTGTGACATGCAGACCAAACATCTCTTGACACTCTAAAAGAAATGTGCTCAGGCCTCAAAGCCTATTAGTTGTTTATGACCACAATTGGATTGTATAAGAACAATCATCATTCAGCAAGTGCATAAAATATTACCAGAAAACACAGCCCTAATAGGGCTGGGTGTATGATAATAATAATTCATGAATATCCTTTGACAATTATCCATTATTTTACATCTTGAGTGTTGTGATCACATCTGGATCTATAGGCTTTGTGAGGGTCTAACTTCTTAGTTGTACTCTATTTTTTTCCGTATTTCTCTCTCTGGAAGCGATTAAACCCGAGGGGCAGCCTGAAACGATTACAGATAACATTGATGAAGTCCCGGCGTTTGAAGTGCAGCGCTTTTCCTGGGTCTCAAATGCTTGCACAAATGTTTCCTCTCTTTCCTCTGGCTACGTTTGCTCAAATTCTCAATAGTGCACGGCAAGGAACTCAAAATAAATGCGAGATCTTTGAAGGTGGTTGTGTTTAAGCTCAAACCATAAGGGTCATAGAATGTATGTCATCAACCCTTACTATAAAAGACTTCCTTTCACAGACATTTTCCATTGTTTTGTAACCTCACGCGTTGGCAAGATAATGCAACTATTTCACTTGTCCCTGACATAGTTCTGCTTCAAAATGTCAGTCAGTGAGAGTAGTTAAGAGATTTGACTATGAATTTTGGCCAATTGTGTCATCCTTCAAGCAAAATTCTAAGAAATTTCCATTAAATGTTTTGTAATTTTTCAGCACTTTTTTTCATTAAGGATATGCAAGTGAAGTGATGTATGGTCAAGTATGGTGTCCCATACTTTGACTATGTGCTCTGCATGTAACCCATACAAGAACATGTGTGCACATGCACACACGCACACACGAACACACAATCACACCCAGAGCAGTGGTCAGCCATGCTGCGGCAGCCGGGGAGCCATGTGGGGAAACGGGGCCTTGCTCAAGGGACACACTTTAGTTGTGAGATTGAAGGAAGAAGGTAGCATTTTTTTATTCGCTCCCCCCACCATCCATGCTGGTAATGAGTGTTAAACCAGTGACCTGTTACCACGACACTGTAACCACGACTACCCCCACAATTGACTCATATTCAAATCATAGTCATCGATTACATGCAAATTAACTACACCTCCGCTCTCACACTCTGCAGTTCCATGCTGCTGAAACTAAAATTGAAACTGAGAGCTGACACAAAAGTACAGAGATCTTATTAGTCCGAATGTTTGTCCCTTCCTTGCAAATCTATGGTCTTCTCTGAGTCAAATCAGTTAATGTGATTGGTTGCATGTTTTTGACATCACTAACCAGGGCACTTCCAAACTGCATAATAAAACACCCCATTAACATATATATAATCAATACTTAAAACTGGATGGTCTTTTATCCACAAAAATAACCATCCTGTTGAGGTAAAAAAAACCTTTTTAAGGATATAGAGTGTTCAAAATCTTTAAGGCTCAGTGTGTTAAAAAGAAATATTGCATCAACAAGCTTTTATGTTCATACTTGGCTGAAACATGGTTGTGGATAATACAGCTATAAAGGAGGCATAATCTTCAAGCAAAGGTGAAGTAGACCAAACTGGAAAGAACAATTAGCTCTGGTGTAGTATTATGACCTCATGCCCATTGTGAATAATTCTTCCACTAACAATGAGAATCAAAGAGGGGGGGGGTATTTAAAATAGAGCAAAGAACTTTCAGCGAATTACTGCCACTATCTCTGCCCACTCCTCTGCTCTATTTAAAAACAGGTTTTTCTGTTTGCGAGACTTCCTGTCTTGACACCAGAGGTTTGTTATTTAAAGAAGCATTCATCCTTATTCACAGCGCTTGCCACTCATGGCCTTAACTTCAGTAATTTAAGACAGTGCTGCTACCAAATGAGTGCTGAAAATAAAAGTAACTCTACAAATGCCTTGACCCCAGTGAACCATTTCTTATGCCACTGAGGGCCATCTGTAGGCTCACACAGAGGACCTCATGGAATAATGGGTGATGTTCCTGGATATATATTTGATATTGCAGTTGATAGAAATATCTCTGAGATCTCATAGAAGAAAAAACATCTTTGTGAAGTATGCTGGAGTTTGCAAGCGTGGGATGGTACCAGCGACTGTATTGAGTCATCCCTCATCTTGTAAAGGTGGCCGGGTCAACGTGCACTTTCGTTGCACTTTTTTGCAGGAACTCTGTAATATGTAAGTTTAAAAAATGAGACTTGATACTCCCAGACATCAGATTAACCACTCAGAACAATTTTAGAGAACAATCAAGTTCAGAACAATCAAGTTTTGAACAAAATGTTAACAATCAAAACTATTATTGTATTGCATGAGACATCTTAGTTTGCGATGATGCGTCCTTGCATCCTCACACACATGCTGATGTCACGATGTACTCATTCGAAGAAGCATGTGAGTACAGTCATCCTACATGATTTTGTCCAAATCTCTCCCAAAAACTCACAACAAACATCTACGCTAAATCCTGTGACTAGTCTTTGCAGGCCCAGGAGACGTGGTGTGATTTGCAAATGATAGCTTGCTACACAGCCCAGGGTGAATCAAGCTTGCTGTTTAAACCAAGTAAAAGCTGCCACTTAACCCCCTTCCCACCTCCTGCTGCTAGCCTCAAGATTGCCTGCATTTTTATGCTAATCACAGGGTCCGTCACGTATCCCAGGAGCCTCCTGTGTGTCGGCCTTAAACGCCTGTCCGCAGTCCCCGCCGCCCCCTTCCTTCTAAAATCTCTTTGTCAAAATCCCTCCCCCTTCATCTCTTCTCCCCCTCATTGGAAAAGAAAGAGAGAATAGCAGTGACTCCACTGGGCTCAATGCGTTATTTGCTGCGTATAAGATAAGTCCTGGCCAGGTCAGTGGCCTTACAGGGCTATAAAAGGCCTTGCATTTGTTGGCTGCGTCATTAAACAAGTCAATTTGTCTGCAGTGACCCAGTAAGAGTCACTCATCCTTAGGCTGCACATTACTTTACCTCCCGTCTTCTCATTTTCAAGGTCTTTGTGAAGTTGAAGATTACCTCAAGGCCTTTAAACCAAGAGGCTAACAAACACACTGAAGTTAATGTCATCGACACCCGTGCTGGTTTATGAAAACAGTCAAGGTGTTTGAAAGAACGAACAATACGAGGAACATCATTAAACTTGACTAGATGCAGTTACACTTAAAAAACATTGAGTGAATGCAAACACATACAAGTACTCACTGACACAATTATAATGTTGTATTGTCTTTATGTCATCAACTTTTGCAATAGATTAATGTGGACGATGATGCTTGTAGGTTGCAAACGTTTACACAAGGTTTGGAGGTGCCCATGCACATGGCCGCAGGGCCTGGGTGGGTCCCTTTTCCACCTGTCTTTCTATTCATGATTTCTGAAGGGGAACACGTGCAGAGTTTTCCCAAGCTTTGGATAATCTTACCCAACCTCTCCCCATATTCCTTTTCTTGTCGAGTTCCATGACTGTGGAGGCATGCAAAGATCCACGATCCATAAAATTTGCTTTACAGCATTGACAACGAGCATGTGCAGTGTTGACAAGGATAGATGGGCGGGACCGGATTCCGGTGAGCATGGCTGAGGAAATGGATTGACAGGTAGGGGTGAGTTTGAGTTACAAATACAATGATTCATACAAGTATTCCAGAGACTTTGTGGCTGTTTAACCTGGTACAAACATGTGTATTGATTTGATTACAACTGCTTGAAGCTAAATGCAGTTGTGTAACATTTAGAGATGCGTCCACTCTGTGGACATCTTCCAGAGGTAGTCTAAAACACATTAATTTGTTGTGTATACAGGATGTAGAGAGCCTTCGAGCCGTGATGTTCATTTGGAAGGTGCAGGTTTGAATCTGTTCAGCAAATCTCACTTCGCTCAATTTTCTTGGATAAAAAATCCCCCGTACTATAAAAAAAGAAGTTGAAAATTACGCATGTAAACTAGTGAATAGTTCTTGTCAAGGCCCTTGTCAATGATTGTTATTATTTCTCTGGAGTAAGGTTGGGTAAATCACTGTACTGTTTGGGTACATTGCATTGCAACCACCAGTCAAAACACACTGGCAGTCACCCGCAAATTTCTTAATATTATTTCTCTGGGTCATTCGAGGTAACGTAAAATCTCCCAATCTTCTTGATTGACTTAACAATGGTCTCGACCATGCAGCTGTTAACATCATCATGATTTGATTTGTTCCCAAGTGTGATCAAAATAGCTATTAAAGGTTAAACTCTTCCATTTCCTTGGCTTGTCTTAGATCATTCACGTGCCACAGTTCCCTTTAATCAGTGGCAGACAACAGGGCATTGGGCGCATATTAATGACTCCAAACCATAAATACTACATTTTCCAAGATGTCAGTTTCCTGTTTTCCCAGGCACACAGGTCGCGGAGTGAGCACAGGGAGTCAAAGCAAGGTCAGCTTTCCCCGCAGATAACTCTTTCCACCCTGAAGGGAGAAAGAGAACGAGAGATACCGGTACACTAAATCACGTTCTACTGCCTTTAAACTCATTGTTCAAACTGCTACTCGCACAGATATCTTTGTAAGGAGTCACTAACACCGGAAATGTGATTTATACTAAAGGTGCAAAAGGTGTAAGAAGTGTACGGCTACGCTTGTGAACACCCCCCACACATGCAATTTCCTGTGCAAGTCTTACAATAGCACAGACCTCATTACACAAAGAAACCAATGTCTGGGTGCCTGTTGAAGTTCCTTTTAGCATCATAACACGCACCGATCTTTTTAAATTGGGCCTGCTAGTAACTAGGGTACAACAGAGTATTGTTTAAAGTTTATTTTATTAATCTTGAGATTGACTTATCATTGATCCTTTCATTTGTTAAACTTTGAGAGATTATTCTGTTTTCATGATTGTTAAAATTATTATTCAAAATTAACTCATATGTTACAATTTAAACAAGTCTTTATTTCTGTTTTACTTTATGAACTTCTAGCCAGCTGAAAGGAAAAATCTTCTCCAGGATCTCTTCTTCCTCAATAGTCATCAATAATTAAACGCATAACACATTTAAATTTTGAAGCTGGTAGTATGTTCTTATGGTACATACTGATAAAAATGGAACGCTTGAATACACTTTTAGTTGCTTTGAGAAGAATAAAAGTGTCTGTTGCATGCCTGAGTGTTAAAAAAGGATGTGTAAATATTTCTTGGGGAAAAAACCCGAAGGAAACTAAAAAGAAAACCAAGTCAGTCATGTCAAAATTATACAGCTGACTTGAATATGGATATGAATGTGTACCTTTTTTACATGTTGAAAATAATGAGAAATTATAGACCGTTGTAGTTTCCACTGAAAGTAAATCCTGTTGTGTTTTAGGCAGTGTCTATTCTTGATCCTGTCATGTAGGTACATGTGCAGCTTTACTTGTCAAGAAAGAGTTTCCTCCTCCCATCCAGCAAATGTTCAAGTGACCAAATTGTCTTTATTTATTCACCCTTATGTCATTCCTAAACCTGTATATGTGTAACACAAAAGAGGATATTTAGAGAAATGTCTCATCTTTTGTGTTTTGCAGAAAAAAGAAATTCAAGTTTTGAATGACATGTAAGTAAATCACTTTTTAAAAATCGACCTCGGCATAATCACATCTCCCTTGCTTAATTGAATGGAGGGCATGACATGTAATTGTGTCTTGGGACTGTAATAGATTTCCAGGAACATTCAAATAAGCATTCTTCAATATTACATAGCAAAAGAGCTCTCGCTTTTCTTGGCACGTTCCTGAACTGTGATTGGTCTTTTCTTTTCTTTTCCTTGCTCTTGAAGTTGTCATGGGGATGCAACCTTTGTCAAGCTAAGAGTGATCCCATGGAAGTCAGATCATTATCACTGCACACTTGTAAAATTACAGCATGGCCTCTAAAAGGCTTCATTTGTTATTCAAATTAAAAATGAATTTGCACCAGGGTGTTTTGCATTAGCAAATATATTCAGTTTTGAGTTTGATTTGCAGGAGGAAATGGCTTGGACAACCTTTAAAAGCGTCACATGCTACAAGTCTATATCGAGAACTTCACTCGAATATGTTTTGTTTTAAAAGGCGATATTTATACATTTCGCATTTTTATACACGTGCACATGTATCGTTAAGTGATGGACATGACCTATTCTTGAGCCTTCATGTTGATTTTAAAGGAAGTCGACTCTACTCAACACTTGCTGTCTCCATTACTTTCTGCTTGTCTCTCTGTGTTCTCCTTATCCTCGTTGCTTGTTCACAGCTGTCACTCTCCTTTTTGTCACACCTAAGACTGTTTGCCACCAGAAAGATAGAACGCGGAGCCCTGTAAAAGAATATTTTGCATATTGCCTTATAGAATAATGTAGAGGGAATAAACAGTGTATGGGCAACAAGACATACTCAAACAGGCTCAGGCAATACTATGCAGATGTCAACCTTACCGTGAAATAAATACAAAAGGTTTGAACTATGCAAATAGCACACATTTCAAAATTTGATGGTTTAAATACCTTTCTTTTTTGTGAAGGATTTGCCTTTTCATGATTGTCAGGTCCATGACAGTCAATAGTGCTCATAAATGCACACATAAAAGTGTAATAAACCCTTTATGTTCTCTGAAGAAGCATCCATACTTCATGTGGGGTATTATTTATCATTTACATGTTTATTATTCATATTTCTTTTCTTTTTTAAATGAAAACTTGTGCACAGTCTGGTCATTTTATGATATTCAGACTCTTTAATAAGACTTTAGTCAACAGGTTTAATGTATTTGAAACAAAATGTCACAGTGTCACCTCCACTCATTAACAAAATATCCCAGTTGGCCGTTGGTTTCCTAAATTAATATAGATATAGTGTGTTCTCATGGTACATAATGGTAAGAAATGTATCGCTTGAATGCACTTTTGGTCACTTTGGATAGAAGTGTCTGTTACATGCTGAAATGTAAAAAAAAGATGTAAATATTTCCTCGACTAGGAAATGGAAGCAAGGACAGCAACCGTAATCAATGAAGTTGTATAACTGACATGCAGTAACGCAAATGGTCTTGTAAGGCAAAACAAACATCTTCACAAACCGATTAAAAAATATAAATGTATAAACACAACTCTTAAACCAAACACTGTTTTAGTATAGCTCAGGTAGGAGAGGAACAGCTTGAGTTTTGGTTGTAAGGTATTTGCTGTATGCATGTAGAGAGAGAAAGAAAAAAAGGAGTCTCTCTCTCTCTCACATACACTCTGCCTCGCTTGCTCGCTTTCGTTCTTCTGTGTTTACAGTCTGTCATTGTGGGTTGTAATGGACAGGAAGCTGCAGGAGTTGGCGTGGTGACAACCACAAGAGCACAGACCCCCCCACACGCACCCCTCTGTCAGGCCGGGCCAGGAAGAAAAGCACTTCACAGAAAACAAGAAGAAGTAAGACGGAGAAAGAGTGAGGAAGATAAAGGGAAAGCAAGCCCAGCTGTAAGAACACAATGCCAACAAGGGCTTGGCTGAAGCTCAAGGCTGCTCCAAACGAGTGCCTCTATTTTTTCCTCCTTTCTCTTTTTTTCCTGCCTCAAATTGAAAGCGGGTTGCACGGCGGAGGTGAGGGGGGCACGCTGAGGGGGATTAGACATTAATGCATTTCTTCACCGGCTTAATCCTTATGATTACACCACAAATAATTCAACTTAGGCCTGTTTTATCTTCTCCATTTAATTCAGCCAGCACTTGCCAGCAAGGTTGGGTGGAAATGAGGATGTAAATACTAGGGCACGTACCAGCAAATATTTACGAAAAAAATGCAAGATAGTCTCGGCATGCATGTATAATGTCAAAAAATGCCATCCCTCGTACAACACAGCCGAAACAAACATTTATGTCAAAATGAATTTTCAGCCCAGCCCGTGAAGCTTTTGTATGGGGTGATGTGTGTGTGTGTGTGTCTGTGTGTGTGTGTGTGTGTGTGTGTGTGTGTGTGTGTGTGTCTGTGTGTCTGTGTTTTTATGTGTGTGTGTGTGTGTGTGTGTGTGTGTGTGTGTGTGTGTGTGTGTGTGTGTGTGTGTGTGTGTGTGTGTGTGTGTGTGTGTGTGTGTGTGTGTGTGTAATTAGACAGTGACGAGCAGAATGTAAGGGGCTGGATATGATTGACATGTTTATGAAAGAATGCTACCATGTATACCATACCTTGTTTTTTCTGCAGTATGCAAATTGCGTTTATGTGGAAAACCACAAATGATATCACTGCCTTTAAATCCTGCATTGGATGGTAAATCCCATAATGTAATGTGACGACCCAGAGTCTTAGTAAATATACCTCAAACCCAAATATATACATATTAAATCTTACAATAATTTTATTAAAATATTTTGATTAAAATCAAGATTTTGAATATATATATATATATATAAAGAAGTGGGTGTATTCACCTATATGTATATATTTAAAATAAAATGTCTGTAAAATTAGCAGTTATTAAGCCTCGTCCAGACCGCCGGATACTCTGTCGCTATATGTCGCTAGTTTCATTCTTTAATGTCATTTGAAGGCACTCTTAGATTTGGTTACTCTGTTATGGCTGGAGGACGAATGACGTTAGCTCCGCTGCTTTGCTCCTATTGGTAGTCGCTCCCGAAAACCACTTGACTTTTGCATAAAGTTGAGCAATTCGGAACATTGTCGCATCATGGGACATTTCAACTTCCTGTTTCCAATAGTAACTGTTGCTCATATCGCCCCCGAGTCGTTCGCTCTACATTGACATGAACAAAATCGCCTTTCTTTGTCACTAGCTGTTGCCGGGATTAAAGTTTATGTAATGAAAAGAAAAAGGATTTGAGGAATAAGAATTTTTCATATGAAATTGGGTAAACAATGCAAAGTCATGACAAAATTCTTTGATGGAATACTATACTACAAAAAACGGTTGTTTGAATTATTTAACAGAATCATGTGATAAAATCAAATTTTTAAACAATTTCTCTTGAATTTCAAGAACGGTTATGTTAAAACACGTGATCATGTGAAAATGATGTACATACTAAAATTTATGAATCCCAATTTCAGTGTTCTATTTCAGCTTTAGCTTATTTGAAAATAAACTGTTTGTAAATACTTTTCAGACTACTAAACAACAAAATTAAATTAAAGTCCCCAGAAATGTAAATTCCGTCTCCATTTACTTTTTTCCTTTCACAGAACCTAAAAGATATTTTGACAAATGTTGTTGAACGAACAATGGCGTCACATTTTCACTTCTATTGAATGGACACAAAAACAATGGGTGCTTTTATTGTTTGATCAACGACTTAAATCTTCTGAATCCTACGGAAGAAAGTAATCCAGGGCGAGTAAATGATGGCAGAATTTGCACTTTTGGGTAAACGATTGCTTTAAGGCCAGCTTTTACATCCATCGCTACTTCTAAAAGCATCAGCAATTGATTTAAAGACTACCGGTGCATATCTTTGCTGTCTTTCTATTAATAATTTAAGATGTTCTTCCCTTCCCTTTTGACTCCGCGGCGCTGTAAATTGACGGGGGTGGGGTTTCAGCGAGTTGCAGACAAGTGTACAAAAGCGTGAAGTCACAATCGATTTCGGCTTTGTAGTTGTTGTTATTTGTGACGCCTGCAGCAACGTCTGATAGTAATCATGGCTTTATTAGAGCAGTCAGAGTATTCCCTCAGCCCCAAGGAGAATAGGCCTTCTCCACGCACACACCTGCCTGTCTGAAGCCTTCACATAAACAAGCTCTGGGTTTGCAGAATTATTCATCGCGTCTCCCTTAACTCTTTACATACTCTCTTCTGTGTACACAAGACTTTGCATTCGGATTGATTTACGTGGCAGGCGCTGCACTTTGTTAGTCCTGGTGGGTTATTCGCTGAGACAGTTTTACCCCGGGTAGAAATGCTGAACAACAGGCGGGGTGCGTTCCAGCTCAGAAATGTTGATGTTATTAATAGCATTCGGTAGTTAAATAGTTTCCTTTCCAACAGGGGGAAAACGTCCACATTCGCTCTTTCTGCAAATGTCATTCGTCTTTAGAGAAAACAGCGGGCAGCAATGGGTTTCCATATGTACAAGCCTTACACGTCTGATAAGAGTGGGATCATGTTGCTAACCGTTATGTGACTTTTGGACTTTGTGGTTTAGATCTACTACCAGTTTAAGGAAAAGTAAAACGTTTTTCTTTTTTCAGAGCTAAATCTTTGTGCATTCCAGATGTTTTTACTGGATGATTTATCAAAGACAATACATTAATACTGACCTAGCTGATGATAAATAATAATAATACCCATAAATACAGAGAAAATCAAGTCTAAAAGTTCTCCTTGCAAGGAACTAATGTTTTCCTCTGGATTCGTAAGATCGTGGAATCAACAAAACTTAAGCAGAAGCATATGGATCTTCTAACATGAATTCTGTCATGTTTACATGTTATTTTCTGATTCATCGTGATAAGTACCATCTGTGAAACACAACTTAACTAAGGGTTCGGATTGAATTTACCTCCATTCTCTTATTTTAGTTGTCCATTTACTATACCTTTTCTCATTTGTCCTTTCACCCTAGTTTTTCCTCTTTCTTATTTTGCTCCCCTCCATCCGGCATGGGCAGTGTAACTGTATATCCAGCAGGCTGGTCCAACCAGAGCTGCATCCGTGTCAATGCGTATGACATTCTGTTTCCTGCTGCCAACGCAGTGTGGTGCAGGTCCCAAGGTTCTCTTATATACATCACATGTGTAAAATGCTTTCCTGGAGCCTATTGCTTGGAGCATTGCGCTATAACAACTCTAAGATCATGAGTTTGATCTCAGAGATTGCACATAATAATGCAATGTAAGTCACTTTGCCATCGTCTGCCAAATGCATAAATGTAAGTGTTATAGGCATCTCTGACTTATTGATTCTAAAGAAACACACGTATCTCAACCACGACTGGTAGAGACTCTTTTAAGGGTGCTGTTGACTCTATATGGATTTGTTTTACCCCTGCAGGTGGTATCGGTTTACCTTTTTTGGTTGTTTGGTCTAGCACACACAGGCATAAGTGGATATTAGTTACATCGGAGGCCAAAGAATGTACACACAGTTCCCACACTAGGTTGCAGATCGTTGTTGTATAGAGCGTTACATGCCTTCTTATGTTTAATTGCCTGTATTTCACAAGCTATTATACAACGGTTTTCATGATTTTGCCAAGCACATGTATCTTAATCAATGTCTCTGTTTGTTTCAGAATATTACAAATGTAATGATGCTTTCTTTAACTGCAAGACTAACAAAGAAGAAGTTATATTAACACTTTTTGTGCAAAGACTGAAGATTGAATCTGTCAGATTTGATAAAACTTATCATAGCTGATAGCCTAGTTTGAAGTTCATTACTATAACATTACTATTAACTAATTATTGAACTATTAAATCATTAACAAACTCAATTCAAATATTCAAATTGGCACCCAATGATGCAAATCGAGCGAATTGTGTGCCGCAATTGTTGTAAACACTATTCGCCTAAAGAGACCCAAAAATGGTCATAAACATATTAGTTTTTATGTTTGGGTCTTCAGCTATTCATAAATGTGATTATATCTTCAAAAATGCATTATTAGTTTTACATTTTATCTTGCTGCTTCACGTGTTTTCTACTGTCTGTGAAACACTCGGTTTTATGTGCAGCACATGTTGAAAATGTTTCTCCCATTACCATACTCAGTTTTTAGTTACTGCATTACCACGATTGACAAGGCCTAAATTATGTAACTCCAGTTATTAATTTAATGAACTGCTGAACACACTTTTCGGAAGTTACTGGATGTTTAAAATCTTGGCGTTTGGTGTAGTCTAGAACATGCGTTATCATAAAATTTGGGATTTGTAACTTCACGGATTGTTTACAGATACTAACACACACACACAAAGGAAATGTAAAATGAGGAAAGAATCCAAGATTCTCCTGAAGACAATCATTGCGTTGAATAAAACCAAGTTATCTTGCATGGAACAGTAGGAAAATCGCAAGGCTTTGTTTTTGGCGTGTCCATGGCATAAGTCCGACCCTTAAATATGATTGGTTTAAAGGTGTTGTTCTAGGACCAACAAGTATGTTGTTCCAGGAACATGACCAAGTAGTTAAGAAACCAGTCAAAGACACAAGGTGAAAATCAACTGATTGTGGTCTTTACTGCTCAGCTGTGTTTTCCGATACTCATGAGGAGGATATGATAATGATAATCCTTATCTTGACCCGTTGGGGAGATCGAATTGAGCTTCATTTGCTGCATGTCACCTTGAACAAATCCAGCAGATTAGTGACAACTGTTCCCATACGCCAGCTTTATTTCCCAAGAAACTCAAGCATCCCGTGCCCTCCAAATTGCGAACACGAATTCAAACTGCAGCTGTGGAAATTCCCCTGCCCGGCCTCAATCTCTTTCTTTTAGCTGCTTTAATTGGATTCCTTAATTAGTTCCTGTAATAACTGTAAGCGCGATCGACAGCGGTAGTGAGAAATGTTCTCCTGCTTGTCTGGTCTCTGATGCCCACCGTTAAACTAGGTCATTAGCGAAATCTTTCCAGCTCCAGCTGTCACTCAGATCAACAATGACGTCGACTTGATTTCCGAAGAAATTTCTGCTACCTCACATTCTTCTACAGAATGAAAACCGTAGGAGGGAAGATTCCTTTTAAAGCCATCACAAGAAGCAGGAGGAGGCAATGGATTCAAATGTTAGGGGAACGGGGGCAGAGAGTTTTAATTACCTTGTTTGGTACGCCCGTGAAGCCTGCAGCAGTCAAGGGGATATGGGAGGTTTGTTTCAGTACCTGCAGAAGACAAACTGATATGACATCCCACAAAACAATATAAGCTTAACCATAGCAAGCTTCCTCTACATTGAGCAGCCATGGTTCCTGTCTTCACTGCATGTGCACATCTGCATCCATGCTATAGTTCATTTCCTGCAGTCTAGTCACCGATCTTGTGCAAAGATCCACACCATCAATAGTCCAATTGAGAAGTGGTTAATTAGGACTGCTTACAAAGTATGTTTTAAATATCAAGCTTCAGCACATAACTGAATTGATACTTTGTGCTGTGTATGTCTCGGGAATATCTGAACGTTCAAATGAGTGAAAGACTCATTGATACTCATTGAGAAAAAAAGCAAGGGCCCGATACATCCTAGTGATTAGTACTCAAGACCATTTTTTTATGGTCTTAGAATTGACTGTCTTTGGTCTTGGTATTGTCTTGGTCTCAGATAAAGTGGTCTCTGGATTATATTTCAAGATTGGGCAAGACCACAACTGTGGGAATAACATAAATTTGCTGGTTCATTGTGTGATAATTCACGTGATTGGATGTTTTTAATTGATTCTTTTAAAACTGTTGTTACTCTTAATACCAGTAAGACAATCGCCATTATTTTACTATGACTTTATTTTACTATCACTCTTTAGAGTTTTGTGCTGGTCTTTGTCTTCTCTTTGTCTTGGCCTCTCAAAGACTTGGTCTTGTCTTGGTCTTTACACTGTCTGGTATTGGTCTTGTATTGCTCTTGTTTCGGTGGTCTTGCAAAGGTCAACCGTAAGAAAAAAAATCTTACATAAAGTTTTTATGAAAAGGTTTCACTATAATGATAGGTCAGATGTTGATATTTGGTGGTTTGTTGTTATTAATCATGAATTTCCATAGTCAGGAAAGTGACATCCATAATAGAATTGTCCAATTATTGCTTGGGTATTGCTTCTGATTTGTGTATTAAATTCAGAGAAATCCTATAGCGTATGTGGTATCTCTAAAACATGTGGCTTTAAGTCACATCTACAATGTATTACAACAGAACATTCAATCATAAACTGATATGTTTCCAATGTCTGGACTTATCAGGGGTTTAGTTAAATATAACCGTTTATTCAATATATTGATATTAAATACAGTGTCAAACAAGTTATATTTCAAGTCTTGACAACAAATATCCATGATGCTGACATTGCACCACTACACCTGAACGTTTTGTGGCGTAAGTACAGCCCTACCATTTGTTTGTTACTTTTCAAATACCCAATACCTGTAGATTGTATACAAATAAATAATAACCATTGAAAATATTCTCTTTAAGAAGGACAATTGCTGCAGGCAAGATTTCCAGTGTATAAAATATGATACAAGCACTTCTCCTGATATGATTGATGCAAATGGATGCACTTTTGGGACAACTCTGAGGTGCTGTCGTGTGCCCACGTTCCACCGCATTGCTACGAGACTGGAGATTTATGAGCCAATAATGGTTGACAACATGCAACGCTTGCTTGCGCTCACATTCGCTGTAATTCATTTATCACACACTTAGTTGACCACACGAACCGTGTTTATTTCACTTTCCGGAGCCGTGTCCACCAACCTGCTCTTAATGTAGTGATAATATCATCACTTCCTGTGTTTGACTTGTTTAGTGTATTGGGTTACAGCTGTTTGTGATCCATCGCTACTCTGAGAAACCAGGTGCTCAAGAGAAACATGTACTGTAAAAGCAAGGATTTAAATGTCAAGTAGATGATAGGTTGTGTTTTACAAGGTAAGATCAGGTTGACGAACAGCATTCCACAGTCAGATGCCCTTCAGACACCTGCTAATGCATCTAAATGAACCACATCTGATCTCTTTGAACTACGTTCACTTTGCATGCACCTGGAGATTGCACAAAGCTGGGATCTGATCTATAGAAAGGAAATTGAGATGGATGGAAAGGTTGAGAATGAAAATGTGACAAATCTTTGCGCTTTGCTTGAAATCTTAACAGCTAATGGAATCCTTTCTTCGAACTTCAACATTGACTCAGATTGACTCAAATGAGCGTCATTTGGGCCTCATCATGTCTATCACCCAGTAAAGGTACTTATTTCACTGCATGTGACTGAAATCTAACCCGAGTGTACCTCCATGATTTTCTGAAAGAGAAGTAGACGTTGGGCTGCATGTAACAGCTGCCAGTCTGTGCTTGATGATGTCTGTACAGTTGGCGACTGTAGAAGGCCTGGAACAAGGCCTGTAGTCTCCCGAGGGTGTTTGAGGGCAAAGAGTCAGGCCTACCCCCCTGACTGGGCCCCTGCTGGCTGTTATCAATTAGAGAATTGGCGAGCGGAGCCTGGCCACATCAGCTCAGGGAAATGGGACAGGACGGGGCTGAAAAAGTGACAGATTGCTTAGAATATACCTGGAGATATAGACTAGACCGCAGGCAGAGTAGCCACTTAAGGAATCTAGAAACACTTTAGAAGAAATAAAACCGTCAACCCGTCTTTAGTAGGCATTTGGCAAAGGTGTTAAAGTCCACTTTTGTGTACATCTGTTTTCTCTCATATGCCCAAATTTGTGTGTAGTCAGCCTGGGCTTTTGTGGCTAGGTGGAAGTTGCAGTGTATCCACAGACACACTACAGATGTTATGATAGAGAGACAGTGATGATGTTCAGGTTTAAGGTTTTTCTTTTCCTCAACTGCTATAGAATAAAGAGTTTTAGTTCCCAGCCTGTTGCAAATGGCTGCCATCTGTAGAGCTGTAATTTCAGGCCAACTCTATATTCAGCATCAAAATATTTACACTTCCTGTGCAGATGAGTGCAAATGTGAATTAGCCCATAAATGGACCCGGTTTGGATTTGTAAACTTGATTCTGTTGTCAGATAAAGGAAATTCCATAATTTAATACTTTACTGCAAGTAAATAATTTCTTACCTGTTTAAATATGTTTTCAAGGTCTAAAAATATTCCTAAAAAATGAAACATTTTCACAAAAGGCAAAATCACGCTAAATCGTTCTTGAGTGTGCAAGAAATCAAATCAATAAGAATAAATACACTTGAATTAAGGTTTGAACATCTTTTTCTCTCTTTTTCTCTAGAGTAATTAACTGCTGGATTTTTACTCAATATTTTCTAAGTTTATGCAATGAAGTTATTTAAAAATTAAAGTATTTATTAAAAATATATATAAATTTGTAACACATCAATATTTATCATGAATTCTACAAGAAATATTTGAGTTTCAGATTACTTGAATGTTAATATACACAAACTAAATTGTAAATTGTTTCACCTAAAAAACATTACTTTTTATGAATTGTGTCCTTAAAAAATGTTGTTAAATTTCCTTAAAATTTAATATTTTAACTTTAAAATATACATTTAACAGTGTTGACATAAATATGGTTATACTTTCTATCTTCAAATTCAGAATGTTAGAAGCATTAGAGACAAAGCGGATTTAGTCTCAAAAGCTATCAAGTAATGATTATTAAAACTTTCTTCAGGGTTCTGTCATGTTTTAATTTTAGTAAACGCTAATTGAGCTCCACAGAAATACAAATTCATTATACTTTCTACACATTACACATTAGTGCTTACATTAGCCGGGTCCCACAAGGAGCTTAACAGGCTTCAGACCAAACATTCATTACAAAGAAGTTAAAACAACTATTACTACGTGTACTTTTTTTTGCCAACTATACATCTTTGTAGTTATGTAAATATGTAGAATGAATTATTTGGGGAAGAACAGAGATTAGGGAGACTTCAGGTTTTGTTTTGGCCCTGGTTTAGATATACCTCTGTGTCATGAATGGGAATGCCGTCCTTTTCCCATCTCTTTACAGACGCGGTGTGAGTGTGTGTGAAGTTGTGTGTATCCTGGCAGGGCATGAGACGAGCGTGGCCAAACCTTCCTCTGACCACAGCTCCATTGAGCTGCATGACAAACCAGGCGGAGCAGCGTGGCCCTCTGCCATAATATTCTGCCTTTTATCTGTCCTGACATTACGGATGGCTTTGTGTGTGTGCGCGAGAGAGAGAGTGGGTCTGAATCCGTTCTCCATAGTCACCGTTCGCCCTGTATTCTGTGTGTAATGTTAAACGGCACCGGGGGGCCGGTAGGAGCCGGGCAGACAATGCGGCTGTGCATGTGCTGCTTTTCTCCACTCTGGATGATGTCTTTGGGGGAAACACGATGTAGGGCATCTGGCTCCTTGGCATTCTGGGCTCATTTCAGCCTTTGTGTGTTCTAAGAAGAGTGAAAAAATTGAGGTTAATTTTACAGCGCTTTGTGCTCTTTGTACATAATGAGTGTTTTGTCATGTAGGTATGTCAAAGTCCAGAAGCATCACACAATGTAGAGAATATCACGGCCAAATATTATCATCCGATCATCATATAATTAAGAAGCAATTAAGACAGAATTAAATGAATGGACTGCCAATATCTTCTGGATCACCACGGCAGTCGTCCATTTAGCATAATGTTAGTTTTGGGTACAAATGGGATTACAGTTTGACGCTGGGAACCTTATAAATAAAGGACGTTTGTGAGCGTGAGGACTGCCAAGTACTTTAGTTTTCTTTAATTAGCACCTTCAGTCGAGGCGTGAGAGTTTCAAGGAATAAGGATTCCTTCCTGTTGGAAACCACTATTACAACATCTGTTCTGTTGGCAAATCTCTCATTTTGAGTGGAATGTAAAGTAACATGATGTTTTTCTTTTTTTATTGATCTGTAAAAGTAATTTTGTGGATCACTGTGTTTCTTCTTTGCACTACACTTTTAAAATTGACTTGTTGGATTAACGTATGAAGGACTATCAAGTGGTTCCACGCAAATGTGTTAAGTTGTTTCCCGGTTATCAATTATGTTAAGTATTAAAAAAAAAGAGGTAAAATTGACTAACAAAATAATATTGTATCAGGGATTTTAGGCTAACTAAATTTTATATTTAATCTTCTAAATAGTACTTTTAACGTAAATGAAAGAGGACTTAGCAACTGTAAGAGAAAACACAGCAAACAAATCAGAGGAGAGACGAATCAGAACCGGTAGTGAACTTTAACCTCACAAAGCCAAATCTAATGTACCTTTCCTAAACAATGGTCAGCCTAAAACAAAAAAATACAAAAAAATCTTCTCAAAGATCCATAATGTTCAACTCAAACAAGTCTTTATCTTTCTCTAATTGATACTTAAAATAATAGTAAAATTTAAAGTGGTGTTCAAGGAACCAAAAAGGACCCATGTAACACCTCTCTTCATTAAACTACATTGGCTTCCTGTAGCAGCCCGCATTGAATTTAAATGTCTTCTCATTTCCTACAAGACCACCACGGGTTCAGCACCCAGATACCTTAACTCACTAATTCCAAAGTATAGGCCCATCTCAAAAGGGTAAAAAATCTCTCGCTCGTACGTTCTCTGCATCATTCCTCGATGGTGGAACGATCTGCTTCTGGCTTGTCGCTTGTCAGACTTGGTCTCTATCTTTAAAAAACACCTAAAAACTCATCTTTTCCGGCTACACCTAACTCACTAGGAGTACCTTCTTTTCTAACCTACTCACTTAAAAAAAAAAAAAAAAAAAAAATAAAAAATCCTTTTTCTACCTTCAGGATTTAATCTCTCTCTGTGTAACTTGGTAACATTGTTGTGGCACTTGTTCACCTATTGTTGTATCGGCTATTTACCGCTTCATTGTCTCCTCGACTATTGTAAGTCGCTTTGGATAAAAGCGTCTGCTAAATGCCTAAATGTAAATGTAAATGTAAAGTTTCTTGCCTAAATGCTGTTGTTGGGAATCCCCTCTAACCAGTCATGATGAATTAACTTGTTATAATAAGTAAACTGAAAAATATTATAGAGTTTTTGGGTTTTACACAACAATGTAAAGTTGACCAAACAAACACGTGTTAATTAAAGCTGACAGTTCTATATTTCTTGTACAATAACACAGTTAACTGATATTAATATAGTTTCTAGCACTTTTTATGTACTGTAAACAAGGATGAATAAAGTAAAAGACAGTATTGGTGGCTTGAATATCTGCTTTGTTATGAATTTAATAGCTTAAGCATGTCCTTACATGAAGTTTTGTGCACATAGTGTTGGTCTTAAAGTTTTGTAACAAAGGCCAAACAGTTTAAGCACAAGCAGCCAGTGGATTTGTCCATTATTATTTATAACATAACTGTTCATCCTTTTTATTTAAACTGTTTATATGATTTAAAATGAAATGGAATTATGATTGTGTTTTAAAATCAATTTGTTCATTTTTTGTAAGTTTCACAATTCTATTAACAATTTGATGAATGGGACCTGTAACTTTGTTGCATGTGAGTTTAGACAACTATCTCTTCTACTGATAACCCAAAAGAATGCAGGCTATACATACTTGGAACTTGCTTACTTTAACTTAATTCCTTTGAGTGTTATCAGAAAATATCTGCATGAACTATTATTTGCGGATGTACCGTAAGTTAAGTTCGACCACAGATGCATGTATGCAACGTAACATTCATTTGTGTTGTTACTTTAAACCGTCTATACAACTTATTTGATCATCTTAAAAAAATAATGTTACATACAGTAACATCATAATATTACGTATTTTTACTGTTAAATACCCATCAGTACATTTATTACTAAGCATGTTTGTCTTTTTTAATAAATATCTTCAGTAGATTGCATCTTAAATCAATATATGTTTATTTGACAAGAACCGTGACCTTAGTGCAACTCAACCCTTGTGTGGCAAAATATTCCACTTATATACTCTTAAATTACTTTTAACCTGCACATTTTACCGTTAGAAACTGTTGGGTTTTTATCTTTTTGCCCCGACAAGTTAAATTTTAAAATGTGTGTGTCGGTCCCTTTCCAATAAATTGTGATGCCACTCCCTTGAAAACTGGTTGTTGCACATCTGCAGAGGATATTTTCTGCAACATCTTGGTAAAGAACAATTTCTTACGCCTTTGTTTTTCTGTTTTGTTTCAAGCTAATGCCACATCAATGTCATTTGCATTGAGGGAGTGTTAGCATGTGACGTTTACAGAAAAAAGTACAGTCCGATGGGCTTTGTCTTGTACTCACGCCCCTCTTCAAACTCACTGGTGCATTAATTCCTGAATAAAAAGACACAATGCTGTTGAGAGATATTTAAAGGTGTTATATAAGCTATAGGATTATGTTATAATGGAGGAGCTTGTTTCTTTCACATGCAAAGCGACCCGAGTCATTTCATGATAAATGTGAGTTTGTGCCAAGACCTGTCAGATACGTCGTGATGAATGATCTCTGACCTTCCAACCTTTTGTTGGAGACCATGCCGTCAGATTCTAAAGGACTGAAGGGGAGCTCTGCAGTTCGGTGTTATCTGATAGGCCCTGCCCTCATTTGAGTATGAAATGAGGGTCTGTAGAGCGTGAACTGAGGGTCAAGCCCCTTTCATGGCCTGCGGTCTGTACCCTGATCACTCCACTGACCATAATCCCCCGGGCCTACCCTTTCTGAAGTGACAAAAAGAGCTTTTCTTTCAACTCGGCGCTGCTAAATCACACGTGTCAAAAGCGATCAGTTCAGAGGAGACTGTATTGCGCAGTCCATTGATCCTTAAGCTGAGATCTCTTCTTTCTGTCCTCTGTGAGAAACATTTGACAAGATCTCCAACACATCAGCCAAAAGGAAATGGATATCTTAACCTTCATTCCAACAGCTGGAGCTCTGTGTAATCGGCAGTCTGTCATCATTTGCTTACTCTGATGTAGCTCCAAATTTGTGTTTTTATCTTAGAAGAAATGAAATGATAAGGAATGTATTAGTCATATGTGATCATCAAGAGTGTTCGGGTTTTGATGAGTGTCGAGTTTGGTTTCTTGTTTGTTTGGGAGGAAATCTCATAATTCTGTCAAACAGCATCTTAAAATGGTTTGTATCAGCCAACATGAACTGTAAACCATTATTTTCTTGGCAGGGGTTTGAAGTAGAAGCATAACAATTATATCTTTAGAAAGCTGGGTTTCCTCTTTCAATCTTTATACAATAAACTCAAAATGGGTTAAAATATTTTGACTTGATATGATGGAGCAGATCAGCATATGTGTCCATGCATTAACAAAGAACGAGGGCTTGAGCTTTAAACTTAACCACTATGACCGGTTAACTGAGTTTAACACAAGACCTGGACCACACAAGAATGAAAAGAATCTTTCAGACCAGTTTAAAAATGTTTAAGGTATAGTTCAACCACAAATCCTCTAAACTGTTCTTTATGCATTTTTTTGTTTGCACCCCTAAATGCAGACCAACAAAAATTATATATTTGTAAATGCAGATATATTTTTCTCATATGGTAGTTTACGGTGCATTTAAATGGATAGTTCCCCCTAAAATCAGAAATTGTCGTTTACTCACATTTGAGTTGTTTCAAATCTGTACCAAATATTTTGTTCAGTGGAAAACAAATCAAGATATTTTAAAGAGTCTAGGACAGCTCAAATTCCATCTTTATTTTGACAATCAATGTAATTTTTTCTTCTTTGGTTGTCAATGGAGTCAAATACTAGCATGTGTCCAAATATCTTTTTTGTGTTCAACAAACAAAGAAACTTTATAGGGTTCTGGAACAACTACAGTCTAAAGTAAATCATTAAAAATAGAGCATAATGTTAATTAAAATGAAGGATCTTTTTCTTAATTTTCCATTTTTTGAACTGCATAATGACATTTAATCATTAACCTGCGGAAAATAAACAGATATATACTGAACATTTTCTACTGGGACTATATGCATTTTGTGATAAAGAGAGTGTGAATAATTCACGACAGATGAATTTTCATTTTTGGGTGACCTAACCCTAATAGAACCCCTTTAGGAATCCTAGTCAATAATGGTTCAGGAATAGTGTCTTTTTCTAAATTAATGTCATACCATGGCAACAGAACTGTGACATACACCAGTACAAAAAAATAAAAGAGCATTCTCTAGTGGTTAGTTTAAGAATGTGGCCAGAAAATAACGTTCTCAGAACGTTGCATCACGTTGCTTGAAACCTCCTCTGCCTCATTTCTTGAAGGCATGACACAAAGAAAGCCACGCAGGCTTAGAATGACGTGATGCGGAATAACTAACTTTTTTATGGTTTTGAATAAGCTATTCCTTTAAGAAGACGGAATCAATGAAATCTAATATGGTGCTGCCTAGTGGGAAATGGAATCGAGTTCTACAGATTAGAGCCGGTTGAAAGACAACAAGCTCACTGGACTGTTTCTTCATCAGGCGTGAGTGTCCCCTCTGTACGGCCTAGACCATAGCCATTCCTGGAGACTCCTTGAATAAGAACGGTTTGAGTTGTAATCCAATCCTCAGTCCCTCAGGGTGAAACTCTATCAACTCACTTGGAACTGAAATGGCCTTGTTTGGATAAGCCCGGCCGAGAATCTCATGAACTCAAAACAAGATTTTTGATGTCGGCGTGTTTTCTCCTCCGTCATGGATTGCAGTCGTCACTCCGGGCCATCCTGCGAGCAGTAAAGCTTCTCTGCATCTTGAGAATAACTTTGTTCTTCTGTTTTCTTTATTCATGCCGGCTGCGGTGCGGCAATAAGGCCTGTGGTTAAGTGGGTGAGTTCAATTAGTGTTGGTAGAAGATGAGTCTCACGCTCCCATCTCACTGCCTTAACCATAGTTCACCTTCAATCCCATTACAACTCATGTTTAAGATAATTTAGGCTAACATAATGATTAAAAATATTAAACTGTTTACATGACTGATGTTCTCTGTGTTTGCCGAAAAAAGACTTAATAAACACGATAATAAACACGTATTACTTTAAGCATTGAACAAAATGACTTAAAAATGTAATATTTACGTTCTGCCGCATTGTATCTCACAAAAACATTCACTAAAGCAGCAAAGAGCAAATGAAAAAAGGCATGACGGTTTAAAGTGAATTCATTTAACTTTTATTCTGCATTAGTGGAAGGAGAAAGTAATTTTCAACTGGAAGCTTTAAAGGCGCTCTAATAATTTTTTTATTTATCCACAAATTGTGCCGTCAAAATCGTTTAGATTGTATAAAAACAATATCGCTCGGGTAGGAGTGTGATACGGCTTTATATCAGAATAGCGGTATCCAGAACCAAGTTTTTTTTTATATACTAACACAAGTATATTATTCTAATATACTAACACAAGTTTTTTTTAATATACTTACACAATCTCAATGTAATTCGAAACCATTTAAGTGCCATTTTAGGTGCCAAATATGTATGAATGTGTTCAGAAGCGCAGTAGTGATGGTTAGATTTAGGATTTTTAGGATGGTCCATTTTGCAATGATCTTTTGATTTATTTCGTTCAAATCAATACAAAGTTTCTATTGTATGTTATTAGATTTTTTCTGTATGTTTTTAAACAGCCAGACTTTGTTAATAGAATTAAGATTATAGGGGGCAGTAGGTCTAAGACTTGCATAGAATTAAAGAAACTTAGTTATGCACACATTTTTGCAATTGAAGATTTATATGATATTTGCATTTAATGCATTTATGATTGGTTTTATCTTACTAAACACTTATATATAACACTTCCCTAAGCTGCGGGTGCCTTTGAATGGGTTGAAAGGTTGATGCAGAAGTGGGAGGAGCCAGTTGACAGCAGAGCGGAAAGTAAAGACAACATATCCTTATTCTATATAAACAGCCACAGCCCTTGATGTTTTCATTGGATGCTTGATAAAGCAGATAAGTGTGCGTATGACAGCTGTTACCCTCAAGGATTCTGCAACCGTATGTGGTGATGTATATCCCATATGCACAACCGGATATTAGAGGACTGTTGATATTAAAACTTTTGCTCACGACAAAAGTTTGTCTTCGTTTTGTAGCTATAAATAAAGTTGTCCGATTCAGTGCCTTCTGGACAGTCCATTACACTCTTGTACAAATGCACCGTAAGTCTGCCCACAGCAATATATCAATTGATCACAAAAGTATGTGTAAGCATTTTGTTGATTCTTTGTGCTGAATGTGAAGATTCTGGACCGAAGGAACACCTCTGGATGTGCTGAGCAGAGATTCTGTCTGTTTAACCTCAAGGATTGACAGTGACTGTTGTTAAACATAACATCATGCTTATTTTATTCCTGCAAAATCGTTATCTATTGTTGTTAATTCAAATGTTTTAGACGGACCTTGAACTCTTAAAAGTCCCCCAACCTTAAATGCCCCAAGTGTAGAAGGTATTAATAGACTAATGCCGCGTTTTCATCAAACGTGAACAATCCCGTTTCAAACTTGAAAACGTTGTCGTAACTTTTGTCTCTTCACTTTGGATGAGAAACATAAAACTGAAATTTACAGCATCGTGGATTGGGCTACTCGTTTATGTGATAATTTTGGCGTATTTTTTCAGAAATATTCATATTAACCAAGGTTATATGACCTTATTGGTCATTCTTCTCAAAATCACCCATTGGGGTAGAAGTAATACTTTACAGCTGAAGATACAGGCTGGCATTGATGAACATGGCTCTGTGGCCAGAACAATCCCGTCGAGCTTGTAAAGCTAATTACCAGATACGACAACGCCACCTCTCAGGATCAAGCGAACGGTTAGGAAGGTAAATAGCAAGCAAATTGAAGAGTCCCTTCTGAGGGTCAAGTGAGAACCGCACGGCTCTCTTGCTTTGAAAGGTTGAAAAAATCCCTTTTCTGAAAGGGTTTGAAATAAACAGCTTTGTCTCTGGAGCCAGTCTGTGTTTCATTCTGTCATCGTATGAAGAGACGTCTAGAAAAGAGACTAACCAGGCCGGGTGCCAATGCCCTAAACGGTTAAGAGCCCAGAGTGCCAAAGCGCCTGGCAAGGTGACAACTGGCACACGGCGCCTGCCGCTGAATTACATTACTGTCAGTGTGAAAATTATAAAACAGAATGCGGGGACTCAAATTATGCTTTCATTTGGACATTAGAACAGGGCCACTTCACAATGGACATGATGAATGTGAGGGTTTACCCAGTGGAGAATAAAAATGGTACGGTACCATAAAAGGCAGGCAAGAACATGTGTTGGTTGGCTTAATAGATTGTATAAATTCTATACCTTACTGATTTAATGAACAGAGGTGATATTCTGTAAAACACGGTGATGTATAAAATATATTACTTGTAGATATTCCAGAATGTGAGCTTTGAGGAACTAAAACAGTAAGATTCATAGAATGAATAGGAGCACACATAGAAGTAGATTAAAGTTACAACGTTATTTGTGGCGCAATGTTAAGAGATGTTAATAGCGGGTAAAGATATTTGTAAAGCCATTCCACATTACAGCATTATTACCTTTGTAATATGCTTTAAATGTTAAACGTTAATGAGTGTTGCATTGTAAATAAGGAATAATTGATGATGGGCTGTTGAATTATTTGAAAATAATGCACATTCGAGGTGGTAATGCGGATGCTGTTACCACACTACAAGACATTGTATGTAAGACAATGATATATCTTAAGACACTTGTAAGGTATTCGTCCTGTAATGCAGTTGTTGACAGGACACATTTCCCAGGCATCTCATCTAAAGCGGTTTATTGAGCCTTGCTCTATCAGAGAGCAAGAAAGATAAACTGGGCACCGCTACGCAAATACCCTTGTTTCATCAGGAGAGAAAAAACAAATATCGTTTTTCATTCTGTTTAACCTCTAACATGAGCAAAAGCAGAAAATTGTGTGTGCTTCTCGCAGATAGTAGTTTAAAAACTATGAAATTGTTCTTGTGATGCAAAAGCATCCTTTTTATAGTTTACATTCTGTATATAAAGTGTTGCCAAACATTGACACAAAAAATATCATGACATATGAGTGCCAGTATAAAAGAGAGGCACTATATATAAAAGTGAATCTAAGGATGTTGTTGGGACATTTTCTATTGTTTCTATGAAAAACAAAATAATATTTTGATTATTATTATATTATATGTGAAACATTTTTTTGAGCTACTAGGCAGAGTAAAATGATGAATATGCCAGGGTTTGTGCAAGGATCTACTCTTTTAATGGAATCGACTTTTGATTTTCTACTCCTTAGAATCGTTTCTCTTGTAATTGATGCACTGTTGAGGATAAAAGCATATGCTGGTTTAAGCCGGTCATGTGCTGGACCAAAGCAACTAGATCCTGCTCAAGACCAGCTTACAACCCTCACATTTGCAGCTTAAACCAACTCAAACCAGCTCCCATGTGTCAAAACATACCTTATGAGCATATGCTGTTTTTTCAACCTGGTATTCAACCTTGGGTCAAGTATTAGCAAAATTACACCTTGTTTAAAACGATTTCTGCTAATAATTGTTCCTTTTATTTTGATGTTTATGAATTGTGTGAGCATTCAGAGGGTTTACTTTGGCTAAATGTTGATCATTTTCTAAACTAAAATGTGATGCTGGAGGCCACTTTGTGCTTTTCATCAAATGACGGCGGTAATTGGAACAAGGAGGTTTCTGCTACTTCCACATTTCTTACACACACACACTCACTCACGCACGCACGCACGCACGCACGCACACACACACACACACACACACACACACACACACACACATCCATGCATCCATAGCTTCAGGATAATGTTTCCTTTCCGTACAGATCAAAACCTGTGCACCTGTACAGTATACACACACATAACTAATACAACATGACAAAAACGCACACCAATAGGTACATATGAGGCTATGTTTACATACACAAAAAGCCGCAGGATAAAGCTGACCACTGGAGTCAGCAGTGTTGCTCTTTGGGATTAATGATCCGTAACTGGACATCTGTGTGTGCATTGGTGTATTCTTGTGTGTGCGTGCGTGCCTGTGTTTGTGCGTGTGTGTGTAAGAGTGAGAGCTGTTTCAAATGCAAATCACCTGCTCCACTTCAGACAATACAGCCCTCTATCAAAGCCGCTTGTAAAATATCAGCACCCTGTGGCTCCATTTATAAAACAGGCACCCCAAACAGGGCCGCAGGAAAGGAGTACCTCGACATAGGCCCAAAACCAAGCATTAACGCAACCAAAAGGTAAATAATGACCACACACTAAAGCGCAACACATCTCGCAGAGAAAACATGATGGCTTTAACTTCCTTAGGACTATAAGACACTGTCTGACATGTATGTTAGCTGACTCTGAATAAACCAAATGCTTATACTTATAATACCAGAATAAATCTAAAGGGGTGTGTTCTGAAAACCAGAAGTTTGAAAAGCGATATATGAATCACAAATACAAAAAGTGCCAGTAACCGTGATTCGCTTATATACTATATATTGTTTCAATCAATTCTGAAGTTAGAATTTTCAGAAATAGTCATGTTGCACTTTTCATTGTTAAGAGATGTTTAGGGCTATGTTTCTCATGATCTGTGTTTATGCTTTAACAAAGAAAAGCACCAACATTCTCTGAATATGCGTAAATATAACATACTTTTACATTTATTAAGGATTTTAATCACAACATCATTAGTAAAGTTACAGGTTGCTTAAGAAGTGTTAGTTTACTAAATGTTTTCTTTTAAAAAATATAAAGAATGCATCATTCCACTCCAAATAATTATTATTTACGTTTTATGATGTCACTGCATCAAATTTAGCGAATTTTGTGGTGTAGTGGTCAACAAACAATAGCTACTCAAGTTTAATTGAAATAATGCGTAAAACTGGAATATCCATTGTGGTTTATGTGCAATTGTTTCTTTTGGAAAAAGATTCCCTTGAGCATTTTAATCTGCATTTTTTACAATCGTTGTTTTTCATCAGCGTTTTTGATATTCCAAAATGTGAATTAATCGGTAATTGTTAACACAGATAGAGTCGTGTCATTGAAAAAAGCAGAACGAACGAGAAACTTTTATGAGCAAGAGCATAAAATATTTAACTGTGGCTGTCACTGCTTTTATAATGAATGATTTTTTGTTAAGTGCTCCAAATATTTTTCATCTTCTATAGTCTACCAGCTCTTATCGTTGATCGCCATGTCGCAGTATTCCCTTGAGAAAGCCTAAAGAGACTGAAATATATTTTTCCACAGCTCCACATACTTGTCTTGATCAAATAATTCTACAAAGCAGCACAAATATCGTTGGTGTGACAGAGCTTATTGTGAAAAGCAAGTTAAGAATGAAAGCTGCAGATCTTTGTGTTGGGAGGCACAATTTCGGTTGTTATACGTCGTGGCAAACTTTATGAGACGAAACAATTGAAATGTATTACCAAAACCACACACGCCCCATGCAAGTCGTGCCAAAATTAAGCGTAATTCATCTGATGTGATGTGATCTTCTATATCCCAAACTGCAATTTATCAGTTGGACTTTTCATATCATTTTTATTTGTTTTGCTTTCTAAATTGGGAATATCTGTTACAATGGCATGAATGCCAAGGGAAAGAGATTAAAGTGATAAAACATATCCCTGAAATATTCAACTTTGGCACATAATACCTGCACCAAATAGTGTAAGAAAGCATCCGTCTACAGTGGCAACCAGTTTGGACTACCCTAGCAACCATGTACAACACTCACTGTTGGTTTGGTAAAAGTTACTGTGCATATTGTTTCAGACATTAAGAATTGTGTGTGCGCGTGCAATCTGTTTTACAATGCTAACAGTGCACTCCCAGTGTAAACACTTACTGGGAAGCC
The DNA here is from genome assembly GCA_033220385.1 of Triplophysa yarkandensis. NCBI lineage: Eukaryota > Metazoa > Chordata > Actinopteri > Cypriniformes > Nemacheilidae > Triplophysa > Triplophysa yarkandensis. Next base: position 17,828,433 of record CM065660.1, on the reverse strand, counting down.
TTTCAGACATGCGTCTGTGTGTTAGTCTCACTCCTGGAGACAGCAGGCTGCAATGTTATCTTCTTAGTGAAGATCCCAAGCGGACGCACTCCTCTAGATTCATATGATGTGTTTTTATGTGTCAGATCCCGTATGACCTCCCATGGCACATTAGCAGCCATTAGCAGGAGGAAGGGGAGCCCGATCATGTCGACTGATTTTGATTGGGTCATGTTAAAAGCATTAGTCTAAGAGAATGAGAAAATGTGTAGGGAGAGAGACAGAGGCCTGTGGGGTTATTTATACATCGTGCCCCTGAAGTGCATGTAATGGCAGCTCAGAGACGTCTTGGCGAGAGGGATGACATGCTTTCCCATGCAGGCCTGGGAGAGGAAGTGTCCTGATCTGTTGATGGAAGAAGCACATGCTCTTGGTGAAGATCCAGTCCGCTGATCTGAGTATAAAGCTATAAAATCAAATGCTTATGTCCAAATTACAAAATCCACAACATAACATTCAACTGAAGTTATTACCAAAAGGCTAAAAAAACACAAATAAACCATTTGCATCCTTTGTTTGACACACACAATGCATGTTATTTGTACTCATCTTCATGTGTCAAATGAAATCAAACTGACATTAACTTTCAAATCGACAGGAGTGAAACAGCAGTTTAAGTTGTACTATACGCTGACTTTTTTGTCTAGACACGCCAGGCCCGAAGTCAACGTCAGTCAGTTTTTGTCTCTCTATTTGATATAGAAAATCTATGTTTAATTTACACAACTATTTAAGTTTATAATAATTGTGATAATAGGAATTTATTGGTACTTGATACTTCGGCAGGCCAGGTTATTTGCGCATCATCTAATTCTTTCAGTTAAACCTGCACTGTATGTATTTTTGTAAATGAAAAATAATAAAGACAAGACATGTTTTATTTCTTGTATTTGTCATTTTCACATTCACAGCCTTTGAAACTAACCTGACTGGACTGTTTATAGCCAGGCACCTAAGCTCTATCCATATCACAAGGTTTTGCTCATTTTTATTTATCCAGATATGGTGCTATTGGGTGTACTGACTACATAGTAACGACTCGCTCCGCCTTCAGCTTCAAAATTGTTCTTCAGAAACCTACTGCCGATATCACATTAGGGTTACACGTTTAGACATTAAGAAACCGCACGCTATTACAGTGATTTACTGCGATTTTTGTTACGCAGATCGTCTGTGATGACTATTAAATGCAGGTTCAATGAAAGCAAGAGGGCGCTCAAGCCACCAGATCCAGGCTATATCCAGATCGTAGGGACATTGCAGTCACTTTGATCCAGTACGTATCCAGACCAGATGGTGGGTAAGAGAACTAGAAAAGCCCTCTACAGCCCAGAAAGAAAGCAGAGACCAGGACAACTAGAGCCATGGGTACAGATGCCCTGTTAGACCGTGTCTCAGATGACCATTCGGGATAAGACCACAGGATACAGATTCTTCTTGACTCTCCTGCAGCCTAGAATTGAACTGCTGGATTCGTCTGGTCAGAGGAGAACTGACCCCCCAACTGAGTCTGGTTTCTCCCAAGGTTTTTCTCCATTCTGTCACCGATGGAGTTTTGATTCCTTGCTGTTGTCACCTCGGGCTCTCTTAGTTCGGGTCACTTTATGCATTTACAGCGATATCGTTGACTTGATTAAAAATGAATGCACAGACACTATTTAAACTGATCAAAGATGTCATCGCCGAAGTCAATGATGAACTGCCTTTAACTATCATTTTGCATTATTGACACACTGCCTATTTTTTAAAGTTCTATATAACTAAAGGTGACTTGACTTGACTTGACTTAGCTCTTGCAAATGAATGACGCACTGCTGCAGTTGTAGTTCAAGAAAATGTTTTGGAGTGTTTCTCAAGCATTCTCAGGTATTTTGATTATAATAAGGTACGTTAATAATGACGATATTTGATGGGTGGTATAAGCAACTCAAACTGAAGGTGAATTTAAATAATCACCTACTAATTAAAGAACCGCCATTCAAGACCACATACCCTAAAACCATCATGGGATCATAAAGGCATTAAACGGAAGGATTATTTGCGTAGCCCTACATTTCAGATGCACGTTATCTATGTTTGTCTACGTATAATACAATCTATCGTGCTAAAAGAAAATTTTAAAAGCAGGGTCAAGTTCTTTTTGGGCATATTTCCAAGAATCGTTATTTCATAATAATCATTTTGGCATGGGGTCATATGCGGAACATTTGAAAAGGCGACAAAATAATGACGGATGTGAATTTTTTTCCAAAAAGTGAAACTCTAGGAAACATATGAGATAATGGAAGATCAAACTTTTAACAATGTTTCAAAGCATAAAAGTGTTGCAATTGAAAAGGCTATGTAGGAAAATGATTAAAGCCATGAATCAGTCAATCATTTTTCAAACCAACTTGTCGAAATTAACCACCTAAAAGTTTTGCTGGAATGATTCCACGACCCTACCTGATGGCAAGAAAACGTTTATCTGTTTAACGTTGCTTGTCATTTTTTAAGCTTGCGTGCACAAAACCGTTCAACAGATGAACTCTGCCTGTGTTTTTTGACAGTTTGACCAACCCCGCCTGAACATTCACCACATGATTTGGTCTTCGTCGCCTTTTAACCTCTTTACAATCCAGCACAGATAAGCTGCACGAGCAACTTGCACAGCTTCCTGCCTTTAAAGGACCCTTCCTCCCAAGTGTTTTCAAGGACAATCTAGCACAAGCAGCGTTTGAATGATATACATGATTTATTGGCTTTCTTATCTTCCCTGAAATCACCACCTTTACCTCTCATTATTACAATCCGAAAAGGAAATGTGTTTGAAGAATAAAGCTGGGCTCTCTCACAGGCTTTAATCCAATAGAGAGTGATTAGATGGGGCTGCATTCTTCTCTTATAAGAAGCTCATTGTGTAGAGGCTGAAAAGAGTATGGAAGTGTTGCCTCGGAGAGAATCATGGGACCGTTCTTAATGCATTCCTTTATATATTGCTTCTGCTAATTTGTAGGTCATTAAACATGACGAGAAGCTTCTAGGATGGCACAGAAACCAGTGCCAGGGGTCGTGAAGCTCATCTCATCCCAAAATACATATAAAATACCCCTCTTTTGTTTTAAGATAAATTTGAGTCGTTTTTGGAATGAGACAGGTTGCGGTGTGCCTGGAAAATATCCACATGTTGTAACTTTCAACTCAGCTTGAGCTTTGAAAAAAGGTTCCAGATCTGGGAATGTCCTCGTTGGTTTGCTATACAGTACTGAACAAATATGTTACAGATGTTTAGCTAACCGGGAATTGAACTAATTAAACCCAATTACAACATGCATTTATATCCCACATACACAATGGCATGTGATAAGTGATCTTGTTTGTGAGTGTCTTCTTGTCTAGGGTCAACGGTTTCTTAATGAATAAGACTAATTAGACACATGTTCAGAGCGATGCTTATTTTGTGACTAATGCACAAGGGTACAATTCTATAGTGTAGTGCTTTTAGACCTTCGCTCTGCATGGTTTCATGACAGTAATGACCTACTCATGATTCTGACTTATATACGTCATATACAATTATGGCAGTTGTTAGGTTTATTTTTTGTTATGTCCGGGTTTGATATCCCTTCATTTTTTATATTCTTTAGTAAGCAAGGGCTGAAACACACCAGTAAGATCTTCAGCTGTGGGTCGGTTGTGGTCTGGTGGTCAGAGAGTAGGACTTGTATCCCAAGGTTGCTGGTTTGAATCCCAGCGCCCCATTTGCTCTGCAGTGAGAGCTGTCCACTGCCCACTACTTGGAAGTTTCTTTGGAAAAAAGTGCTGCCAAATGAATGAATGTTAAAGTAAATCTTCTGTACTTTAAGTCAACTACAAATCTTTAGACAGTTTAACAATCTCTATTCGTACTTCACAAACAATTTTTCGTTTTGATTGCATACTCTTCATCTTTTAAAATCATTTCTTCCTCATCATTTTGCCTGAGATCTTTGACCGACTTAATAACCTCTTTAAGGTTTCTATGTACATATTGTATGAGCAGACCTGGCAAACTATTGACAAAGCTGTTTTGTCTGCAAATTTTGCTTAATATTTTGGAAAAAAATATGCAATATATATTTTCCCAAATATATATAATTTAATTTCCAAACTATTTACTATAAATAAACTAACAACAAAAAACTATTTAGCTTTTTGAATGATTATAATTGTCATTGTGTTTGGGTTTTTTCCTTTCGTCTTTTCGCCGGATGTGCATGACTGCTTTTTGAAAGTGTGGTCATAAACTTTTCTGTTTGAAAGTTTTTATATGCGAGCATATTTCACGGTTTTCGTCTTTTACTTAAAACACTTTCAGCAATTGATTTGAAACCTAGCTGATCTGTCTGACCCAAGAATAACATATGGGTCACATTCAGAGTATCGCGTTTAACTAGTAAAACATGCCCTGAATATCTCAGGATGATACATCTCAAAATGTTTGAATAATGGATGGGGTGGGCTGTTATATCATGAAAACATAGATGCGTGTTAAAACTGTCTCTGCGTATGTTTTAATCATTGTTTAAGGCCTTTAAGACCCATGTCCTGCAAATAAAACACAATAAGAACAAAATGGATGTAGGGGTAGCTGTGTCCTGGTGATTATTTTACGATGCATTAAGTCAAGTTCATACCAAATGCGAACAATTGCATTTCATACTCTTTATTATTTCCTGGAAAAAATATGTCAATAATTTAGCATACGTGACGGGACAGGGAGTGTCTTCTAGTACCTTTAAAACAATAGGTGTCAGGGAGTTCTTCAAGATGCTTTTTTGCTTAAGTCAAAATATTTGGGGACTATCGCGGATAATTTGCTGAAGGTTTGTGTTTATTTGCATCTTCGCATTGACTTTGCATGTAATTTATTTTGCAAATGATGCATTCGTTATTTAGTGCAAACACAACATTTATCTTAGAGCACCTTTATGAATTTTAAAATAGAGATTATCAGAGCAACCCAAAACCAAATCAATCATGGATCATAGGGATTTGTGGCTATTTTATAGTTTGGACCATTTGTAATATATTGGACCATTGAAGTCCCTCCCTTAACCCCGACCTCTTAACCAAACATCACTGGCGCGAGAGCTACTTAACAAACGAATGATTGATATGAATGAGCCACCTTGTAGAATTCTCATAAACTCCCATATGTTTGACCATACATTTTCCTCTTGTCAGCATCCCGTGCATTTGAAATGTTTTAACCGTGTATACGGTAGCGCACCAAGAAGTTCTCACACAACCTCACTGTGAAATTCAAGATCAGGAAACGCGGTTGTTGTGCTCATGGGTTAAAAATAGATTTCAGTTGTAACTGTGTGTGAAATGAACAAAGAGAACCCGAGCAGAAGCTCAATGTTTTTTTCGACATCCCCTGAAATCCACTTCAGCTTCTAAACAAAACGAATGAAACGTGATAAGAAGACCAGATACGGTAGAGATGTCACAAGCTCTTCGTAACTCTGCAGAACGGTTAAGACACGAGCCCTTGTGGTTTCAACTGAGCTAAATTTAAACACATGGTTTAACATGTTTAGCCCCAGCAGCTGTGCGCGTTTTCACCGTTGAGACTGTGGAAATGATTAGTTCACTGACAAAGACACGCTTATAAAAAGATGAAAAGTACTGACATTTGGAGAGTTCTCTGCGGTTGCTTGGATTTACAAGGTACAATTGGCATCGTTAGCTTTTATTGGGGTTATGCCCATAAACTTGCACCTGTTGGACGAGTGATGTGGATTGTTGTAAAGGCGGTGCGGACATGAACTGTGTGCGCTCAGGAATGTGTGCGTTAATGTGCCACGCTGGCAGAAGTACATAAACTCTTAGAGGCCAGAAAGCACATCTTTTGTCTTTCAGCAGGAGAACATCACCAATCGTTGCATGTGTTTGTCCAAAAGATTGAAGGTTCTTCGGTGGTTCTTCAGAGTTTAGATTCACAAAACCACTCTCTTATCAAAGATGTTCGCTGGTTGTTGATCTGGATAGTGCTCGTCAAGCATTATTCTAGCTTTCACAGGGTCATTTGTTCGATTTCACAAACTAGAAAAAAGTTTTGGAGTTTTGTCATTGTGGTGAAGAATTTTGGCTCTTAGAGGTCTAAGGTCATGTTCTTTATTTTTGTACACCCAACAATAGGAAATTTTGGCATCATTTATTTACTCTTACGCTGTTCAATAATTATAAATAACAATTAATATAATTAATATGAGCTTTATATTCATTATATAACATATAAAAATTAAATAATTATTTATATAAATAATAGGGTGAACAATTGCATGTTTTGTCAGGCCTCCTGCAAGACATAAAACTGATCCTGCATTTGAATTCTGTCTGTTTTTATGACTTTATTTCTGTAACATTTTATTTAACCTCATTTAAAAATACAGTTTTGCAATAAAAAGAGATGAACTACCAGAGTGTGACCAAAAACAACTGCTCTTGCTTACCTTAACAAGTCGTTTGATTTAACTGATGGCAAATACTTAAAGCACAACTTATATCTGGCTATCAAGAGGAAATTTATTTTCCAAGACCTCCGTTAAGCAACTTAAGCAATAAAAACTAGCTTCAAACTGGACATTAACCAGCCCTATAATAATAGAAAAACACCCTGCGGTTCTGCAAATAGGCCTAATACTTGTGGTAATCCTAATAAATTATTCTTTTTTTAGTTAAACAAGATTATAGACCATTTAAAATTCATTACAACTCGCCCTCATGACATTTTAAACCTGTATGATTTTATTTCTTGTACAGAACATCTCAAAAAATGTAATTTTATAAGTAATTAATAAAAGTATTTTATATTAACGAATAAAGGTGAAAAATTATTAAATCATGTAAGTATTTTCCTTTTTGGGTGAACTCAGAAATCCAGAATAATGTTTTGTATTCTTATTTATTACTTTACATATATTATGTTGTTGCTGGGGTTGTAATCCTTGAAACCAGTCTTAATCTCCAGACGGGTGTAAAAAGCCTACAATGAATCGATTTTTTGCTACTTTTGTTCCTCTTACTGCCAGTAAGAGAATAATGAGAAATTGTTTTAAATAAATCTGTCAACAAAATCAAATCATAGAAAGGTCTGAAATATCTGAGATGTGATTGAAAAAAAAGATACTTGTATGGGAATTTATTATTTTTACTTTATAACACCCGGTATGATATTAATTTATTCAATTATCCTTTAGTTAATAAGTAATTTAGACCAAATTAAACACAAGTTTGTTCTATTTTGGCCAGTCACAATAATGTAATTATTTTACAGTTTGTGGGTGATTAATCATGGATCATAAATCATCCTACACATACGTTTCTGCACAAAAAAATCACCCAATCTACTTCTATTATTTCTCATGTGATTTGTGCTCGTCTTGGTCTCGACTACAACACGAAGTTACTTGTTGCTAAGCCAGGTGGTAACCCTAATAAATAAACTATTATATTTAATAAACTATTGTTTATTTTATAAAACAAGATTGTACAACATAATAATTTAAAATAAATGATGAAAAGGATTAAATGATGGAAGTTTTTTCATTTTTGGGTAAACTAGCTGTTTAAGGGTCTATCAATAACACTGAAGTATAATGTGTTATACTTATTTATTATTTTACATAAACATGTAATATACATTCTTTGTGGAACTATAAATATTTCCCTTGCATTAGGACTTTAAATCTGGGTTGAATAGGATTAACTTGCATTACTTGATTGGCAATGCCCTACAGTAAATGTTTAATATTTAAAATAATAATAATAATAATAATAATAATTATTATTATTATTATTATTGTTATTATTATTATTATTATATTAAAAAACATAAATATGATATTCATCTATATTATACAACAACTAATTCTATTAATACACAAATGATATACAAGAGACAGTCAAGAACAAACAAGTACGTTTAAAGGACACTAAAAGAGCAGAAAAAGAAGGTCAAGAGTACAAAAAGCACACAAACTCGTCGGCAGCTGCCTCACACAAATACATACATGGACTGACAATCAGAGGCATTGTGGTTTTCACAGAACTAACAGTGGTTCTTCTCTAACACGGTACCACTGCCTGCATCATGTGCTGTGATATCACCCTCTGCCCTTCTTTTCTATTTGTGTTATTTTTATTCTCTCTAGGCCTCATCGCTGTCGGCAAACAAGTCGCTTTTTGTAATTCCATGAACTCGAACAAGCCAAAACGTCACTGAAATCCCCCTTTGCAAGCAGCAGCTCGGGGCTAAATTCCTCACAGTGGCAACAACTGAATAGAAGAGCTTAATTGTGGCCTGATCAATATGTCAGTCTGATTTTATGGAGTGTTCTGGATGCTTCTGAAGGCCTTGTTCTCTGTACAGATGGAGAAGAAGAACCCGATTAGCGTTAATATCCTCCCCTCCGTTCTGTCACACATAAGAAGGTCTGTGTCTGTTTCCAGCTCAAACCTAACCTTAAACGCTTTACTTCCAGCAGTGGAAGCGATCAAGAGCTCAGCCCGCGCTAGCCGCCCGTGTCTGAGCCGTTTTTAGCGGAGGCACGTTGTTTATTGTTGTTGAGCCCACCAGAAATAATCCCAATTTAATGCTCGCTTTTCACCCGAGTGATGTATTGATTGCTTTTATCCCCCGCTCTTCCTGAATGAAACAGATACATTCGTGCAGTTGTTACTGGCAGTCATCTGGTATTGCGTGCGAGTCACTTTTCGAGCGAGTGGAGTCGCGAGAAAAGCACAATCGACAGAGAGTTTGCACTTTCACATTGCACGCCTGTTATGATGCGGCCCAAGTGTAAACTGAGATACCCATTTGTGTCAAACAGATGACGGGACGGCGGGTGATGAAGAACCTGTAACAAACGACACTTTGCCACGGAGCACTCTGCTAATTTAAGCCAATTAAATAATAAATTAAAACGAATATTTATAGAGGGCAAATCTTTGAATATAAATTAACAAGTTTCGTTTTGATTCGTTTTGTTTCATTTCGATTCGATTTAATTCAGTGATCAGGTTAAAAATTGCAACCAATAGCTAAGTCAATTTAAATTTAAATTTAAATTTAAATTCATTTTAATTTTATTATTTCAATTGATTTAATTAAGATTAATTTAAATCAAATTTTCTGGTGATTGCACCATTTAGCTCAGTCCACCGGTCACCCCTCGATTTCGAAACACTAAGGAGGCTGACCCAGGACAAAGGTGTTGTCACATTTTACACGAAACACTACTGCATTTTCGTCAAATGAATAAACATTTAAGTAATATAAATAAAATTCTTTCAGCAGCTGTTGCTAGAGTGATAAATGTGTGATTAGTCACTGGATGTACAGACAAGTCCCACCTCTCCAAATTCAAAGGTTGATCCATCGTTGTTGTGCCGAACTGGTTTGAAAACCCTACAAAGGGCCCTACAAATTTAATGTGCATTTAGAGCATTAAATGTTATTGTACATCTGCCTCTATGAATAAACTGATTTAAATGTTTTTATGTTCTTGCATTATTACACCCTGTGACCGGGTTCTGTGCTAAATGACCGGTTTATAAACAGTTGGTCATTCGAACTTCACAGTTGTCTGGATGCATTTGTGCAAATAGCCTCCCAATAGTTCAGGTGAATGTTGGATGTTTCGGAAGAACCTGATGTCAGGGGTCACCCAACACCTATAACAACAGCTACTTATGATACATTAAGACTCAGTTTCCATGACAACAATCAAATTTTCCTTTTACATACAAAGTCTGAATAAGAACCATAATTGATCTTCTACTCCAGACATGACTTTACAAACACTCAAGCCTGAATGACACAGTCACATTCAAATGAGCAGGACAGTCATACTGAACTTACAGAAACTTTATACCACATTACCACACACATTCATCTCTTCCTTTAAAACACAATCTGGAAGAAAGAATCAAGACTGTAGAGTCTGTAGAGAGATGGCCCACAGGGCTTGTACGTGTATTTTTCACTTCACAGCTCAAATGCTGCTGTTGGCCTTCTGTCCAATTGGGTTTATTCAGGATATGTAAGATGTGGCCTACAACCACTGAAAGCTTTTAAGATGAACCTTGTGGTCGGATTCAATGGACCAATGGTTGACAGCTCTGAAATGATGCCTACAGTGCATGACTAATTCAAAACAATTTTGCATTTAAACATTTGTGGCAAGTTGTTGAGTTATCCGGACCCCATTGACTACCACAGTAGGATCAAAAGGTAGTCATTGAACTTTTTTTGTCCGGCTTTCTGCAAATTAGGTCATTTTGTCTTTAACAGTACGAAAAATGACAAAGCACCGCTTTCTTTTGTTGGTAGTCAATGAGGGCCAAGTATTGTTTATCTATAAGCATTCTTCTAAAAACATTTCTATGTTTACAAGAAATAAAGAAGTCTATTAAGATGTGGTCAACGTTGAAGTTGAGTAAATTATTTTGATGGTGAACTATTCCTTTAAGACGATTTTTGACAAAGGTTTCACCAGACTGATAAAACAGATGTCACTGTTTGGTGGTTTAAATCCCCATGTGGTCCCCAAATGTTTATTTAATTTTTTTCTATTTTTTGTCATTGACATTTAGGATTATGATTGCTTCTGGTTTGCACATTTCAATTGACAGATTACCTACAATCTCTCAAAATCACTTTTTGTCACATACATAATGCATAATGTTTTCCACTTTAAAATGGGACAGACTGCTGTTCAATACAATTTAAACACAGACGTTTTAAATCTAATTATAATTAATACATTCGCCTAGAATGTATGTTTCAAGTGTTGACTGCAAATGTCACATTTATAATGCTGGCATTGCCGATAAAAGAAAATCCCCTGAAAATATGTCTTTAACTGGACCCAAAATAACCAACTTCATTTCGTTGATGCACGAATGCCGTAAAGATATTGATCGAATTTCATTTTCACTTTTTTATATTTTCATCCTTTTTACTGATGTGGTCATGTGTCCACCGCTGAGAGAGACCAGAAAAAAGAGTGAATAAGAGAGAGAGAACTTAAGATGGTTGGGAGGGGGTGAGTGGGCATCTTTAATGACCACACATCCTGTAGCTGGCCATTAAAGCCTTGGCATTTTTACTGTCTCATTTTGCTTAAACGGTCTCTAATATAAGGAGGCCGACAAACCCCCTTTATTTCCTCTGTCTGGCTCCTCGACTCTTTGTAGTTGTTCCTCTCTCTTTTATTCGAGCAGGAAGCTGTCTTTTTCTCGGCCAGGGCCACTGAGGTGCGGCCTATTCCTATCGCGGCGAGCAAATAAAAACATCCGGTGAGAGACGGAGAAAGACGCGAGAGACCCAGGTAGGTCAGGTAATTTTCCAGCTCACGTGCTTTTGCCGGCTTCCCCAAGTCAAGCCCTGAGTAAAAATAACCTCCTCCAGGACTTCCAGATACGACTGGATTAAACATTAGCTTTCCATGACTCTTTTTCTTCTGATGGGGGTGTTTTTGTGGTTGTTTGCTGGCCCAAGTTAAAAAGAAGCCAAAAGTCCCTATGGTGCTGTTAATGGTGTTACCGTACGTTTATGGGATTAAGAGATGTTTGCTTTAGTAAGAACCCGGGAGGTTTAAAGCAATAGAGATGAAACATTGTTGTCACTGAGCTATAACACCGGTCCATCAGTATCATGACGGAAGGGAATTTCCTCCGTATCGAGAAACAAAGCTCTCAGGTGCGCTGCGATTCTCCTCCAGATGGAATCAGGACACACTAAGCCGAGAGAGATTAAACACATCTCACCGCCAAACCGACCTTGTAGCCCAGAGGCGATTGTGTTGCACCCCAGGAGGGCGAGAGCTCGGAAAGGCGGCGAGAGAAAGAGATCGGGGTATCCGAGACCGCCGCTTTTCATGTCCAGTGGTGAGAAAGTCTGGAATCTCTTCCGATCTCTCTGGATCACCTCCAGCTCGAACCTGGAGCGGAGGGAGGAGTGGTCGGGTGCTATGGTTTGTTTCTTACACGGTGCTAATTTTACCTGCAGTCAGAGACAGATGCGGAGACAAAGGCATGTGTGGGATGCCTGGGGTGGGAGTCGGACGGGTAATGGGGTAGTATTGGTTTATTGACTGCCCTCACAGCTGGCAGGCTACAGATGAAAAAGGACGTTCCTCAAGTGCCGGCCGCACATCAGACGAGAGGCTAAAGGAAACAAAAGGAGTCCGAAGTCCCTCCCAGCACAGATCCCCCTTCAACATGCACGCGTTCCCAACAGGCCCTCTATCCTCATAAAACTAGCCTTAAGCACATGACATCACCATGGAGATAAAAAGCGCCTAAAGTTTGAACTGAAAGGATTCTGCTCAAAACCAAATCCTGCCATGTGTAATGCTGATAATACAGCCATGCACATTATTAGGTATTGTTCATTTAAATATTATTTAAATTGTGAAAACCATTGAATCTTAAATATATTGTGTATATATTAAAAGGGTGGATTTACTCGTTACACTATTAGGAAGGTTTTTTTTAAAACAATTTTACTTTTATTTACATATATTTTGAAAAAACACTTAATATAAAAAGTTAATATACGAAAAAAGTAAATATAAAGAATTGTACTTTTTTATGTTTTTTTGAAATTCTGCTAAGTATGGTACATTTACAAGATGGGTTGAAAAGTAACATGAAAATAATGTAGCTATAATTCACTGGCACCCAACTTCTGGAAAATTACAGCCTATTTGTCATATTTTTTACAGTAATTTTTGAATTACAGTAGAAAAAATACAAGATCAAATTGTATATTTAAAGTAATCTTTAAAAAAAATAGTATTTTCTTGGCACCCCAGCTGCTCAAATGTTACACCCTTTTAGGGATTTGTTCCTTCTTAGTTAGTCTCGCGACGTCAGATCTTCATAACAAATGTTTGGGAACCATTGCCAAAGGCCGCACAAGAAGCCATTTGACTGACAAGTAAAGCAACTGATCATGGTTTGTTTTGTAACGCGCCATGTTTAGAGATGTGTTATTGTTTGTTTTACATTTTAAATGTGCGAGTAAATTCATGTTAGTGGATTTTGATTGGCCATCCTGGATTTATCATCCTTGGCGTGAATGCTCTTTAGAATATGAAATATTAAGAAAGATGATGATATCTGGTATTACCACATCGGAGCAGCATGAAAGTACTGTTCTTTAGTTTATTCGCAAAAGTCTAATGCCTTGTATACAGGAAAGTTTCCATTCGTACGCGTGAGAAATGATGCTCATCAACTCCCAACAAAACGCTGCTCAACTTCAATTGTATAAAAATGTTCCCAGCGCGTCTCTCAGAAGGCCTCTCTCCCATTTGACTGTTGATTTATTGAGTTTACCTTCCCTTCATGAATTTTAATGCTTATATGCCCTGCGTTCAAAGGTTTGCCATCAATATTTAAACCGCAATATAAACTTCACAATCGCTGACAAATTGTGCCGAGATTTCCGCAGTTTTTGACACGTTCATTAAAATGTATCAAATAATCCGGCGGGAATCAAACACGAGCCCTTCAGCCTCTGGAGCAGCGGTTAAGCGTTTATCATGAGTGGCTCCCTCTTGACACTGAGACTTGCTGCTGTTGTTCTTAATGATAGCGGGTCTGATTAGAACTGAGCACCGGTGAACAACAACAGCGTAAATCAGCCCCCCGGTGCGCCGCCTGCCCGTCTGGAGCGATGCGAGAACACTCCCGCTCAATAATCACAGCCAATGCGCTCTCGCCGAGCCTCGGTCCTCTAGAGGAAATCAGTAATCACACGAACTCTCCCCAGCACAGGCCTTCTCTCCATTTACCGCTGGAACACATTTCTGCTGTTTACTCTCCAAGCTGAAATCTAACATTCAGGGAAGTGGGATGTAATAGCTCCACGTTTTCATAAATCAGTAAAGAGTTGAGTGCTTGAAAGATTGCATGTAATTTTTACATTCTGATGGATGAGCTGAAATTAAGTTGCTACACAAAAGTATTAATGTAATGTAAGATTGAAAATCGCTGCTTTATTTATATCGCAATTTGTACAATACAAATACTGTAGCTTCAAAGCAACATTTCAGCTTTTCAGCAATATACATGTTTTAAGTAAATGTCTTTAAAATCAATGTTATCATTAGGTATCGTGACAATTTAAGGGTCTGTATGAGGAATTGCCAAAATACCAAATTCTTAAGTCAAAATTACAAGATTTAAGTGAAGGTCATGGCACACACTGGACTGAAGTGACGTGACGTATTGCCAAGTATGGTTTTCCATATTTGGAATTTGTGCTCTGCATTTAACCCATCCAGTAAGTGAACACACACACTGTGAACACACACCCGGCGCAGTGGGCAGCCATGCTGCGGCGCCCGGGGAGCAGTGGGGGGGACGGTGCCTTGCTCAAGGGACTCACCTCAGTCGTGGTATTCCCGCTGGTTCTGAGTATCAAACCTCCGGATCACGAGTCCAAGATTCGAACCATCAGGCCACGACTTCCCCGATTTAAAAACAAACGTAATTTTTTTTTTCAAATCCATGATTAAACTGTGCTTAGCAATTACTTTAAAAGTTTCGTTCCTTTTGCACTATTTGTCATAAATTAAGGAACTTTAAGACAAGTGAGTTCACCTACAAATAAAAATTAATGACATTTACTTTTTACTCTAATCATTTATTCCTTATCTGTTGTACACAAATAAAGGTATTTTGCAGAATCTAGAATCAAACTGATCTGGGTACTAATGACTTTTAGTTTATCCTACTGGTAGTCAAAGACGCCTCAGAACTGTTTGGTTGAAACGTTCTTTATAATATCTTTGTGTGTGTTTAGCAGTGTGGAAAAGTTTGTACAGGTTTGCGTATCAAGGGAACTGGCCATTTAAGATTTGTTACATTAATAACATTTGAAACCCAACCATTGAATTGGAAACAGATTGAACAAAGAATATTGTGGAAGAGCTTCGTCAAAAAATCAAAAGTGAAACTTTTCACCAAAATGTTTTTGTTGCGCTTTTGTTGTGTGTTGGTTGGTTCTTTATTACTATTTTATTATTTGTATTTAACTTCCCAAAAACTGCAGTTTTTTATTTTAATTGAAACCTATTCAACAAAATATTTGCAAACATTTTTGATAACGTGCAAATGAACTCTTTATGTTTTCTGCATGGAACCTTAAAAAGCTGAAAGCCAAGGGGTCAGAGGTCACAGGCAGTGACCTCTCTTATTTAGTGATGCCCAATCCCATCATTTCAGAGAGGCAGAGTGGGAGGTTCTCTGTCATTAAGCAGTGGTCACAGATTAATCACCATTACACACAACGGACAGGATTTAGTTGTAGTCTAACTTAACATTGGCTCATTGCCTCCCCCAAACTCAAAGGAGATTGGATCGGCCACCAATGACAGGAAAAAACAAGTTTAAATCACTCCTGAATTTTCCTAGAGAAGTGCAGTTTCGTGAGTCTATTGCTTTCACACAGATCCTTATGAAACTAAACCCAGTCCACTGCTGCTCAAGCTATCGATCCTCTTGTTCACCACTGTGACCTGCTGTTGAAGAACTGAAACCAAGTTAATTAGACCATTAAACTCTCAGGATGTTTGTGTTTCAGAGCTCCGGCAGGACGGATGGCTCTCGGCTCGTGTAGTTTAACAGGGTCGGACTGGGCAGAGACCTTGACACGGTAGGTGTGGCTGCGGTACGGGGGGCGGCTTAGGTATGCACAGGTCATATCCTTGTAAGGGAGAGAGGGGGGTCTTGAGGACCCCTCCTGCTGCTCATTGTCAATACCATCTGTGCTTCATTAGGGAAGACAGAGAAAGAGAGGAAAGCAAACAATATTTGGATCAGAGTCGTTACTTGTAGGCTCTATCGGAATAGTTGACCAAAATATATTTATTTACTTTCATGTATTTCAAAGTTTTTTGTGAAAATAAAGAAAATACTTTGCGAAATGTTTCATTGCCTTTGTGTCCATACAATGAAAGCTATTGGGGGTAAGGTTTATGTTACTTACATTCTTCAAAATATCATCTTTTGCAGCCCATTTTATTAATTTCTTTTATTTATTCATTATTAATACAACTTGTTGGCATTTCCATCCTGTATGACTTTCTTTCCTCCACAGAACACGAACGGATATTTTGAAGAATGTTTGGAGCTGGCATCAATTCACTTTCATTGGTTTTGTGTCTATACGATAAGGGATTGGGTGCCATTGCTATTTGGTTTCCAACGTTCTTCAAATTCTTCTTCTGTGTGCTTCAGCTCGTTTTTATTTAAGATTATTTTAAGGAAAAGTTCACCAAAAAAAGAAAATTACCATCTTTTACCATACACGTTTATTCTATACCTTAATGACTTTCTTTTGTGAGGAACACAATCTAAGATGTTTTGAAGAATGTCGTTAACTGGCACCAATCAACTAAATACATTGGTTTTGTATCCATTCAATAGAAGTGAGCACTTCTTGGGGATGAATATTATTCAAAATATGTTCTTTTGTGTTCTGCAGAAGAAGAAAAAATACTGTATACAGGTTTAAAATAACCAGATGGAGAATAAATGTAGATGTGTACAATCACTTTAAAGGACCTCTGACAGGGACAAACACTCTTTTTGTGATGGATGTAAATATCCAGATCCCGACCTCTGACATCTTTGTGACACAAAGAAGGCCTCTAGATCTCTTTCTGGCAGCACTTCTTTCTATATAAATCCGTTGTTAAACACGGCGGATGCTCATTAGGATAAATGTGCTTAAGGCATGCAAGTATACATACAGAACTGAGCCAAATGAAACTCTCTCCTGCTTCTTTATCAATGACTAGAAAGTGAGAATATCTCAAGGTAAATCCATTCTGGAACTGATTTCTATACAAAGAATCCGCTAACATAAAACATTTCCTCTGAAATCATTTCTCTTTTATGTGGAAGCAGAATGAACCACAGATGTGTGTAATGGTATTAATTTTAAAAGAAGTGATTCTAAATGCAGCATTTAAGAGGTCCTTGAATTTTTTAAAGCGTTTAATCATATTATCATAATATCTTTCCCCGTCTGCGTGACAATGCCACCATGTGCCTCTTATGGGAGTCAATGAACAGGTTTGGGTCCTTGTTATTTCTGTCTATAGATATTTTTATCTACTTCTGCTGTACAGAAACATGCAACATCTTAATAGCCTTAAATTGCTTTGCAGACTTTTTAATCACACATTTATATCATTTGCGCTGGCAGATGGATTCCTGTGCGGGAGATGCCAACCTCTCTGCCTGGCAGGGTGGCACTGTGCCCATCCCAATTTTTGCCCAGTTGAAAGAAAATAGGTGGAATTTAATACTGTCTTCATTCTGTACAAACAATCAATGCTCATGTCAAACGGTGACAACACTTGACCCGTCACATTATAGAGTGTAAGTCCAATTAACCCACGCTAATCCTCATTACTTCCATTATAACACTTATTCATTTCTATAACTTAACTGTGACTGTAAAGAAAAGTAGCATCTCCAACAGTTTTGAAGCGGGTATGATAAAAGAATGAATGTGCGGCGTACTTAAACACTACAAAGACATTAATGAGAAAGAGAGCCGTACAGTGCCTATTTGACTTCGAGAATGAATGGCGCAATTTCATCTTTTTTGTTCGGAATAATCTATTATTTAATAAGTCCTTGCCTCATTTTTAATTAAAAAACATTCCTCAGCGTTAAGCCACAGAGAGGTTCGGCTTAGGGAAAGTATCGGTTTTTATCACCGCCGGTATTAACGGCGGGCTCACCGTGTAACTCGACGTCTCTCGTTTCTCCTGCCCGGCTCTTCCGTCCCGTTTGACTGTGGCGTCGCGGTTGGTGCGCTGCATATTATTAGGCGGTTGTGTTCTTGATCCATGTCATTTTCAACTCGGGCCATTTCCTATTGCTCCCAGCTGTCGGCTCTGGCTAATTAGTAGCAAAGATGGAAACAGGAAACCAGAGGAGCATCAGAGGACAGGACCTGCTATGTCTTCTTTTCATCTCTTTTGCCCACTATTTCTGATACTCCTATTACAGCTGTAAAGGCCAGGCACACATGCTGGATTTCCATGTTTTATGGAAACTTTCCGCTGATATTAGGACCTCTATAAATAATGAAAAAGAACAGAAAAAGAACAACCCAGACCCCCAAAAAATTTAAAAATAGGGCACAATGTACAGTGTTTAAAATTAAGGATTTTTTTACAGTTGTTATGCCTGCATTGTATGTAGAATCACCTCTAGTTTACAAAATACGAGGCATTATTAGCTTAACTAGCCAGAGTTAATATGTCAACTAGAATCACCTTGAAATGTATTCTGGCCAATCAATGGAGACTTGGAATTGGCAGTAGTTACACTTTTAATACCCATGTGTCTGACAGCAACTACCTATGTTCCCATCTTGAGCAATATGGGTAGATACTGTATAGAAAGTGTGTGTGTGTGTGTGTGTGTATGTGTGTGTGTGTGTGTGTGTGTGTGTGTGTGTGTGTGTTTGTGTGTGTGTGTGTGTGCCTGTGTTTGCGTGCGTGTGTGTGTGCGCGTGTGTGTGTGATGGGTAAAAGGAAGGAAAGAAAAGAATGAGACAACACGGAAGGGAAATTCCCTCTTTGATGTCTGGGAATAGATGTAGATGCCAGTTTCCATCCTTGACCTGTGGATAATGGATGAATCCTGATGGATATTGTTGGGAGATGACCTCACTGGAAGTGATGCGTGTTCCTACCATCAGTCTCCGCATCTGTAGGAGCACCTGGCAGTGGGCAGATGGCATATCCTCTGACTGTGGATCAGTTAATAATTCTTCTGTACTCGCAGCAAAGACAAACAACACAACTCAATGTTAATAGAAACAGGGTTACATACGACCGAGACTCATAAGTCACACTGCATTTTTTCTTCCCTTTTGTGGTGTGAAGGATTGGTTTATTAAAATAATTATGTGAGTTGAAAATGTAAAACTATATTTAATCAGCTTCATGCTTTTTTTGGGATTTCGATATTCATAAGCGCCTTCCGTTGTGTCCCATTAAAGTGTCGTTCTTTCTCAAAGTCTTTGTATCTGTAACCCTCTGCGGTACAATTAAATAATGAAGTTTTCACTTTCAGGATGCTTTCCTGCGATGAAACCTAACAAACGCCTTCAATGCACAACCTGTGAGCTCCCAGGTTTTCTGGAATAACTCCAAAATCAAATCAATATTAGCTTTCATGTCGCTGACACGTGAAAACTGGCCGACTCCTCTAAGCCCCGGCCAGACGTGCAGAAGTGTAGCGTTGCGGTGAACAGCGCTGACAGCTTCCAGTTTGAAACAGGCCCATTTTTCATATCGTTTATCATTTTGATGGTTGTTGTTGCTTATGAGACGTTACATCTGTCAGACAGTTCTGCAGGACTTGAAGCGATTACTTGATGTTCTGCCCGAAAAACGTTTTTAGATCTCGGCACGTCTCTCGCATGCTTGAGTTTGCACCGCGCTTGTGTCTGTGTCTCTTGGCCTGACATCACTGCACGTGAAACCAGAGAGGGTCATTTCTGTTATCTCACTCCTGCTAACACAGATGGCCTCAAATCAGTCAAACCACGATAGAGACGACACTCATGTTTGTCTAGTGCCACTCTGATATCGTTGTCTGAAAAGAGATGAAACTCACCTGCATGTCATTGCAAACCTTTATGATTTTCTATGGGAGAACTCAACGGAAGATATTTTGAAGAATGTTGGCAAATACAGAACAGAGGCACAATTGTATAGACACATCAATGTCAAAGGGTACCGCTACATATGTCATAATATATCATTGTGTTTTAAGGTGAAATTATTTACAATCAACCAAAAAAATATAAAATTTTAAACTTTTAAATTAAATGAAATTTCTTAATTAATTAAATTTTAATTGAAAATTTAATAATCCGTTTAAATTTTGTTTCTATGTAAGTAAAAAAGAAAACTAATTAACTCCAATATTTCTTGTAGAATTCACTTAAAATATGGTGTTTATCACATATATGTATTTGTTTAATAAGTATTTTTTTCAATTCAAAAACTTTTTCTAATAAAAAAGGTTAAATGTTTTGAAAGAGATGATGTTTATTTTCGTGATATTTATTAACCCACATTCAGTATTTTTGACATATATAATGTTAAAGATAACTGTGACTTGTTAGATGTACTTACAGAGTAATTTCTACAACGATTGGGCAGAACTTTAATCATGGAAGTTGTGTAAATTCAAAATTGCTTTGCAGCAAGTAACCACATTTTAAAAGTGCTTCTAGACTACAACCAAAGCCCTAATTGTTTTCTAGCTTCTGAAATAAACTAAAGTTCTCTCGAGGTTTTGGCAATCCATCATGTTATCATCACCATGACAAAGGGAACACTCTGGAGGGCCAATAATTAAAACAATCACCGCTACAAGTTGAAATCACTTTGGCGTAAATGCGTCAAAAGATAAAAACCACATATACATTTTGTAGCGCATAAACCAGAAGAGAATGCTTGTCAATCATTGAACACTTTCTCCACCCAAGCATGCGATGTATTCAATCCGGCGGAGCTCTTGAAGCGAGGCGAGAAACCTCAGGAATGCTCACCCTAATAATAATCCTGTGCTTTTCGCTCACTCTTAACTCAAGTGGGCCACATGTGAGAAGTTTGATTGCTTGTAAGAGGGAACGCTGTGTGGTTTGAGGAGGGAAGGAGGGGGTTTGGGTCGGACAGACATTGGGGTCCGGTGGAGGTCTTAATGGTACTGGAGACCCTGGAAGTCATTAAGGTGGAGTAAGATTTAGTTTGAAAGGCATGACTGCTTTATCGCTACACAGGGTTAATTAAGCAAGACTGGAATGTCAGTTTAGAACCCCCAACCCCCTGCCATTAAAAGTTGTAGTAGGAACCACAAAAGAGATTTTTTTTTTCAATAGTGCTGATGTGCTGTTGGATTGCTTTTTAAGCTTTTAAGATTATTGAATAACATTTAAACGCAGGGTTTTCTGAGGTTTATGTGTAATCGATTGTTGCCTGCCAAACCTTACGTAGACAAAAAATGAACTTACGATTTAATTTAACTTTCGTGTCTTTAATTTTACGTGTTTGTACAGATAACACTCTGACAAAAGACATTTGACTTAAGTAGAGAAATAAGTTATAGTTATAAAGTTTATAAAGCTAATAAAATAGTTGAAAATACAAAGCTTTTTGAAGACATAACTTACGATTCCTCACTCATGTAAAATTAATTAAAATATATTTTACTTAAGTAGACGCATTACGTATAGCTTTATATAAATATTTTTATTTATTTGTTTGTTTAATTTTTATGCTACACCTTTCAACAAAGTTAAAAAATACAAAAAGCTTTTTGGTGAGTATTTAAAAGGGTTTGAAACAAAACTACAGGTTACTTTATATACAGTGATCACAGGGATCTCACAAGAATTCATAATTATATATAATAATATATTATATTAATTATTATTATAGTATATTATTCATAAATATAGTATATTATTAGCTATTTCATATGGATTTCTGCGATGTGAATCAAACAACACAGATGAATATAAGTAAAAGGCAACGCTAAAACATCACCCTATCCCATCCATAAACCTTGAGTTTCTTAAACGAATGTAAACGTAAAATAAATCCATTAAAATAGTTTGAATTCCTTCAAATTAACCATAATTAGCCACGAAACATAGTTATGTTTTGCTATAAGATTGTGTTGTCTATTCGTTTCTATATTTTAATTAAAATTGTATCCAACAACTTTGACCAGGTTGTTGTTTAAGGGACAGATTTGAACTTATGCTTGAAAATTATAATATTGTAATATTAACAAATGTCAAAATCCATCAACGATGTATCATTATTTAAATATTAGATGTCTCTCAGTGTCCTTTTATCAAATTGAATTTGGAATCTTGGTAAAGCACAAACGTCAGGACATGTCAAACCTTCTCCAGTTCTCCTAAATCCCTCAAGACAATGGAAAAACTTTCCGTATACAAAAGCAAAGCTAGCAGAGAGTTTTCTTCAAAGTGTTCTCCATTAAAAAAATCTTTGAACTGGCAAATTACAGTATAAGGTAGTTGGACGTTGGTCATCGTCGACAAATTTGATGTTTTGAATTAGCTTCCACAATGCATTGATTAACTGGCCAATCAGTGCACACCTTGCTGTTCACAGCGAGGAGCTTTAAAAAAGTTGGTGCGTTTCAGAAAAGCAGGGCCAAGAGGGGATCTAAAAGTGAACGGTATGTGTCGTTTTAGCACTGTCATATGATCCCTTTGAAAAACATTTTTAAAACATTGAAAAGTTCTTTTTCAGTTGAAAATATGAAAATAATGCATTTAAATTCCAACAGTTAAGTTTATGTAATAAATATTATATACATTTTGTAATATATACCAATATCTTTGGTGAATTCTAATAGAAATAAATCACTTATTATTTTACTTACATATACGCGAAATTAAAAAGTATATTTACTTAATTTCAAAGCTTGTAAATTATCTCTTTTTTTGTGTGTTAATTTACTAAAAAACAGAGTCATTTTTTGTGTATTTGTGATCCATGTTTGAAATGCCTCTTAGTCCTTAAACAATACTCTTATCTACTTGAATAGGCGACAAACAGAGACTTAAACAGAAGAAAATCACAATTTAATATCTGCGATATTGAGCATTGTGTTCCCACCTCATACACAGTTATGGCAGAGGCTCATCTTAGTAATATCTCTTATCTTTCGATCCTTATCGAACCTCTAACATCATGGCAGCAGTATCTGCAGGGCCATACTCAAATCCAAATCTATTTTTCTATCATAGTATCATTAGCATTACTCATCACCGGCACAGGAGATGCTAACCTTGTATAAACTCTGCGGCATAAATAAAACGTATTGATTCTTCATTTACTCGAAAGATTAAGCTGGGATTGAATAATATTCTTCAAGCTGTCACCTCTCATCAGGCTTCTCATGTGTGAAAGGAAGAGGCTGAACGGCATCCTGCAGCATCCCAACGAAGGAAACGAGGTCACAGCCCCGGTCCACGGAGGAAGCGCTGATGTAGGATTTAAAATGAATATGGCCGCTTCTGGATTTTAACCTGAAGCATGTCTAAAATAAACGCGAAATCCTCAAAGAACAATGTTTGTCGAGCATTGTCGGGAACACAAAAAAGTTGGGATCAAGCGCAAAGCATCGCTCTTCTGTCGCCATGGAGATGATGCTAGTTAGGCAGTCAAAAGGGCCCAGGGATAAGTGACGGTATAAGACGGTGGCGGCTGAGCCTGACGGAATTAATGAGATTCTTCACAGTTATTATAACCAGCCCCGCACAGCCGGTTACAAAACACACGCTACACTCGCTGCTGTTTGACGACAAAATTAGGAACAGTCGTTCCTGCTCACACTCTCTCGCTTTCTTTGTCTGTCTGTTTCTCACTGTCTCCGACACACACACATATGTGAACAGTGAGAAACTTGTGCTTTAAATGCAGAAACAAACAACGTGTTGTGGATAAGAGCGCGTAATCGGCTAAATCTCACCAAATCTGTCAAGAACTGTGAAATCTGTCCAAATGAGCAGCATCCCCAGACACAATGAACAATATCTGTTGTTTTAAAATCAGCCCGATTTCAGTTCCATTAGAGCAAGTCCATGCCAATGTCAACCTTCCCACCAAGCTTTTTTAAGACTCTGAAAGCACACGTCTAGTTTAAATAGAAAATCTTTATGCATGATTTTTCATCCTATCCATAACAATAAATATTCCTCATAAATGGACGCGTGAACCAAAAGAGCTGCTTTATGTTCTATAAGAGTCCGTTCTTCATGGGTTGAGGTTTATTGCTTGTGGTTTGGACATTTTGATTCACAGAATTCTTACAAAGTACGATGTTTGTCTGGAATTGAAGCTTTAATCAAAGTAAACGGGTTGTGCATACTATTGTGACCCGTTTATATGTTACCACCATTAAGCGAAATGCCACAGACACATAATGATGGGAATAATTATGAAAATTTTTTAAATCGCCTTTTTTTGCCCTGCCTTGTGTAACTTGGGAACTCTTCGTAGCACTTTTTGCCTTTCGTTATCTCTTCTATGTACCGCTTCGTGGTCTCCTTGATTCCTTATAAGTCTGTTTGGAAAAAACAGTAAATGTATACATGTACGTTTTCACCATTGGGGCCGTGCCCTTTAAAAAAGGTCCTTTATGAACCTTTAGGTACAGATACATATGCTGCATTACGTATCAATATGTTCATTTGTTATACAAATATGTTCCTGTTTAATCACTAATATACACCTTTTAGGTGATGAATATGTTCATTTTGCATATTATATCTATTTACTATAGTTATTAATAAATAATTCCTATTTAGGAGTAACACAAATACACAAAATAAAGTGTCACCAAACATTTTAACACATTGTCCCTCTAGAATGAGATTTTTTAGAATGAGAAATGAATTAGAAATTAATCAAAAATGAAATGAAATTGAAAAAAAAGGTCGGCCTTTATGACTAGATCTTCTTTATATAACATTTCCTAAATATTGGTTAGTTACACATGTAGTGGTACCTGTATAGACTGTATTGAATATTTTTTATTTAAAAAAAATGTTTGTGTTAAAAAATATATTAAACATTATAGTAATGTAATTAAACATCAGTCGTTTCTAAATAAAACACAAAGGTGGCCCTGGTCATGCCGAAATGCATAAGAGATATTGTTCAAATCACTGTCGCGTGTTCTTGTTGCGTTCTACGCTTTTACTATTTCATTTTCCAGTCTAGAGAGGAGCTCCCTTAGCTCATCTGATGATCTGAGATCTCTGGAGGATCTAAGAGGTCATAGGGCTTGACCCTATCGCTGTGGAAACGACACTCTCATGGCAAGCGTTCCCAGGCGTGTGAGGTTGCGTCGCCTGTGAGTTAAGTAATGGTGTTGACTTATTCCGCATATGTTTTACAACGTGGCTTTATTTCGGAGTTCCTCTTACACCAGACCATTAATTCTTATGGAGCTGCTCACTTCAACTGCACTTAAACAAGAATAAATGAACGGCTTTTAAAGTCAAACCAAAGGCACAACATGAAAGTCATGCGATGGTGACTCATGTGCATGTACCTGAAGCCGTACATGCCTTTCAATATAACTTTGACTTTGGTTTTTAATAAGATGTTTCGGGAAGCCCGGGGCTGGTTGTCACTCTCTATTGCACCGCATTTTATTCCTTCGATTATGTTTTAGGGTAGGTTTATTTTCATGCTTTTGTCAGTCTTGTCTTTCCAGAGCATTTTTACTGTTAGATACAATTCTCACAACATTCTTTTTTAACGGCTGTAAAGTGTTCAGTTATAATGGTTAAATGGCTATAATAACTTTAAAATAATAGTTAAGCCACAATAACCCAAGCTAGCTGACTAACACAATACAAAAAAAAAAAAAAAAGATTACATAACGAAGAGATATGATTTAATCAAAGTAATCTTGCTTTGGTAACAAACTCATTCCAACCCGACATTTTGGGAATCACCTTTATCCTGGTAAATAGTGGGAAGGATGTGGGTTAGAATATATTGTGTTTACATCTACATGTAAAGCAATATGATGAGGAGACGGTAGTTGAAATAAATGAATGTAAAAATATTCTTCTAAAAATGTTCTACTGGCTCGTTGCATTTAAAATATTTACAAAACCAGTTAAAATGTTCGTTATTTTCACATGATAAAGAGACTTATATTCATAAAATATAAGAAATGTTTATTCACATTTGTCATTGGGCTTAGAATTTTTCTTTTTGTATATCAACATTGTTCATAACAAATATTTTTATGTTATTGTTAATAATATATGATGATGATGATGATAATAATAATATTAATAATATAAAAAATAAGCTTGTATTTGCAAAAACAGATTGCATGCTTTTATTTAGTTTTCGTGTTTATTATGTTAGTTTGCTGTAATTTTTTTATTATTATTTTAAAAAAAAACAATTTCTGTACTATTAACAATACAACTTAATAATATTTGGATTGTACAATCAAACACATTATTTTCGCACCTTTTTAAAAACTGCAAGTGAAATGAACTGGTCCTTAGGTAAATTTCCACACAAACAAACATTCCTCGCAAAAAAAAATTCTTCAGTTCATTATGAGACAAAGGATAAAACTGATGTACTGATGTTGGTTTCACCAGCTCTAACATTAATTTCATTTTAGGAGCAGTCTTGAGGCTGTATGGAAAACTTCCCCTTTAGTCTTGCGAATGTAAGAACAAGCTCTATTCCTCTGGTTCATTTAAATGAAGTGTTACAGTATTCCATTCAACTGTATTACGGTTCACACTTTTGGTCTAATTCAAAGCAAACATGAACCAGCAGTATGCATTACCTATAAATAACCCGTGTTCATTCATTTAGAGAAGTGTGTGCTTCTACGGAACCTCAAGGCCATGAACTTGTTGCGCAGACGTCAAGAGTGGATTTCTCCCATCTGATCTGTACTTTTCTAGGAGCCTGAATAATCTCACTGCTCATATCTCGAGCTGATTCATGCCGCTTCATTGCGGGGGTTTAGTGGACAGATGGCCGCTGTGGGAGAGAGAGGAAGGAGGATCTGAGTATGATCTGTCCACCTCGCTCTCCGCCAACGCCGTCAGTCATGAGCAAACCTTCACCCCGTCAAGTCCACAGTGTCTGGCACGTGCACGTTTCCATCTTCACTCCCACTCGGTGCACATTAAAGGATTAAGATGTCCAGTTTTTGCTCGTTCTCAAAACAAGAGGAAATTATGATTGAACTTGTGGTGACCCTTATGTGAAAACACCTCATTTCTCATTTCATGGAATTTACTGAAAGCTGGCCTACACTAAATGAGACTTTTACATCACCCTCAAACTCAACTTTGACAAGCTTTAGGAGATCCGCTGAGGTTGATACTGTATTTACTGTACGTATTATGGCTATGGGCGAACTGCCAGAGTTCATTTCTCTCTCCGTCCCGTATATATGGGTGCATGGTGGAAATCCGTTTATGTTGCCCTATCCGGTGAGATCGACTGTGGAGTGATCTGCAGATAACTTAATTGAATAATTCTATTGAAAACGTGCCATTAGGGAATATAAGGTTTCCTTTTAAATCAGAGAACTTTAATCGGGTAAGTGGAGGCACTTCCTGTTTGGCCTGTGAGCTGTGCGGAGGCAGTGATGGGCTCTTCCTCCCACAGGGCCAGAGGCAGCTTCAGGTTTCTCACACACTGCCACACAACAGTTTAGAAACCACACATATCCAGAAATATAAGCGTATATGAGCATCACTTTATATAGTTATAATCCTTTAAGCAGACTGTGCCTAAATGTTTGTGCAACAAGCCATTGAAAAAAAATCTGTAAAAAACGGATGACGCTCTGGAGGGAAATTCTTTGTATTTTTTACGAACATTTATGTCAATGCTTACATGTAATTTAATGAAGTCAAAAGTGTAAAATACTGTTAAAACAACTTTTTTTTAATGCCATTTAAAAAAAATATTTTTAAATCAATACAGGACATTGTGAAATATATTCATGGATTTGTAAATGAAGTGTAAATGAATTAAATATAAAAGCATAATACTAGAGTTATTGTAAAAAATATTGTTGTTGCACAGACTTATTTAAAGTAGATTTTTTTTTAAGATTTTTTATTTTATATTATAATACTGTGATACTAAGTAACATTCACATGATCATGTGTTATTTTATATTTTTCCTGTTATATTCTATTGTGTATACAAATACAAAATATTAGGAAAAAATTCAGATGATAATTTTTTTTTTTTTTTTGTATACATTTTTTTTTATTAACTAACGAATGTAAAGTAGATTTTCCCCAAAAAAGTGCTGTATTTATTAAGTAAAATGGAATGGCTTCATTTTAATCTTTTTCAAAGGAAGCAAGACGCATTATCCTAAGCTTCTAAAGCAAAGTTAAAAATGTGTGTACACAACAGGAAACAAGTACCCAGAAAAATATTTTTTTGCAAGGCAAAGTGGCAGAACAACTCAAACATATACATATTTATCTGTTTTATTATATAATTTACTGTATTTACACATGAGGAAATTTGGTTTTGGCTTAGCAATTGCTTTAAAACCAGATCAAACAATATTTACTGTATACTAATAACAACTTTATACAGTAAGGTCAATAAGTATTTGATCATCCTGTGATTTGCCAAGTTCTCTTATTTAGAAATAATGGAGGGTCAAGTATTTCAGCATAGGTGTGACAGACAGAATCGAAGAAGAAAAACCCGGAAATCACATTAGATGATTTTTTATAATTTATTGTTTAATTCCTGTATCAATTAAGGATTTGATCACTTGAGTAAAAAAAGTAATATTTGGTGCGGAAGTCTTTGTTAACAATTACAGATGTCAAACAGTTCCTGTAGTCCTTCACCCACAATTCATTATCCAGTTTGTCCTCTCCTCTCCTTAATACAGTGCAGTCGTCCTGTCTCCTGTGGAGAAAAACACTCCAGAGCCTGATGCTTCCACCCCCATGCTTCACTGTAGGTATGGTAGTATTGGGATGAGACTCATCAATCTTCTTCCACCGAACAGGGCGAATGAAGTTATTGACCAAAAAGTTCTTCTTTGGTCTCATCTGACCCCAGGACTTTCTCCCATGACTCCTTCTGGATCATCCAAATAGTCCCTGGCAAACTTCATACGGGCCTTGAAATGGGCTAAATTAAGCAGGGGACCTTCCTTGCGATGCATTATTTTAAACCATGACGTCTTAATGGATTACTGATAGTAGCCTTGGAGACGGTGGTCCCAGCTCTCTTCCCGTCATTGACCAGATCCTCCCGTTTAGTTCTGGGCTGATTCTTCACCATTCTTAGCATCACTGATACCCCCTGAGGAGAGATCTTCTGTGGGGCCCAAGAACAAGGTGCATTGTCAGTCATCATTAACGTCTCTGGCAATTGCTCCAACAGTTGTTCTTTTTTCACCAAGCTGCAGGGCAATAGCGCCATAGCCATTTCCAGCTTTATGAAGATCTACAACTTTGTCTCTTGTGTTTTTTTAAAGCTCTTTGGTTTTGCCCATGTTGCTACTTAGACTTTTGTCTGATTCTTGGGTGCACGGTTGGCTTTATGACAGCTAATGACCTCAAACAGGAGCTACTAATTTAGAATCATAAGGAGAGTGTAGCTGGACTATTTACAAGCAAAACAAGAGGTCTTTGGGGGTCAGAAATCTGGCCGATAAGCAAACAATCAAATAACTTAAAAAGAAAACGTGTATTAATATTTGACATTTGCACACTACTGTATATCCATTCTATACATGTTTTTGCAGGATAGTTGGCCAAAAACCTCATCCAGTGCCATCAAAACACCTATCCCAAACACTGAAAGAATTTCCACTTTGGGAGCACTGACTCTAAGTCAGAAATCCACACGGGTTCTGTGGCGTCCATCCGTTAGCCAGACCACAAGTCAGGTTTGCCAATTGGGACAGGTCCAAATCGCATTTGTCGGCTGAAGAAAAGCAATAAAGCCTCTCCAATGATAAATGGAATGACAGTTCCTCAAAATCCCCAGCTAACAACTTTCTGCTTTACCTGCAACTGCACTTCACGAGAGATGCTGCACATGCCACCCCGAGAGCAGATCAGGACAAATTCTGTTTGCTTCATTCTAAAAACTCAATATCAGCATCACACGTGTACAGAATGCCTTCGCTCATTTGGATTGATTTCATGATGACGGATTTCTCTGAGACGGTGATTTATCACGTGCACGCAATGCTGATATTCTCGATGCACGAAGCGCGGCAAAGTTATTGCAACTTGCGGCTGTTGTAAATAAAAGCAGAGAGAAAGGGCTCGCAGTAATTGTGTTCTTGTGACGAGAGAGATTATGAGACATTAAAATGTGCCATATTTAAGTACCCTGCGTGTATGTTTGTGTGAAGGGTTGATGGATCTCTCTGTGTGAGCCAGCGCGCAGTGGCGGGAAGTGGTGATCAATCGCATGCGGCCGCTCAGAGTGCATTTATTAACATCTCCCTCGCAAACCAAATTAATCCAGCAGTAATGTGGATTAATGGGCCGAAACACAAAACCAGAGACAGATTGGGCCTCCGGTGGGCGCAGCCACTGCAGTGACACGCATTAACTTCACACACGGCTTCTTTTGTTTCCTGTCTCTGTTGCATTGTTAATATCCAATTACAGTGGTTGTGCGAGGAGAGAGACAGGTGTCCTGGGAAGACAGAACGAAAATACTTTGGACAACTTCAGAGTGGATTTATTGTGGAACATTACACCATTATAACTACTCAGAACTGTTTATAAGCTAGGGCAAGCTTAGTTATGGTCTGGGGTTTACTGGCCTATGAGAGATCAGAGAGAGTTGTTACACCATCGCGTTCAATATCTTTTTGAAATAAAATAAAAAAACAAAAATAAGAGCCTGCAGATTATGAAAAGAAAAAAAATTATATGGAAGAAAGAAAAGTGAAAGTACATCCTGGCAGTATTGCTTTGGGTTATTGGTAAAAGTATTGTTATTAAAGTTGACAAAGTAACATGACCCATTCAGCAAATGGTATACTCAATGAAATAATTATAAAATGAAATATACATTTTTCGTAAAAGTATTAATGAATTAATACTGATGAAATTATAATTAAAGCAGTCAAAACCATTACTCTTGATTAATTGCATCCACAACAAAAGTTTGTTTGTCTGCGTTGTGCATATTCATTTTGTATATTTAATACACATACATGTAAATATTTAAAATTATATTGAATTAATACAGGGCAGTCGTGGCCTGGTGGTTCGAGTCTTGGACTCGTGATCCGAAGGTTGCTGGTTCGAGACTCGGAACCAGCGGGAATACCACGACTGAGGTGAGTCCCTTGAGCATGGCACCGTCCCCCTGCTCCCCGGGCGCCGCGGCATGGCTGGCCACTGCTCCGGGTGTGTGTTCACAGTGTGTGTGTGTTCACTTACTGGATGGGTTAAATGCAGAGCACAAATTCCAAGTATGGAACATCATACTTGGTAATACTTCACTACAGTGTGTGCCTTGAACTTCACTTAAAAATGTTTGGATTTTAATATCAGAGTCATATATTTTGTAAACTTTAAATATTATTTCATATTGCCCTAATAATAATACAATACTAAAAACCACAATACACCAAAAATGAGTACACTGAAGAGAGAAAAATATCGAAGGTTTTAAACAAAAAAATTAAAAACAAACTCTTTATTGGACTAATTGATGCGAGAAAACTTTTTTCAAGTGTAAATGTTCAATGCTATAATTTGAAATGTTTTATTTAAAGCCTACAATGCTAGTGTTTTATTCTACAGTGTTGTCTAATATTTTACAGAAACTGACTGTAAATTTACAGGGTTGTGTTCTCCAAAAGGATCATTGGCCAACTATTAAGCTGCATTGTTTCAGGATAGTTAAAAATTCAAGTGTTTCCCAAAACCTTCGATCTAGTGAACTAGTGGTTGCGTGGTTAGAACTATCGGTGTAGAGCATCGTTTCTCATTAAGATAACTTGTAGACTTACTTATATCATGATTCTAAATAGGTAAAGCAACTGGCAGTACATTCTAAATCCATCATTTTTAATTAATGCAAACGTAATATTACATCTTTTAGTTTGATAAGAAAGTATAGACCATGTGCTTGACCTTGACCTAATCTAACGAATGAGTTAAATATCATGAAATAAAAAAACAAAGAGCCAAAAATACGATAACAAATATTGTTTTGTTTGAACGGATTAAATAGATGACGTTATTACTCCACCACATATGTGACGTCATAGCTAGTTAGAAGTAGCTAGTAAGTTTTTCGAAACGAACTATAGTTGTTATTTGGGAAACGCACTACATGTAAGGTATAAAACTACATGAAAACCAGAAAATAGTGCCTGCGGCAGTTTGTACAGTTTATGTAAGTGTTCTATATAGCTTTATAATCTGATAAGTCCTCACCGTGTGTGTTTATCTCACATCATATGCAAGTGAAATTGTACGTGCACATTCTATACATAGTCAACCTGTTTTTATAAATCTTTAACAGGATCTTTGTGGTTTATTTAATGTTGTTTTTATGCGTTTCTAATAAATAACCTTCTCGTTACGACTTTAGACGTTTAAACAAACAGGATATCTGTAGTTTCCACTCGAGTGCTGTGCAACGTTTGAGCAAAGCAGATTCTGAAGTATAAAGACCTACAGCGACCCAAGCAGGGAGGCCCGGGTTTCTATGGGACTCGCTCATTAAATGCTCATTAATGCTGCTAAATTGCATCTGCCAAATCCAATGAAACGAGCACTAGGACGGACTCGCTGTGAAATTGTATTAATCTATTAGGCATGGCTGATACAATCCCTGCTCACTTCTGAAAGTGTTATCTGCTGGTTTATGAAATGGGTTAAAATAATGGAACAAGGATTAAAGGATAATTGAGGTGTAATGTAGAGGTTATGTTTCAGATATATATATATATACACTATGTAGTATGTAAAAATAGAGTTGAGGCACACATCATTAATCTAATTAATACGTGGGGTATTAGACTAACGAAAAGAAGCAAGATCGGTGACTCTATTCGAAATGTGTGAGCCTAGAGGAATTTTATATGGTTTTGATTTTGTTTTGTTTGCCGGAAGGTCGTTCCTTATACAGAATTAACTTCTTTCTCAAATTAAGCAATTGTTAACTTTTAAAGGGATGATTGACCTATAATATTAACAATTCCCTTGTCATTTTAAACCCTTATAACTTTGTTGCTAATGCAAAACCAAAAGAAGATATTTTGAAGAATATCTGTTGGCACTGCTGTTCGGTTACCAATATTTTTTAAAGGACAAAAGGAAGTCGTACAGGTTTAAAATGAGGAGTAGGGAAGGAAATGAGGACCTCTTCATTTTTCTCAATTTTTCTTTTTCCGATTTCATCAAGTCTCAGTGTCCTTTTTCGTGTAATCTTCTCATAGAAATAAACTAGAAATCAGGGACATAAGGAGTTGTTCCTTTCCTATGAAGTGTGAGTGTGTGTGTGTGTGTGTGTGTGTGTGTGTGTGTGTGTGCGCGCGCATGCATGCATGAGTGGTACTAGACAAATTCACATTGTTAAATTTAAACATGCATTTTCTTTGAACAAGAGGAAACAGAACTTTGCTTTCCGGTGCTGTGCCCTGCACAGCCTGAGCCTCTAATTAAAGTGATTTGTGACTCATTTGCAGTATTACAGGTTACAGATGGAACCGTCTAGATCTGCCAAAACTACTCTCCAGCACGAAATAATCCACTGAACAAAGACAGATGAGAAATAACTCCATTTGACATGATCTGAAGAAAGTGCCACTCAACCAGGCAAAGTTTTTCACTTTCATATAAGGTCTCCTGTGTGGTTGCTAGGGTGCCGCTAAATTTTTTTTAATGAGTTCCTAAAGTGACTGTTACCACCTCTATATGTGGATAGAGCCCTCAAGTGTACTCATGTGATGCCATGCACATTCTGTTGTGTTGCTAGGGTGCTTTGGTTGGTTGCTATGTGATTGGAAGGGAGTTGATATGTAAATCTAAAAGAGGTCTAAGTGGCTGTTACGTTCCTTGATATGTGGATACAGCCCTAAAGTGTTTTGATGCGATCGCTGGCACATTACAGCGCTGTTGCTATGGTGCTTTAGGTGGTTGCTAGGGGGTTAATTTCAAGCCCCTGTGAATAGTCCCCACCCCCTTTGTCGTTAGAAGTGGCTCAGATCACTCCTCTACCTCTATGCAAATTTATTTACTATAGTATGATGTTTTCTAGGTGGTTGCTGGGGTGTTGCCAAGTGATTCTTAAAGGGTTCTTAAAGAAGCTGTTACCACCTCGCATCGCAGATATAGCCCTACAGTGTTTTTATGTGATCCCGTGGACATTCTGGTGCTGTTGCTAGGGTGCTTTGAGTGGTTGCTATGAAGTTGCTAGAGTTTAGTTAAGTTATTCTTAAAGAGTACTTAAAGAGGCTGCTGCGATCTCGTCACGTAGATACAGCTCTGAGGTGTATTTATGTGATTCCTAGCACAGCCCGACACTGTTGCTAGGGTGCCTTTGATGGTTGCTATGATTATACTGAGGTGTTAATAAGTGAATCTTAAGGAGTTCTAAGTGGCTGTTACCAGCTTGCTATGTCGATACAGTGCCAAAATGTTTTAATGTCACTTTTAGAATATTCCTGCTGTTGCTAAGGTGCTTTGGGTGATTGCTAAGTGGTTGGTTTTTTAAGCCTGTATGAAAAAAAATCCACAACCCCATGTTATTAGAAATGTCTCAGGTCACTTCTTCTAATATAAAAATGTAAAGGTTTTAAGCATTCACCACTAGTAAGAAAAGCGATAATGCAAGATATACAGGGTATAAATGGGGTTTGAAATCTAAAACACACGTATAACCTACACCGCATTCGTGCACAGCACATTGAGGTGAGGAGTGGAACTTCACGGGCAGCCACATCCTGTGGAAGAGAAGGCAACATGCTCAACACAGCCCATGAGAATGTCAGCCACTGGAAACAACTTGGCTCGCGTAAATACACGCAAACCAGAGAGCGAGATGAGAGCGAAGGAAAGAGGTGAAGTGGGGAGGGGGTGATAAAATAAAAAGGTAACAAACAAAGTCATGCTTCAAAGGCCGGGCGGAAGGGTGCAGATCACCGCAGGGCAGACAGACTACAGCCATCGAGACCAACCTCTCTCTTTTTCTCTCTTTTTTTCATTGTGTTCCGAACAAGCTTGAGCTAAATCAACGTAAAATGACAACGGTTACACATTACAAAATAAACAATTTGCCTGCTCGTTCTCAATAGGAGTAAAGCAAACAAACAATCTCAGATGGGTTATCAAGCTGCAGTGACGCCTTCTGTGTTATGAAATACTGCAAACCTTTAGACGTGCTTCAGGAATCCAATAGATTTTGGGAAGAACAGTACAGGATAAGCTGGTGTTTTACTAGTGCTTTCAAGCTGAAGAATAATGGTGGATAGACAGAGATTAGGAATGTTTGAAGGCTTAATGCTCTTTGGAGTGTTGCAGTTTGGAGCAGGCATTGGCGAGACTGTTAGGGGTTTTGCCGACAGGAACACATAAACCATCAAAAATCTGAATTTACTGTCATCAACAGAACCTTCTTTATAAATCTACTTGACATTAGGTTTAAAGTTGAAATTTGGTAATTCATCATTGGACGTTTCGTGCTTTGCTACTTCTCATTTGTTATTGGGGAATTAAGTGCATATGTGTATGTGAATGTAGGTTAGTGTGGTTTCTACAAAACAGTGGCGCCATTAATGATAGTCAATAATGTTAAGTACTTATTTTATTTCACATTTTAATTGTGATTAAAGTTATTATCTATGTTATGTTTGATAAATAATGTTGAACTTTATAATTTTATCATTTGTATTTCTCCCATTCTTTCTTTCTCTCTTCCTCTCTATACATACATAGCTGCAGAACAAATCGTGAGACCATTTCAGATATTTTTCTCTATTGGTTAGGTTTTGTTTCATTCTGTGACAATATATATACAAATATTGTTTGTCTTCGCAGAAAATGACAAATGAAGAAAATGGCCTAATAATAGAAAATATACCCTGTTTTATTGCCCTGTATGTTATTCAGACCTCAAATATTTGAAAATAAAAAAAGTTTTGATGAGAAATATTAGATCATGCATTTAGGAAATATTTTTGTATATTTTATATAGGATTCCTAACACAATCCGATGTTGCTAGGGTGCTTTAGGTGTTTGCTATGATGTTGCTAGGGTGTTGCTAAGTTATTTCTTAAAGGGTTCTTCAAGAGCCAGTTACCACATTGCTATCTGGATACAGAACTGAAGTGTTTTAAAGTACTTCCTAGCATATTCATAATATCAATATTAATAAAATAAAAGTAATATTTGAACACTTGTTTAGGAAATATTTTTTGTTATATGTTTGTCATTCCGTCAGTCTTATACATTGCTGTTGCAGATAACTTTGTTTCACTCCAAAAGTTTGATTTGTTAAAACTGAAAAGACACTGGACTTAAATTGAATTGAATTAATGTTAATAATAACGTCTTTTCAAGAGTTAATACCAAATATAATATTATCTTTTATTAATATTAACACTAATTAATTTTTAATTAGTAGTAGTAGTAAATAATAACAATAACTAATAATTACAATGTAAGAACCAATACTTTTAAAAACCATGATGGCCCTTCAACCAAACATTGCAGTAATAAGATCATTCATGACCCAGAAAGACATCTGCCACTATGTGATATCTGTACCTGTGAAAATATCTAGGTGTGATTTAAAGATTAAATTAAACAACGCGGTCATCTTAAAGCCTTTCAGCATGGAGATCCTCCAGTCGAGGTCTAGCAGTGCAGCTAATGGAAACCAGACTCTACTCGTCCATCTTCCACCCCTGACACCTTGTAACACTCAAAGACTCTCTAGAGGTGTGTGTGTGCCTGTGTGTGTGTGTACGCACACATGCTCACACCCATATGTTTCAGCAGGGGAGCTGTGGTCGGGAGGGTCGGCCCATTTTCTGCCTTTCTGCAGAGTCTGCAGGCTGTCGGTTGTTTTGGAGGAAGGGTAGACGGGGCCCTCGGCCATATGGGCTGCCCCCGTTTACCCAGTGGACTGCCCCGTAGTGTGACAGTGAGCTATGAGCGACTCCCAACCAATCAGGGGTCACCCTGAATCTGAACGTATCACTTTAACACATGTTTGTTACATTTAGATTTTAAGTTGTCATTTGGGTTTTCAAAAAGAAATAACGTATGTATTCAAGTTTGAGTATAGATTCTCACCGAATGACTTTTCACGCGCGATAAAAGTTGAAGTTCCGGACTTGCAATGAAGGATGCAGTCCCAGCAATAACTCAAAACATCCCAGCGACCACTTAACAAAGATAAACAGAATGTTGAAATCTAGTTCAACCTAACAGTATTCCAGAATATTGTGTTAAATTCCAAAACTTACAATCCAAGATAAACGTAATAAACTAAAGAGAACAAAAGCAAGAAAAGGCTCAGACGTGAGGTCTGTGTTTACTTCTCTCCTCTCGGGGCCTCTGCTGTGTGTCGTCTTTGTGGGA
This sequence comes from Triplophysa yarkandensis, assembly GCA_033220385.1. NCBI lineage: Eukaryota > Metazoa > Chordata > Actinopteri > Cypriniformes > Nemacheilidae > Triplophysa > Triplophysa yarkandensis. The sequence goes on along the minus strand of CM065660.1, from coordinate 17,791,159 downwards.
GCTGCAGGGATTCAGGAATAAGAGAGAAAGATGGGTGGGGGGGGAACGGCATGAACAATGTTCACTCGTCCACAGCCCTCTTTCAGCTGTGCTACCCCTGGCCTGTTTTGTTCTACGGAGGCCACTGTGAAACCCATTAAGAAACGGCAAGTCAGGCCCCAGTGAGACAACAACGCGAACCCCTTACCCCCACACCAGTTCCTCCGCACCCCGAAACCCTCGGCAACAAAGACGAGGGCAGGAGGGAAGCGGAGCGAGGCAGAAAGAGGAGGAGCTGCAGAGAAGAGGAGTGCACGCTTCAGTGCTTCCCGCATTCAGGCGCCGTGGCCCCGCGCTGCGTGAATGCGGCCGAGTGTTTTCAGTTCCTCAGCACACTTTCACCTCGGCTTGTCAGAGCGAACCGTACAAATGAGCGTAGGAGAGCGACGGGTGTGAATGAGGCAGAGAGGAAACAACAGCACGGGGAAGGTGGAACGGGAAGGAAGATTTTGAAAATGTTCGCTGCTTCTCAACTTCTAGTAGACACAAAAATAAAGAAAACAAAATGTTATTCATTGGGAAATTCCAGAGTTGTGGGAGGTTTACATAGAACAAACAACCATGTGTTATGGATGTGACAAAAATGTTGTCATTTGTAGGATTTCTGCAAATAAAAATGAAAAATGAAAAAGCTATGGATCTTCACTACACAAAATGATATTTTCACCTCCACTCTTGAGGAATATGCACCGATACAGATTTGACATCTGACCTATATATACGGTGAAAACACTTAAAAAAAAAACATATTAAAACTCAGATATCTTGGTCATGATAAATAACATTTCTTAAATTAAACCTTTTACTTCTCATTGCATGTTTTGGAAAATCTCCAATCGGGTACGTCTCTTTCAAAGCTACAGGTAATACATGTGGGGTCACAAAAATGGAAATCTCTTTCCTGATTAGCAAACTGGGATCTTCTGCATCTTTATATATTAATATGGTCAGTTCTAAAGATAACCTGCGGATGAATCACGGATGGCCTCATTATTATGACCGAATTCTTGCAAACAGATGGAGGATTCCCACAATTACGGGTCTTTGTGAATGACCAAATGGCCACATGTTTGTCAAGGCCTAATAGAAAACACATGTGAAGTGCTACTTTAAAGAAACCAAACACAATCTGTCTGGATACATCATGAAAACATCAGAGCGGTACTGTGTTTACTGGCGGCCTGTGTGTGATACAGTGGCAGTATTTGCAAAGTGATTACGGTTTTTAGCCGCTCTCCAGGAGTCTCCTCTAAATAGTTAGGCACTTTTTTTTAAAGCTTCCAGCTCCTTGAGATTGATGTTGTTTTATTTCAATCGGGCAGACGGCGTGGGACGCACACACACAAGCACACACACACACACACACACACACACACACACACACACACACACACACACACACACACACACACACCTTTAACAATAAATAACTATCAGGCGACTTTTACGATCGTCTCCGGTATGTCCGTGAGTCCCATGCACTTGGGAAAATAATGCCCTTGCCCTTGTCGTGCCATGTTGATGGGGTGACTAAGTCTCTAGTGCTTACCTGTGGGACAGCAGCTCCTTCCCACTGAGATTTTAAGTCTTAAGATCTTTATTAGTCTTATAAATGCCAGTAGAATCAGAGCTGCTTAGAATCTACTCACACTTGCCCAATCGAACCTTACCCAGGTGTGTTTCCCATCTGAATGCCCAGTGCCTGTGTGTGTGTGTGTGTGTGTGTGTGTGTGTGTGTGTGCGTGCGTGCGTGCGTGCGTGCGTGCGTGCGTGCGTGCGTGCGTGCGTGCGTGCGTGTGTATGATGGAAGGACAGTTAGGACTTATCATACCAACAGAGTATCTAATAGAGAGCTGGTCAAGGCAGGAGTTCACTGCTGTTTTTGATTCATTATTTTATTCGGAATGTGGAATATTGGGACTTGATTACTGATCACAGAAGAGTGCAGAGTATTTGTGGTTATGATAATGGATAATGAAGAATTGATGTGGTATTAATAGTTAGATAGGACGTGTGAAAGCTGTATTTGTGGACTGAGGGGGTTGTGCCGATACTTTCTGACTCACAAAGACGTTTCCATCAGCTGCCATGAAGTTTACATTACTATTACACAGAGATTTTTACAAAAGAAATTGTGGCTAAAAATCAAAAGTGATGGCACATTTCTTTTTGAAATAAAGAATTATTCTAAATAATATATGTTTTAGGACACATTTTTGTCCATAACCTTTAAGGTTTGGTATTTTGGCTCGAGTCATTGATTTTGGTTAGTTTTGGGGTGTATTTATTGCATATCTGCAAACCCTGATTCCCCGATTTCAACGCTTAACTTCACTGTAAAGTGTTGAAACAGTCTTATATAAACTGCTATATGACTTCACTTGGCAAGAAGGTTTGCTCTTTGGATCCTTAGGATTTTAAAATCAAAATATATTTATTTCCCCTGACGAATGTAGGATGAAATATTGACACATCTGACACTTAAATGAAACTTCTGAAATCTACATTAGATCCCCGAGGTGTACAAAAGCCACTTCGGATTAAACTCTGGTGTCGAAACAACTTCAGCTTGATATGTTTTGTAATAAAGTTTATGTAAGAACCAGCAGAACTATAGGATCATTGGATTCTATCGTAACTTGGTGTAGCTCGAGAAAGTCTTAAGGCACAGTGTTGATGTTTGTTTGTAATAATCACACCTCGAGATGTTTTTCGCCTCTCATCTGCTATATTGACCCACAGTGGCTCGTGGTACAGCACACATTTCCTGCGAGGCCTTTGATGTTCTCTCTCTCAACAGTAAGCTGTCCTCAAAAGCAACGCCTGCCCGGCCCACACAAGGCCGTCTGGAGACTGTCGAGGTTGTCGCGACGATAATGAAAGCGAGCCACACTGAGAAGCAGATAATCGAGAAGAGAGAGACAGAGCTCCTCGGAGAGAAAGAGAATGAAGAAGAAAACAGGAGAGAAAGTAGAAATTGAGCACAAGAGTAAATGTGAGGGACAGAATCCCTCCAGTCTGTTAGTAATTTACAGGAGGGCAGAAAGAGAGCCAATTAACCCTGTTTCCTAACCCTATCACAGGCCCCCAGAGGACCAAACAAGAGGAAATGGTCTTCTTTTGCAAATAAAACTACATGTTCGGAGAAAAACTCTTTTGAATTTCAGGAATGAGTAACGGGGCTTTGAATGGATTGAATACACTTTGAATGTGGTTTGGTTCTTTTTTCCTGGTTCAATACACTGGGTTTATGTGGCAGACTAGGAATTGTGTAGTTTCATGTATGCTATTGGTCAAAATTTTTGGGGCCGTCACCATGCAGTCATATTTTTTCCACATTTTAGAATGATAAGAAACTCATCAAAATTATGAAATAAACGAAAGGGAGAAATTGGAATAAAAAAAATGATATGTTATACTTGATCATCTACGGTGTAATCTTTGGACAAGAATTTTTTCCTATAACTCAATCGAGGAGCTTTTTATGGTCTCACCCTGAGATTTATAAAAACAATATTTATTAAAATGTATTTATCTATTATTTGCTCTTGTTGGCTCTTTTTTCTTCAATATACAGTCAAAGTCATCTGTTTCAAAATCATTTTTTAAATAAAACGTCAGTTGTGTCATAAAAACATGTAAATGTTGAAGAATTTTTACTAATTCCAGATATTTTGCTATACACCTTCCAATCGAAGGTTCTTTAAATTTTGAGAAACATTTGCTAAAGTGTTGAAAGCTAAACGTTTTAAAAATGTTGTTCGTTTGGTTTAAAAGGTCCAAGCATTATTTAAAAAATCAGAAATGGCTGATGAACCTCAATTTTCTACATTTATATTTAGAGGAATATCTCATTCATTCATATTAGCTACTCAAAAAAAAAAAATATATAAAATCTGTCTATTAACAAGGGCACCAGAAAATAAATGTTTTACGTGTCTTTTTCTGCATTTTAACATTTTTACCATATTTTTACAATATCTCTGTGAAAAAATCTTTAAATGACAGTTTTCTGAAATATGGGGCACCATTAAGTTACATGGAAATAACAGTTTTTTAAAGTAAAAGTTTTTTCTGTAATGTTCTGTAATTTGATATTTAAACTGTACCGTAAAAATGGTAAAAGAAAACGCAATTGTCTGGCAGCTGGTTTTCTAGTATAATGTCTAAAATAACTGTTTTTGCATTTAAAATGTTTTCTTGTAAATACTGCAATTTTACCAAAAATATGTGAAAACCTTCAAAATATAACAGTAAAACCTTGTAAATGTTGTTAAGTCTTTGTTCCATTGGGCGGCCTCCCTTCATTTGGTAATACATTGTCGTTTGTGCTCCTTCATCACAAGGAACCCTTAGCCAGGAGGCGCACCACATGTTGATCAGACCTGTGTATCGCATTGTTACATTTACATTTGATATCCCATACTGTCCATTCGATCCAACAACACACCAGAACCATAACAGCCAACCTTTCATTAGTTGACATTTAACTTCAAACATACATTAACTTATATTATGAAATTCACCCTTATTGGTCTTCCAGAACATTTTAAGTATACTGATTAGATTCACAATTATTCCTGTCTCATTTGTAATATTTAATTGTGTTCACTTATAATTAATAACTGCTCGTATACATATTGACTGCATGGACAGCTCACTTGAATTTTGAAAATACACTAGAAGACGAATAAAGAAAGCCATAGAGAGAAGAATGTGATGGACGGACAGGATGGTATATTTGAGTTTGGGTAGTGTTGTTAATGTTTAATGCTCACTCCTCGGGCAAACAGGCCCACCGCTGTGAGTTCCACACATCCTGAAGCTACAAGCATCCTCATTACCATGCCTGAAATTACCCTTTGACCCCTGCTCCAGATGGCTTGTGTTTTCATTCTTCAGCAAAAACCTGGAGAGTGTTTTGACACCGTCAAGCTTCAGGCACGGGAACAAATCCTGACAGCGACAAACTAGACTCATTGTCTCTGCAGCTTGAGTATGTTTGCAGCGTTCATTAGGAAAACATCTGCATGCTGTTTGTTTGTAGGGAGAATGAAATGTGAACAAAAGGCGAAATCTTCATAAAAATACTCAAACAACCTTGAGTCTGGAAAAGGTGCTGCATAAATAAAACATTGGTTGTGTTTGCAATGGTAAACATTATGATTATTGCTGCTCATGCTTGGGTTGGGATTTCAAGACTTTAAGAATTAAGTTTAACAAAACACGCAATCCAGGTTCTATGCTTTGCTGTAGAAATTGAACGTTTTTCGAATCCAAATGTTGCGCATGGTGAAAGATGAAAGGTCATGTCTTCTATAGGCCAAGCCATTTGAGTTTATTACACAACTCCTGCCACATCACAACGAGACTACACACAGACCAGCCTCATGATCTATTTTCATCTTTATCATCCTATCAAGATGTGTTATATCATGGGATGTGAATGTCCCGGCAGGAATGAGCCTTTTCCTAAGCTAAAGCTTACTAAACAAGTATAGCCGCTGCTCAATTTGCTTCTCTGCGTTGGTGTGCGTGTTCAGACAAAGGCTGAATTTTATAAGGGAGGGGACAGCGCGAGTCACAGCAGAAACGAGAGTCGCTTAACAGCCTTCTCACGCCACCACCGCCTCTGTTTCATCTCTCCATCAGGCCAGTGTACGAGCACCGGAGAAAAGAAGAATCAAAGTCAGCGAAGCATCAGCGAAAATGTGTTCCCAATCACAGCGGCCTGTGTAAGAGTATAGCCGTGCTTACAGTACGCCTGAGATCTGCCTGCAGCCTGGAGATGTTGAGATGATCCATATGCCTTACACATTCTTTCAAGGTTTTAATCACGATATATAAAAGCATGAGAAGAGCTTGATTTGAGCTCTTTCATGTAGTAATTCTTCCTTTTTCTCCTTCGATTGTAATCGTTCTCTCGGACTCGGTGACTCACTCCTTTTATGTCTTTTCTTTGTGCTGACTTTCAAATCCAACAGGATAAAGGAATGCGTCTGTGTGTTCAGGGAGATATTTACTTTTGAAAAATGATAAAGAGCAGTGTCTGCTCTCCAGGAACCTTTTGATAGGAATTTCTCGCAGAGGATCTCTCAGAATTCCTCCTCATTCTTCTTCTTTGGATATGCATTCATGTGTGGCAGCCGGCCATCAATTCCTTTAAAGCGGAAAGTGTAATCTATCAACCCATGCAGCTGGATGAAGGGGAGAACAGATATGCAAAACGCAAACTTTACCTTGTAATTTACTGCGGCACATCACAAAACTCAAACCAAAGAGCACTGACAGGACCGGTTATCGAAATGTGATTTATTATGAGTAAAGTGTGGCATGTATACTGTATTTTAGCCACTGTTTGTCTTAGATGCCATGAGTCAGAGTAACTGAATAGTATTGGAATTTAATTGCTATGGATCAAAGTCAATTCTAAATAGATTTTGAGGCCTGGCCTTAACAGTTTTGGTGGAACGATGTTTTTTTTATTGTTCAGAGGATGTTGGTATGTCATCCATCAGGATATTTAACTTGTGTGATTTTATGTTTCTTCTGATATTTGACATACAGCATTTACAGTAACATAGCAGTGTATAGAAGAGTGGTTGTGAAAAAACTGCTGACAAATGTGAGGTTATAACATAAATAATTTAACTTGAACATTATGCGTCAATAAATATGACTGTGTATTGCTTTAAAGTGAATCTGATTTTATTTTTTGCGGTATTTGTCTGAAAATTAATTGACGTTTTTTCATGTTTTGATCTGTTTCTACACTTTTCATTTTCTAAATAATACATGCAAGTAAAAACAGTGTATTTTTTATTTACTTTGATTTGAAATTCAGTACTATGTTAGTAATCCAGTGGAAATTAAATACATATATTGCATACATTTTATGCTAAATACAATGCAAATACCTTTACATCTTTTGTACTCAATAATATACAGCGATTATATATGTGTTGTACTAAATTGGTATAATTAAAGTCTGCTGAATTTGAAAAACTATTTTTGTTCTTTATATACTTTTATTGTGCAGAAATAGTGCTAAAGTCTAACTGAAGATATGTTTAAGTGTACTTGTTTGTGCTAAAGCGGAACTGTTGCAAGTATACTGTAGTTAAACTTAAAATATTTTGCATTAAAATATATTATTACAAAGGATTTTATTAAAAACCAAAAATCCAAAAGTGACATTAGAACATAATAAAGAGAAAAGACAGGGTTATTTGTCCAAATAACATTTAATTATGATTATATATATATATATATATATATATATATATATATAAAAGATATATGAGTAAAGTTTAAATCTACTTATATATATATATATATATAAGTATATATATATATATATATATATATATATATATATATATATATATATATATATATATATATATATAAGTAGATTTAAACTACACTCTAAATAATGAAATATTATAAAAAATCAACTGTATTTCAAATATATTGTTTCAACCAGGATGTAGTTCATATAATAAAACCAAAATGATAATTTTACATTAAGTTTACATAAAAAACAGGTTTTGAAAAAGTGTCTTCAGTTTTAAACTCTTTTCTTTTTAAAGAACATTGATGGATTTATTATATGTTGTGTGGTTGTCTTATTGTCTGTGACTTGCTCTTTTTATGGGATCTGTCTCCCTCTAGAGGTTCACAGTGGGTGGGAAATTTTTAATGAAATATAAATATTTAAAACTTGATTAAAAACTTTAATAACTTCAAAAATTACATAGAAATTACACAAGCCAATGTTCAACCCCTGTGCCGTTCTCAACATATTAAATCTGCGATGCAAGTCATCCTGACAAACGTTCTTCACTGATACACCCGTAATATAACGGCACATTTCTATGGTAATAAGATCTATAATCAATCATAACAGGCTTTTAAATACAGAGATGTTTGGAGCTTTACATCACTGCTCAAAGCACAGCACATGTCTAGTGGTGAAAGCATACAGAGCGTAGGGCCGAAGTTATTTCAACTCTCCTTAATTATCCTCTGAAACCAATCAAAAAGCAGATGATATACTTTCTGTGCATCAGATCCCAGATCAGCTAATCCACAAGCTCTGTCATTACTCGTAAACAAGCATGACTGATCCTGGAACAGTTACACCAGTGATGAAACTTCTCGGTGAAGCCTGATCTCTGACTCAGATTACACATTAAAGTGCATGAAAGAGTCCGGACCGGACTTTATGAGAAGTTTCTGCTCATAGGAAACAGCTCGAATTCATTTCTTCTATAATTCTGAGCATCATCCGGTTCTCACTGAAATTAATTTGGTTTTAATACACATCCGTTGTGCCTGTCTATCCGCAGGTCAGAAGTACAATGGGAAATAAGTTCCATCGTTTGTTTGTTGTTTTTGTGCTTAAGTTGTTTGTTTGTCTGCCTTGTGACAAACTCTGTAGCTGAAGGATGTGACAGATTTGGTATCACAAATATGTAAAGAATGCAGTTTCAGGCCTCAAAATGACCAAGATATACAATGACATGAGGTCACCACCAGAGGGAGACCCACTGCATGTATTTACATAGAAATGTTACATTTGCAATTCTTTTCTATTTCTAAAATGTGTCACAATAAGGTGTTTAATAATGGTTTTAAACACATGACACAAATATACTCCAAAACTTGCAACCACACGTCACATTTTCAATAAAATCGCTGTCATCGCCACACACAAAACCGGTCTCAAGCTTTGGGAGACTTTAGAAAAATGTACCCTAATATATATGAAAAATCTGATCCAAAGGTGTAGATTTGTTTAAAAGACAAAAATATATTTTTGATTCAACATACTTTTTTAAAGGATGAATTTGAATATTGAAGATCAAACAGCCAATAACAGCTGGGCAATTCCGTGGACACGTTAACCTTAACGTGAAAAGTGAGGTTTTACTAAAGGTTTTTGGTATAATTATGGTACAGATGTCAACATTTGGTTCAAATACCCATATGAGGTCTCTCTTTTATTTTATTTTATTTTTTATTTTATTTTTTAAGGTTATTTTCAGGATTGTCACATCCATAACTCTACATTTTGCTCATGAATATACATGAATATTGACACATGAATATACAAATAAAGTCATTATTTTTTTGTTTTATAAAGTGCTATCCCTTGGCCATTTGTTGGATATTATTGAATCTGATTTGTACATTTTAATTCCCATAAATCTGAAAGTTTCTTGTCTCTCCAATTTTTGTCACATGCGTAACACAGATTTATTAGACTTTTTAAAATGAAAATCTTAAAATCAGGCTGATATTTTTCTGATGTTTAAACACTATCAACCAGGTTTATGTATGATATAAACAGCTGGTTCAGTTTAATTGTCACAGATTTATTCAAATCATTTATTTTGGCATTTTTATGTCACACGCATAACTCATTTAGACAATGCCAAAACAACATTACCGACCACACTAAAATGATTAAATATAAAATTTTATAATTTATTCCTATACATTTTTGAGTTATAACATAATTCCCATTGCTCAATTTTAACAATTTAATGATTTTAATTAAGTTAAATATTTTTATATTAATATTTAATTTAAATATTGAGCTTCAGAGATGAGCTAATATGCATAAATCCTTCAGTAAAAGTTAAGTTTGAGTCAACAGTGACGTATTAAAGATGTTTTAGTGTCCATAAAAGTGTTTAAAAGTTAGCAGACAAACATTCCAGCAGAGCAGCTGTCGGGTCCGGGCGCCTGGCGGACGCTTTCCCACAATCCTTCACGTCTGAGCTTTCTTTATGAACGCTTATTATGAAGATATTGTGATGTATGTGTGCATGAACTCCTGCTCACCTGAGAACAAACATGTCAGCTCTTAATCCGCCTCACACGAGTCCATCACTGCTGTCCATCGCTGCTGTCCGTGACGGGGATCTACGAATCCTACTATGACGAAAACAGACTCGGTTTGCTCGCGTTGCTGGGTAACCGTGGAGTCCGGTCCACGTGACAAGCATGTTTACATGAGCCACGCCCACTCAGGGGTAGAGCCAGAAGAACTGCACACACTAAATCAATTATTATTATTATTATTATTATTATTATTATTATTATTATATTTGTCCTTATTATATTTGTTATTATTATAATATTTGTGTAATTATTATTATTATTATTATTATTATTATTATTATTATTATTGATATTATTATTATTATTTATTATTGTTACAAATATTATTGTTGTAGTTATATTATTGTTTTTATTATTATTGTTGTTATCACTATTATTGTTATGGTTATTATTGTTATTGTTACTATAAGTAGTATTGTTGTTATTGTTATATTATCATCATAATCATTGTTGTGGTTGTGGTTTTTGTTATTATTATTATTTTTGTTGTTGCTATTGTTATTATCATTAATATTGTCATTTTATCCTTCTTCTTCTTCTTCTTATTATTATTATTATTATTATTATTATTATTATTATCATCATTATTATTATTATTGTTGTTATTGTTATTCTTACTGTTACTGTTATTAATGTTATTTTTTATTATTGGTAGTATTATGGTTATTGTTGTTGTTATTGTTTTTATTGTTACTGTTATATTGTATTATTATTATTATTATTGTTGTTGTTGCTATTATTATTTTTTTTAATTATTATTATTATTATTATTATTATTACTTTTATGTAGTTGTTATTGTTATAAAAAGTAAGAAATTCAACAACACCTTACATTCTAGTTCATCTCAATTTTATTGGAATTATGTTCAATTTTATTGGAATTTATGTTATAAATATAGTAATTAAACACAACATTAAATAATATGTGTATTATATCAGCAAGGTCGCTCTTAAATAACGTTTAACAGCCCCCCCCCAACGGTTTTGCGTTTCATCCAATCAGCTACGCCTGCCGGCTGCGCGGCATGAATATTCATGAATATTCACGAGCTCCCTCGTCATAGTGGGCTTTGACAGGTCGTCGGGAGAGTCGAAAAGAAGGAGCGATGATGTCATCCGTGAAAACTCCCCCCACTCCCCCCGGTGCGAGGCGCTGATTGGTCGGGCTCGGATTTTTCCTCGAGAAGTTTTGCGAGGACTCAACTAACGACGAAGTGACCGTTTTCAGCCCGCTGTGACGTCACACATCGGCCGTTGGATCTGTAAAGCGAGCTCCTCATCCCGGACGGACGGGCTTAAGAACTTTAAACCGAGCCGAAATGAACCGGAGCTTTAATAATAAATCGCAACCTTTGGCGGACTTAAACATGAACGCTGTGGAAGTGAAGAGCAAGGTAAGATGAAGTTAAACCACAAACTGTGATGTTTGGTGACGTAGGTCTGGACACTTATGGATTGCTGACTCTATTAACATTTGCGTTTATTCGCTTTGATTTAAATGCAGATTATTTTGCTTTATTTTATTCTGTGTAGTGTGACGTTTTCCTTTTATATTCACGGTTTTGTGTAAAATGAACACTTTGTGATGAGGAAAATTCAAAAAGAACCAGAGCAACTTCGGGGTTACGGACGTGACGTTTTGAGTTGTGCACGTGACATAAACACTCAAACTCTCTCTCAGCTGTTTATATTGTACAAAACTCTTGTTAACAATGTTAAAAATCAATCGATTCGCAAGTTTTCTAGTTTAGGAAGGGAAATAAATCTGCGTTACGGATGTGACGACAAATGAGTTCAGATTTATGAGAATTAAAATCTACAAAACAGATTCCAAAATATCCAAGGAAAGCTGTTTATAGAACACAATAATCAATATATTTTAATATTCACGCGTCCATGAGCACAATGTCCATAAGTTACGGATGTGACAATCCCGAAAATTGCTCTTAGTTTACTGTGAAAAATGCACTGGAAATTGAAATAATGCTATAAAAATTGAAAGAGAAACCTCACATGGGTATCCGAACCAAATGTTCACATCTGTACTATAAGTATACCAAAAACCTTATCATATTATCATATTACCGTTATAATATTAGCCGTGTATTCTATCCCATTTGGAAATAAAAGCATGGGTTTTATCTAAAATGTGTTGCACATTGACTGCTTTCCTTCAACCAACCATTTACATCTCAAGCCAAGTCAAGTCACTTTTATTTATATAACGCTTTAAACTTTATACATTGCGTCAATGTAGGTGAACAACATTGGTTAGTAAAACAGTGTATTAATAATGCATCTTACATCGCTTGATCTGACGGTGTTGTATAGTTGACATGTTGGCAAGCAACTAAAGGCAAGATTCGCTGTCAAAGTGTGTTCGATCTAGTTGTATCTTTATTTTGCTTGGAGTATCAATTCACGCATTAAGATCCATGAAGAGAACTGAGTGGGGTGGATATAAGCTGTCAATTGTGGGGTCTTGTACTAGACATGGCCTAGACAGTTTTTAAAATGTGGATGTGATGCTCCTAATTGCTGGAATGTGTGGGCGACGTTCCCAGATCCAGGCTCCGCTGCCATTGTCGTATTGTTCGGTTCTATTATTCACACTTGGTCTAATTCATAACAGCGGCTCAAAAGTCCAGCTACTGTTGTGAATGAAAGGATCCACTGTTTGGGATCTCTGAAGACAAGAGGCGCCAGTTACATCGACACTCTCTTAAACAAGGAAGATGGGCAAGTCGAGCGTCGTGGACGTGACATTTTGCGTTATGGACATGACATTAGAACTAGTTTTTACTAGTCAACTGAAAATACTGTTCATATTATGGAAAACCCTTGATGATAGTGTTTAAACATTAAACAAATAACAGCCTATGGACAAGGTTCTTTTTTATAAAAAGTTAAATAAACCTGCGATATGGATGTGACAAAAAAAGAACGCAGTGTTTGGGAGACAACAAACTTCTTAAGGTTTATTTATGTAAATTAAAATGTACAAATCAGAATCAAAAATATCCAACAAATTGCAAGGGATAGTTCTTTGTGAACATAAAATAATTAGCATATTTTTGTTTTCATATGTCAGTTTTTGAGCAAAATGTAGCGTTATGGATGTGACCATCTTGAAAATAGCCTAAATGTGCTAAAAATAAAAATAACGCCCTAGAAATTTTAAGAGAGACCTCACATGGGTATTTAAACAACCACATGTTGACATCTGAGCTACAAGTACACTAAAAACCTTTGGTCAAAACTTTATATTTTCATGGTATGGTTGACATTTTCTCGAAATTGCCCAGATGTGGATCAATTCGGCCTACCCACTAAAAGCAAATACTCGGACTAGCTGACAATCCTCAACGCAAGTATCAATGGACCAATCGGTGAAACTAAACCTGTGTGGCGAGAATGTGAGTCTGAATGCTTCGGGAGGGTCCGGACAGTCTCCCCACTGGGATGTTCCGTACATACGTTGTCAATCACATCATTGCATAGACATCACAATAGAAGTGTTGCTTAGCAGTCATGCAATGAGTCACCACTGTGATGTCGCTAAAATCTCTAGATCGCACGTAATGTTTTCATGATGTCATGACTCAGTTCCTGTATGTCCCAATCAAGGCGCTGTTGTTTTTTGGAGGAACTCCGTTGGAGATAAGAACGTAGGAGAGGGTTGCCTAAGTGAACTATGTCACAGTGTTCTTTGTGAAAAGCTGGTTTTGTCTCCAAACACTTCACATCCAAAGAAAGTGCACTGATGTGTCTGGGGCTTTGTACGTCTTCCAGAAATACTCCCCCGACTGCCAGGTTTTTTTAGATTTCAGTTGGAAATGTACTCGCATGGAACGCTTTGCTGACACATGATAAGATTAGGTTTTGGGTACTGGTTAACATCAGACAAGTATATAACACAAAGAACTGTGTATTTGGCTGTAGTGTTTTGTTTCAGCTTGCCCGAGCCTGCCGGGGTTTGTGGACTGACGAAAAGTGTTTTTCTGTTATTCTCGTATTACTCCGGATTCAACTACTCTGGGCCAGTTTAGGCTCTGCATAGGCCCGTACTCTCGATCATCTTATGTCATGTCACGGATTTGGGACGGCAGTTATCACTGGTGGTGCAGCATGTAATAAGACAGTGTGTACGTTAAGCGTCTACATGCGCAGAAATGCCTGGCACAGATTCAGGTTTAACTGAAACAGTATTTTATATAGGGGAATTCCCTTTGGTTAATCTATTGAAACAAAACGTTTCTACAGCGTACTGCGAAATCGACTGTACTTTTTTGGTGCTTAAAACGTCATCTCCAGTCCAAAATTATGGATGGATGCCAAAGATTCTGCATATAGCTAAGGGTAAAAATGTTGTGGCCAATGTTTTTACTTAACAAGGTCATTGACAATTTCAGTTTAACTTTTAACACTGTATCTGATGCACTTATTTTAAAGTCCATCTGTGGTTGAATTTTGTATCCTTTAGTGCAAATTCCAGGTAGTGCAAAATCTAAAAGTGAAACTGAGAGCTTACAGAGCAGCTCTTCAGACCTTTGTGACATTCTTGCATATCTATGACTTGAACTGCTGGTCTACAGTATCAAATTTGTTAATGTGATTTGTTAAAGGTTTATGGCATCGTTGGCCAATGTAGTTTCAAACTACATTTTTAAACACTTTTGATAAACTATTATGAAGAAAATCCTCAGCAAATGTTTAAAATACATATGCCCAACATCATATGAACACAAAAACAACATAAAAAACTTTCACCACATGTGGTCTTGTAAGAAAAAGCACAAGCTGTGAGATCATTGTTTCATATATAAACAGTGCATTTACATAGAAGTTTTAATGTGTTGTTTTAATCTAAAGCTGGCTATTTGTGATATTTTAAAAAACAGTTTTAAGGGCACTACAAAAGTTCTTTGCTTACTGGAATGTTCACAGTTTTTCAATGACCAGTTTATACAAAGACTATACTGGAGCAAAACCATTGTATATTTGCTGTTATATGGTATAACTGTATCAATCCATGTTTATTTTGCTAGAATTTTGCTTTAATTGAGACTAATCATCGGACAGACAGTTGAGAGTTAACACTTACTTGGTGTAAACAAATGTATAGTTATGTTGTTTACTGTACAAACACTATTTTAAACCAGATGATGTTGCAAAGTGTGCTGTGGCTTTACATAGATTTAACTGAAATTATATCCTAACAGTAGTGCTTTCACCAAATAATAACATAACTCGCATAAATCCAACATAGTACGATGTATCGTTTGAGAAACTAACTAGCTACTTGCGATTGAACCAAAACCATAGTGAGTTTGAACCATGTTGGTTTAAAAACATTGTTGATGATGTCACATATGTGGTGGAGTAATACCATCTTCTATATAATTCGTTCAGATCGATTTAACATCATATTGCTGTTACCAATGTAAGTTGTGTATGAAAACTGTTTTTGTTATCATAATTTGCACTTTGTTGTTTTGATTTATGTTGTTTAACTCATTCATAAGTTTCCTCATACGACATTCCCCACAGGGATTCCCAGGATCCTAGGGAACATAGGATTAGCCCAATGGCCACTTAAAAGAAAGCAACACTTACATTTCTTGACAAACTTGAAAATGTAAAATTATGATGGTATATATTAAGAATGATGGAAATAGAATAAACTTCATGTTGCTTGCTTACCCTGCTCAGAATGATGATGAATGGTAGTCAACAAGTCATAATATCAAGAAACAATGCTTCTTACCATAGCTCTACACCGGTAGTTCCAACCACGCAACTTTACAATGAAGTTTGCATCGTTTGAACAATGGTTTCGGTAAACACTTGAATTGTTGAACCATGTTGAAACGACACAACTTGCGACCATAGTTGGCATAGGATACTTCTTGTAAACGCACCCCAGACTGGGAACATTCGAAAAACGATGAATCATACAACATGTAAAAGGCAATCACGAAAGTACACTTTACAGTTCAAGACCTGTGATGTTATTCGCTTAAGTTTGATTGTGCACATTTTCACATGTAGTCAACTTGATCATATGCTTGCCCCTTCAGAATCCCTCATGTATTTCTGATCCTGAGCTTTTCTGTTTCAAGTGCTAATAACAGGTTGCCATTGACTAATTTGGGACTCTTATGGAAGGGGCATAATTACAGAAGTACAGCAACCCAGTCCACAAATGACTGCTGAGATGCTAAACATTGACGCATGTTACCACTGTTGCAGAAGACAATGCCAAGCCTGTTTTTTTTTTAACTGGATGGGACAATCCACGTTTTCAAAAGTCAGGACTCACACCTGCATTGCGGTCATGTGATTTAACCTCAGCTCTTGTTAGAAGGGTTTACGCAAAACGCAGCGATGAGAATGTCGGTATCGCAATGGTGATTTCCGTCGATGTGCGTTGTTATTAAGTTTTACTGTGCTGACTCATCATACTGCATTGTGTTTCAGGTTATTGTGTCTCAGGCCCCTGTTTGCCTCTGTTTCCTTTCAGAAGAGCAGGGAAGTTCAAGACAGAAGAACCGAGTTTTTCTTTTCCAACCTCACCGGAAAACCAGTTTTTGGCTGTTTTTATCTTTCAAATTAAGTGTTTTCAAATTCTCATGAGTTAAAAGACTAAATAGATCCACAGACTCGTACAGAAAATAAGATTTGTTTAAGTACATTGGTGTCGGTTAGACATAATTAAGACATATTTTGTCTAGTGAAAGTTTTCCAGCTGCTTTAGAGCAGTTTACACAAAATCGTTTTAACTAAAAACAGCGTTTTCGGCTGTTCGTTTTACTACAACAGCGTTTTTGGGGCCTGGCAACGCAAACTTTTGAAAAAGTTTCTCAAAGAACAGTTTGGTAAAAACTGCTGCAATTATTGTATGTGTATAAACTCGTATACATGCCAACATAGGGTTTCAAATTTTTCTAACTCACTAACTCACTTTCTATTCTAACCTACTCACTCTATCAAAAAAAAAATATAAAAAAAAAATACTTTTGTAACTTCTCTCTCTGTGTAACTTGGTAGCATTGTTGTAGCACTTGTTAACCTATTGTTGTATCGGCTATTTACCGCTTCATTGTCTCCTCGACTATTGTAAGTCGCTTTGGATAAAAGCGTCTGCTAAATTACTAAATGTAAAATGTAAATGTAAAACGGGATATGCATATGTGCACTGGCACTTAGTACTAATGCACATCGCCAGTTGGAGAATTTGAAAAGCATTTCTGAAGGTGTAGGGTTTTTCAGTTAATTAAGATGTCTTTTCTTCGAAACAAGCAATATTAATGTCTCATCCATTGTTGTCAATGTCTCATCCAACTCCGACTATGTCATTCTATCTTGCCAGTAGCATTTGTCCCTCCCCTGCTGCACTGTGATTGGACGGCTGTCTAATAAGTGATATTGATGGGTTCTTCCCCAAGTTGAAAAATGTCCAACGCTGGGCGCCTGGCCCAAAATGCAGAGAACTGTCGCGGAGCGTGGAAAATATGCTGAGATAGAGTAAAAAATACGGCAACAGTTGGCGTTTAAAAAAAACCGCTGCACATACATTAGAACCAAATTGAAAAAAAACGCTGAATACAGGCTTAAGCGCCTCTAGTGGACAAAGCCCTTATTTTCTATACACTTGGTTTTCAAGATCTTTGAAATCCAGAATATATAAAAAGATTTTAATTTTTTCTTTACTCTGAAATAGCCTATTGAGTTGATTTACTTTTTTTGTGTGCAGGATATAATAGTTGTACCAAGCCTTACGATGTCTATTCTGTGCGCAAATCAGTATTTTATAGTAAATCAGCTGAACTTGTGTGACAATCGTTTAACTAGCGATGTGAGTCTACAGTATTTTAAATATTTAATTATTAAAATTTCTAGATTTTTGGGAATTTTATAACTTTAATTATTTGAAAATTAAAATAAACTTGAATGGTTAGAAAAATTTTAAAGATTGTTTTATGTGGCAGCCCTCTAAATCAGAAATACTTTTCTGATGTAACCAAAGGTCCATTCACACGATTGACTCCAAAAACAGAGTAATAATAATGAGTTTTCATTTTTACAATTTGAAACGACAATGCCGATCTTCGAGCAAACATAACGCCATTGCTTGTTGATGTAGACGCTAATAAAAGTTATATATAGTCCTGATCTCTTTACTTTATTATTGCACTTGCTTGTAGCAACATACTCACGTCTGCTTTTACTTTGCAGTATGGAGCAGAGTTCCGAAGGTTTTCTGTGGATCGGCTAAAACCCGGCAAGTTTGAGGAATTTTACAGCCTTATTATGACCATCCACCGAATCGCAAACATGGAAGTGATGATCGGATACGCTGACGTCCACGGAGACCTGCTTCCCATCAACAATGACGAGAACTTTAGCAAGGCTGTCACAACCGCACACCCCCTACTGCGAATCTTCATACAGAGACAAGGTATGGCCTCCTATCACTCCTTTCATATCATTCCCACCCACATCCCTTTGTTCTCCATATGTGTCCCAGTTCTGCTCTTGTTTTCTTCTTTCAAGGTGGACGTTTCATATATATATCTGAGGCATTGCTTGTTGTTTCTGCTCTCCATTTTTAGACTTGACACCACAAAAACGACTTATGCTGGTTAGTTAGGGGTTAAATCAAACCGATGTGGAATCATGTACATATTTGCAAAGCAATCCAGCCCTCAGTTTCTCTGCCTCATCCTGTGGTCAGCAGAAAAATACAGGGTAAACACAGTCATGTGATCTCTGATTGTATGCTTGTGCTTTTGAAACACACACAGATACACACAAATAAACACGCAGTTGTAATGCAGCTATTATGTTGTCGCATTTTCCCTTGCGTGGGCCAGCACACAGCGATCTGTGTGGGAGTGATAGACCCGCTGTGGCCTGAAGATAACTTTCTACAGGAAAGTCTGCTGGTTTTGATGGTAGGGAAGAGAGTGACATTTCTTTCCTGTGGAGAGCCTCAGATTCTTCCTGTAAATCCCAGCGCACCCTTAAAGAGGAGTCAGCTTTCTGTAGCTGAACTGCTACATCATGTGTATGTTGTTAGACTATGTTTCATAAGCTTCAATGTTTGATATTTGCATGTTCAGATGTCAGGTAAAGTCAAATATTTTGTCTTAGACATCTGCTTCATTGTTTAATGAGCCGCTGCTTTCATTCAGGTAGGCCAGAAGGGTTTTAAGCGTGCTTTTTTATTCTTGTCCGTGTATTTTTTCTATTCTTGTCCGTGTGTGTTTTTATAAACGTTATTTAACATTATTATTTAGTCAACTTTTATTCGTCATTTGAAAGTTAAAATGCTCAACATTCATGTTAGAAACTACAACTACTAGAAGTACTGATTTGGAGGATTTTAGATATTTTTGTTTAAATAAGATTAGTTGTTCATTTGTGGGTTCAAATATTTGTTCTCAGTAAGACTACAGCCTTAAAGAAGCAGGTCACAGGCGACAATCATTCTGTCTGCTGGCATGGCAGGCATTTCACACGAACAAAAGAGCCACGTGAAAAGAGACAAAAACAGACCTCAGCAGGCCAAGCTGAGCTCATCTCTTAGTGTCTACAGAGCGTTTCTGTCACCACATATTTGAGGTATGCATACTGCTCTGCAATATTTGCATACTTTGGATCTTTGCAGTTACCCAACTGCCTTCCATTAATGCCTTAAGGAAGATGTACAGTTTAAAAAACAATCTTCGAGTTGTTTTGCATCTTGCTACGGCAAACATATGCATTATTTGTTTAATGTCCCTGTCCAGGTTTGATCCACGAGCATGAATGATGGCTCAAATCATGGGGTTTGTTTAGGAAAGGTATGCTGTTAAATTTCTAAGTCATTGCACTTATGATTTTGAGAACCCTTTGGCAACTTTATGTCAACATCCTATGAAGTACCAATGAAACATGATGTTTTTAGGTTATTTATAAAAATGTACTGTAACCTCAATAAGCTTATATTGGTCATACTTGATACAAGGTATAATTGTTTCTCGAACAAACCTCACCTGACTTCAAAAACAAAGATTTAACATTGATACGTTTCAGAGACGCTTGGAAATGAGTGGAATGTAGTCAAACCATTCAAGCACGTAACATTCAGCTCTGGGCTTCAGTCCTGGATTACGTAAGTCGCGTCTTCATGCAAAAGCACAAGCTTTTAAGTGGTCAGTGGGATTTGTTCTATTATGCTAATGAGTTTCTTTGCTTGTGGCTGTGACTGCCATTCAGTGCTCATAGTGACCATTGTAAACGGGGAACAATGAGGATCTTTCTCACGCTTCGGTTTCATTTAACCTGAGCGTGAGTAAGGCTGTAACAAGCAGCGCTCGCTGGGCGGTACCGGAGAGTCTCAGCATTCCCATCAGTCACGAGTTTCTTAGATATAGACACACTTACTGAGATAGACTGTGAGTCAGAATAATGTCAATGGAGGATACACGCACACATTGAATTTGATGAGATAGCATTGTCTTAAGAGCAGTGTTGGAGACCGCCTGTTCTGTTCAATATGGAAGAAATGGGTTCTAATAAAATCTTCTTAACGTTCACTCTTTCAGAGAGGTCACCAGACTTCCTTTATTTAAATACACCATAAACAACAGAAGAAAAAAGAGCAGGGAGTCTGGCTTAATTTCCTTTCTTGGGTTCAGACAGACAGACTTTTATCAGACTCTGACTCAGGGGATTCTTGTACTCGGAATAGCTTAGTTAAGACCCTAAATCAGACCCTGCCCCTGCAGAGACAGACGACGTGGACTTCCATTCCAGCATTGTACATTGAGGGAAAGACCCACCTGATGTGCACCTGTCCAGCCCTGGGTTTGGCCAAATGCAGAGAGACGTTCTATAGATCCGGGGTAATGAATAATCAGAAGTTAAATAGATGAAGGCAGATCATTCTCGCACAGTCTCTAACTAAGCCTCTAACTTAATCTAAGAACTTTTATATTTAAAGAAAATTTTGTGTTCCTAGCTTAATGAAAAACATTGAGATTTGCACATATACAAAATATCTCCCCCCTATACCAATAGCCGATTTTTCAGGGGAATATCAGCAGATGCCTATGTCTTAACTTTTATGTTATCCGTTTTTAAAAGGATAAAAAGACAATAGTAGAAAAAGTCGAAAATACTTTCATCAGCTGATATAATGATTATTGACCGATATATCAGTGCATCTCTAGTTGAGTTCAATGTTAGCACAGAGTAAACTCAATAATATATTGAAATGCAAAAATAGCTCTCTAATGAATAAAAAAGCATATATAGAACTTTCTCAAGATGTAGAATAAACTTAATGCATGGGAGTCCTGTCTCTGCTATAGTAAAGCATTGTCGCCCTATTCTGAAGCTTGACTTTTTCAGCTTTACCCGGTTTGTCTTTCTTATGCAACATCTGTTGGTTTGACTCAGGAGTGGGTTTATTTCTTGACATTACAGTCAAAGTTTTGAGGATGAAAACACAGACACATGTTCTTTGTTTATTCAAGCCCAAATTAGAAATGAAGCTGATGGAGAACACATGTCCTGTCTGTAGTTCCAGTGCGCTAGAGGGGCAACTACCTTAACACACGTACATAAACATAAGTTCTGTTAGCTAGGCAAGCTCGATTTCATGTGTTGTTACCTTTTGTAATAAGTAATACATGAAAGAAAACATTCTAAGCGTGGCCACATTCTGGGTGTTTCCCAGTTGAGGTAAGCTACAATATGTTTTTAAGAAAATTCAAATTAGTTTGACTGTTGACACTTTGTAATTGCTTAATACGAGGTGTAACACGTACATTTACAGACTGTCTAAAAACTATGATGATGCAACCTTTTGCTTCCTTGTAAATTTGTATTAAATGAACTTTTTGCATTCATAGTGACCTACAGTAAGAAACTCCAGGGTAGAGAGCAAATTCATCAACAAACATAAATGTTTCCTATAAGATAAATTAATAAGCTACATAAAACTTACAACGGGAATTCATGTATATATACACTTTTCAGTATTCCGACAGTCACACCCGAGAGAATTGTTTTTTCTGAAGAAAGTAACCCTTCGACTTTCTTCTAAGGTAAAAATATACAAGTGAGCCTGGCATGCAAATGAATTGAATATAAATGTCTTTTCATGCTGTTGTAAATGTGGTTTATAATCTGAACTGCAATGATCTTCAAAGTCAGCCTGCCAAAACAGCAGAAAATAGCTTTTCAAGGCATTCTCTGGCATGGCGTATTTTTAAAGGCTACGTTTTAGAAATACACAGAGCGAGAACCAAGAATAGCCTGGAAACAGTTCATGAGGCAAGGAAGCTGCAAACACTGAATAGTAGAGAAGTGACAACTGTCAGAGAGAGTGAGAGAGAGTGAGAGAGAGAGAGTGAGACAGAGAGTGGATTTGAGGCATCTCCCTAAACTAAAACGCAGCAAACACAAAATATGTGTTTCTGAAACTGCCTACCCTAACTTCAAAGCATAAGTCTGTCCCCTTCTTTTCTATGACTATCTGTCTTCTGCTGAACACAAAAGAAGATATTTTGCAGAATGTTGGGAACTGGCCCTTACTTGCATTTTCTGCCCACGCTATAAAAGTAAATGGTTTGCTGCTGTTTGATTGCCATAACCAACTTGTTTAGAAAATATCTTAATTTTTGTTCTGCAGAAGAATGAAGGTCATACAGGTTTAAAAAGACAAGAAGGTGAGTAAATAATGACAGAAATTTCATTTTTGGATGAATTATCCCTTTAAATAAGTTTTTATAATGGTTCATGGGTAAATCCCTGCAATAGCTGTGCGTCCAGTAGCTCAAGGTTCATTCAGTCCTTCTATTCTATTCTCTGGATTCCGCTGTGTTTATTCTTGTGTTTCTTCATCTGTCTGTTGCCTCGGCCAGCCGCAGAGAACCATTCGCACATCTGGACCAGGCAGAGGAGCCCAGGGGCTTCTGGGAGCTCTGTTAATGAAAGTCTCCCTGACCTTCAGCGCACACAGCTTACCCACAGCTGTCTGTTCTCACCGTGTTGTCACACAACCACAAGCAGGCTTTAAATTTATTTCTGAAATCTGTTGGGATCTGTGAAGCAGAAACTAATCTCCCCTCGCTGTGAGATTATGTTACATCCTTGACAGTTTTGATACAGAGTTTATTTCCAAAAATCGCTCTTACGTAAGGACGTCTGTGAATTATGCAATTCACATGCTGCTGGTGAGCAGAATTGCGCTCGGTTGAGTCCCGGGATCCTGCTACGATTATTTTTGGCACTCATAATTCCAGCAGGACTATGTGTTGCTTCTTTCATACGGGGAAAATAAATGAGGAAAAACATTAAAGGTTGTGTTCCTTTTATTCTGGCTGGGTTTAAGTTTGCAGTAGCACAGGTTCACTCTCCATTGTTAGCAGTTACTCGGATAACACACTCCCTTTGTCTGCAAAGCCAGTGGAGCTGGAGGCAATGCCATTAACGCCATGATTCTCTGAAACATCATACAATAAAGGTTATTCATAGATTGCTGTTATTTATTTTTGATGGGGAGCCAGCAGCTGTCAAGCCTCTTTCGATACAGAAGTGTTTCTGTCTCTTTTGTAAAAGTGCTGACATTTTCACAACACTTAGGGGTCCTGTCACCCTGTGCTTTTAGTATTATTCTCCTTCATTTTTTACACTTTTTGATAAATAATAAGTTTTTTCAGAAACCTTGGACTTAAAGGGATGGTTCAGCCAAAATTGAAAAGTCTGTCTGTATTTAGGATCTTGATAACCAAACAACATTCTCCCAAAACTTTCATTCTATGGACATAAAACAACATTTCTCAAAATATCTCACTAGTCATAAGTAGTCTCTGTTATCTAAATGATGAGCACTGAGCTAACTATCCTTCTTTTCATCCACTGCCATGTTGAATTCAAACCTAAACCATTTTTTATTTTGCCTTTCTTAAATTATTGTGAAGCCTTCTGTCAAACTTTAGATAGGCATTATTTGTTAACCATAACTCAGCATGCACGATCAAGGCCGGTGAAGCCACAAAAATGTTAAATATTAGAAGCAAAGTAAAATGTTGTAACTCTGGTTATTGTCTCTATATAGTCAATGGTTTTTCGTCGTGATTAAATAATGGAATCATTTTTATTATCTGGAACCATCCCTTTGTGTGTGATATCCAGCCCGGCAAGATCACTCAATCAGTTTCCCTTTAAAGGTGAGACATGCAATTTCAATAGCAGTTTTATATTAATTGGTCCAAGAATTTTTTGTGCATTGCACCTTTTCTGTCCGATTATATAAAATATAAAATCAACATAGAAGCACAAACCCTGTATTGCACTTCCAAGTATTCAAATATTTTTGACTGTTCTGCGGACTTCAACATTTCTCCTGTTGGCCACTATAATTCTGTGTTCTTCTGCCAAGCTTAGTCTGCACTTGAGCCTCAAGGACAACTGCTTTAAAATGTGTCGCTCTTGTGTGGTTCAGCGTGTGTGGTACAGTAAAAGATGCAGTAAAAGAAAGGGAGAAGGTGGGAGGCGGATCACAAGCTGTGTGAGTTCTTTGTGTCATGCAGGTGGATCCAGCGGAAACTCTGACACACATTTTCCTCATGCTTTAAACAGGCACAAGCAAGGATTGGAATTAGTATGTACCATTCAAGACGGTGATCTGTTTATAGCTTTTTTCATGATGGTGTTTGTCTGCATAGTGGTCGGACCATGGGTTTTTGGGACACTGGCTGAAGAAACCTCTTCCAGCTTGTTCCTAGCCATTTCTTATTAACTGTTTAGGGATTTCATTCCATGCGCACCATTTTTATTTTAGTATAGCCTCCCGGGAATTAAAACTGGCCGTTCCAAATGACATTGTGCATATGCTATGCATACAGATCATTCTACACCACCGAGTTTTACAATCCACATCCCCAAAGTATATCCTCCAAACAGAAAGTGACTCAGAAAGAATGAATCTCACGAATGTCCAGCTTCTTGGTTCACTGCCTAGGTATTCTTGCAAAGAGGGAGGAAGTGGCCTTCCTCAGTATTCTGTAGTTGTTTATAGCCTGAAGCAGAGCTTTGTGGCCTTTGGAGTTGGCCCAGTCCCGCGCGGTTGAACTGAGATCCTGGGGCCGCAACCCCATCCAGGGTGTGTTCACCCGAAGAGGTGCATTCTGGGTGACGGTGGTTTAACCACTCTACGGAACTTTTGCTGGAGGCGTCTTGCAGAGCAAGAGGAGCTGGTTTTTGCGAGGCTAAATCCAGTTGCCTGCCAATTAAAGCTGTTCCTCAGGACTAGACCAGACATGTGGAGCACATGAGCTGTTTATCCTAACAGAGTGCAGCTCTTCGAGGGATCTGCTCACTTTGATTCAGAGTTTAAAGGCATGTGTGTGCTTGTTTATCTGGGATTAGCCGACTGTGCCATTTAGGAAGCAACTGGGTCAATCGAAAAGAAAAACACACCTGACGTTTCTTTTAGACGTGTGACTAACATGGAATTCATTAACCTCACAATACTCACAAAGACATCTTTGTATCATTTTGTGATTCTTATCGACAAGAGAAATTCCTGACTAATAACGCACATATCTTTAGTACGTTTTTGCCTCGCGTACAAAAAAAAAAGCTGACAACCTGACGTGAATTCTTGGCATTCTCATTTTGTAGACGGGTAGTCTGGGCCGTTTCATACTATTCTTGGAAGCCAGACACAGCTTCTCACTCTTTTCTAATGGTCAGTGGTTAAACTATAGCTACACATCTTTTCTTATTTATTTTAGAAAACAGACTTTACATGCACAGGGCCATTCCCAACATTAACGATTGCTGTGATTGCTATATAATATGGGGCAATTGCCTGAATATATCAACATAAGCATTAAAATGTAATGTATTTACCAAGGTTTTAAGTATATACCGATGTGAAGTATTTTAAGCTTATTTTTATTTACAGTGGATGATTTTTTTATAATTAGGAAATGGCTATTTTCAGGATTGCTACATCTATATTGTGGTCATAAATGGGCACACAAAATAAAAATATAGTGATCATACTATGTTCTATAAAGACCTAAACCTTGGTCATATGTTGGGTATTATTGCTTCTGGTTTGTCTTTTTTTTTTTTTTTTTGTCACGTTTACAACCCAAGTTAATTTTCTTTTTTTTATAGAAAACTTGTGCATATGATGATATTGTTCTGAAGTTTAAACACTTTCCACAAGGATTTTGTATAATGTTGACCATTTGTTCAGTTTACTGGTTACAATTATATTCTAGGAGCATTTTTATGACACGAGCATTACGCTTGAATCATCCTAATGTTGATTATAATGTTTTTATGGATGTTTATTAAGATTTTGTTTCCTGGCTGACAACAGAATCTCTTCTGAAAGAAGGGGTATCATGTTGTTTCATGCATTATAAATGTTTAAGACTGTTATACATATTGAGTTATATTTAAATGGTCCATTTTTTTTTTTAAATCGAGTTAAACGCATGACGTTGTATTTTTTTGTCCAATATACACTCCCCAGGCATTGAATACTGAAATGTCCTATTAAATATTCAACCTATATCTGTTTCCATTTCAACCTATTTTTAACCTATTTATCTGTGCCAAATGTTGTCTTAGATTCTCTATTTATCTTTTTAGGAATATACCTTGTTCACTGTGACCTTAGACGAATGTTTGATTTTTTAGTTTTTGTTATTGTGACTTTCAGATTCAATGCAGTTGGCATTCAGTCAGTGGGCACTAAATTACAGAATCAGTTATTATTGAGACAATCCCTATGGAGCATTTTGATGTTTTACCCTTTTTTAGGGGAACAACCATGATAGCTTGTGAACTGTCCATCATTTTGCCTGAATCTATAATTTTGTGTTTACCAGCTCAGATTTTGATGATTTTCTGTGACACATCACCCTCTGATTTCTGTATGACCATCATGATCTCCATTAAAGAACTGCAATCCGCTGTCGCAATACCTAAGATGACTTCTGTCCTTAAATCTCTAATCCTTATCTCTTGGAATGAATCTGATGTGTGAATCTCGGAGCGACATAAGGTCATGAGAACTGTAGGAGGGACCCTGCCTCCACCTCAGCCAGCGAGCTAATTTAGAAAGACTTAATTACAAAGAAAACTCTACACCCCCAGATTGACACAGACACACCCAGCCAGTG
This sequence comes from Triplophysa yarkandensis, assembly GCA_033220385.1. Classification (NCBI taxonomy): domain Eukaryota; kingdom Metazoa; phylum Chordata; class Actinopteri; order Cypriniformes; family Nemacheilidae; genus Triplophysa; species Triplophysa yarkandensis. The sequence goes on along the minus strand of CM065660.1, from coordinate 17,764,007 downwards.
AGAGGGCTGTTTATGGGCGGTTCACGCACCACTCGGCTCACCCTTGACTCCTAAGTCCTGGTTTTTGGGTGGCTGAGAGGTAAATGTATATTAATTGCTGACTGCAAAGTCTGGCTACGCATCCCAACCACAGCAGCTGCCTCTGACCCCCCTCACAACCCCAGCCCTCAATGCCTCGCTTCACTTTTCCAGGACATGATGGGATCCTGGAATCCTCCCCATCATCCCAATGTCTGTCACGAACACGTTTTTAAAAGCAGGATCGCTGACGGATTTTTCATTTTACGCACACAACATATACAATACTCTAAGTAACATTGTCTTTACATTTCATGCCCCGCAGAAAGTAAGCCCCCATGTGAGCAAACAGGGGAAATGAATCTGAACTCATTGTTTTGTGTTTGGTTTGTCCTGGTGAGCGAGGGGGATGGGAAATGGCTTTTTGGAAATCCTCTAATCCTTTCATCTGTAGTGGTTCGACAGACCACATTCCTCCACTTTTTCTGTCCCTTTTTTGCTGTCTATTGTTTAATGCTTCCTACAAGATGTAATTCCAAAGTCCTGCAGACCTCATAAGTTATTTGCTGTTGGATTTTCTGTAAGCCAATTTGGCTTAATACTGTAAAAAAGGCTACTGGAGAGCGGACGCATTGTGGACGTTCATTTAAAGAAACAATTAGACTTATGTGAATGGCGGGACACCAATGGAAGCCGCGTACATGGGTCAAAGATCTTTGAAACAATGAGGCCCCCCTTCTGTGAGGGCACCTGACAAACAATGGCACCGGAACTTCGCTCGTATCTCATTGGTTGCTTGGAGACTGGTGACAGGTCATTTAGGTTCGTTTCTTTCGCTGTCAAGAGTGCTGAAGATCAAGAGTGAAGTAGGAGGAAAATGTGAAGCTTTATTAATGTGGTAATCATAAATTCATTTAAGATTCATTTCACATTTAGGTTCAATTTACAAATAGTTGTTGCTTCTTCACGACACAAACATAATCTGTCACAAACTCCTTTTTCTTCATGCATTAGGTTGTGGGCTGGAATATGCCAAAAACATATTTTTTGGAACATAAAACTATATACACTCAAAAGAATGCACTGAAAAGTTTGAATAGAAATAAATATGCTGTTTCAACGTTTGTATATGTAAGTAAATGTTATTGTCAAATATTTCTTTTGGACCCACTCAAAATATTGGTTTATAATGCAAATATATATATCTTAATTTTTTATACTTATTTTTTCATTAGACAAACTTAGAACACCTTTGTAATTTTACAAAAAAATAAACATTTTCTTTTAATTATTTTAATATTTTTCACTAAGTAACATTGAATATTTTTTACATTGCATCCAAAAACAGCAAGAACTGGATTTAAAATTTAGTAGATGTCAAGGCTGCTTTCGACATTCCCATCATGTGACTTTACTTGCAAACGGCTTGGGGCAATGAAGCCGTTCTCTAAATTTCAGGCCCTTTGGAGGAGGTCCTGCAGAGTCATTAGGTCTTCGCCCACCCAAAATGTGTTAACTGTTGTCTGCCATTAGCAAACACCTTTTTTGTGATTTTACAGTCTGCTAATTATAAGGGAGGTTTCCCCAAAGCAAACTTAGGTTAGGTGAATTGCTTTCAAGATTGCTAATAGTTGCATTTACCTAACTGTCTTAGTGTTTTAAATTTTAGCACAGCACAGTGAAATAATACTATAGTGTGTACAGTGTGTATCCAAAACGTTGTTTTGATTTTATTCTTACATTTCAGTGGCCCAAATAGAGTTGTACAGTTGTTCCAAACCTGTGAACATACAAACCTGTGTTCTGATGAACGCCAAGAAAGATATTTGAAAGAATGCTTGTAACCAAACAGTTCCTGGGTCATCTTTACTACAATAGTAGGAAAAATGACTTTATAGCTTTTATTCTTTCCATCACTGTGAAGTTACAGTTCACCCAAACATGTTTTCCATACAGTAGAATGTGTTCAAAATCTCTTTTTTACTGAAGTTTTACTAATGAAGTTCATTTAGGTATGAAATGACCTAGACGTGAGTAAACGATGACAGAATTTTAATTTTGTGTTAAACCATTTCCTTAAAAATGGTTTACCAAATTTTCATATATATTTTTAAAATATAAAGTGATCACATTTTCTTTAGATCTTTAAATGTGAAGGCTCTCCCCTGTTCAGTTCACCGCTCTAATTTTTTATTTTGACATTTGGCTGAACTGGCTTTATCAAAACTACTATAGCGGATTTTATTTAAGAACAGTTGTTTATTATCATTCCCTTTTACCCACAGAATAACAAAAACACTCCGGCTGGTTCCAAATAACTGCAACTTTACTTAGGTTTTATTTCAAGATGCTATTTGTGAGTGGTCAAGTGCTCTTCCTAAGGTTTGTGCTATACGTGCGGACACGTGAGGGTCATCGGCCCACTCAGAGCCAGTGAAGCGAGGTGCGATCTGATATCATGGCACGCGTTTTTCAGCAGCTGTCATTCAGGAAGTGGGTTGTGAAAGGTGTGTGTTGAGTACAGGTGTGGAAAACCAGCCTGAACCTGCCCCGACCTTCAGTCTTTCTCAATAACAGAAAAGCTCAAGAGCTCGTCCTGACGTAAGACTGCACTGCCTCATGAGGCCGATGCTCCTGGCGTCAGCTATAAATCTATTTTACGTGGTTTTGCAAAAGTTGCCCGGATCCAAAAGTGCTCACTTGTCTTCAAGTAGAAGCTTCTAAAGTCGTTCACAGTCAGGTCTGGACTTACAGGTGGAAGTGCGACTCCAGATTCCCACCATAAGTAAACAAAACTGATTCATCCATATGAGTTTTAACTTGTCATGGAGTGTTTTCTCATAATATGCGTAAAGACTGCAGTGTTACTTTCTCATGGACCGCAGTATAACTTACAGTCTCCAGAAGAGCAGATTGCAGTGAAAGCATTTCTTACTGTGGTTTGGACTCCATTTGGTTTTTGTCTGTCATTATGAATGGTGTGCTTTTAATGACATGATTTTTTTTTACTTTTTGAGAGTATGCATATTCGCTCTGCTCCGCATAAAAAAGGTGCACATCTTTAGCTGTTATCAAGCTTGCCTTTGGTTCAAATAATCATTGCACATTTGATTATCTCCTTGGCTTAGTTTTTCTTTCCTCCGCAATCAGCTTTAAAGGGACAGATTGTAGGTGTCATTCACACCTTAATCCTCCCTCATTCCTGTACTCCCCCATAAATCCAGTGCTGTTCGGTGTCATTCATGACAGTAAGAGATTAGAGAGCAGATCTGGAACATCTCACTTATCAGCCTGTTGGGGGGTTGGGATCATCTGAAAACACAGAATGATGTCAGAGCAAAATGAGGACGCACCTACCCCCTCAAAAGCGTGTGACCCCAATGGGAACACTGCGGAAGGAAAGTGTAGCAAATCAGTGGATTTAGAAGATGGTTAAGGTTCTGTGTTCTATTCAAAACATTCTGCATGACCGGTAAAGTTTTGTGAATGCTCTTCGAATCTCTCTAAAAATGCTTTTGATGGCATATTATTATTACAATTCCATCCAGTTAAATGGCTACTATGAAGCCAAAATATTTCCAAATATTTAGTGTCCAAAGGATGATATAAATCCAGTTTTTTTATTTAAACATGCAGTCAACCTCAAAGTTAAATCTTGAAGTATTCTACTCATCTACATCTGTTTCTTTGCCTTTGCCTAGTCTTATATTTTACAGATTGTCGTGCCATGTAGCTACAAGCATTACATCATAAAGCATATCTTGCCTTACCTGCATCAGGTACAAACCCCAACACTTAATACCAAAGATAATGGCTACCAGTAACACATCTTCAACCTGAACTTATTTCAGATCAGTAACGAAATCTCTTTCCTTTACATTTTTTAAAAGTTTCACAAACATAGGGTTATTAAAATGATCTGCATTAACAGGGATGTGGGAAACGAATGAACTGTACATGAAGAGTCAAAATGCATACAAAAGTTTTTTAATTTGTAGTTGAAAGTGAAGTCAGGAAACAGCCTCTGAGCTGAAACTGATCACATTCCTCTTACTGTTTTGAATGGGGCCATAAAAAGCATTACATGTGACGAGCCATGTCCTATTTCCCGACATCCTCCAGTCACCCTCACACAAAGTCCTTTCCATCCTGTCTGTGTTGTTCCACAAATTCCGCATAACCAAATATTTACTTACGTCTTCCAAGTTGATTTTGATAACCTCTAGTTACTTTTTTCTGCAAGTTACATGCTGGCAACCACAGTGTTATTATTATGTTTATAATATGATGACTTATTCGTGTTCATGAAGACTTTTGGCAGACATGTCCTAAACTTGGCCACGCTTGCAGAACATGTGGAGGTTGGAGAACAAGGTTATACACCAAGCATATGTTGGTTAGTGTAGAGCTTGCGTATGAATTTGAACACAGCTTGGACCGCACGGACATTTGAGATCAAATGTTTAAGAAATGTCTTAGAAATGTAACTGTCTAAATGAACTTATTTAGTCTATATACCTGTTTAAAACCCTTCCTTATGTAGCATTGCAAAAAATGTGTGCTTATCCCAACAAAGTTTCCACCCTTCATCCCAGCCAGCTAACTTTTACCAGATGTGTACGTCGGTGCACCATGTGTAACGCGATTTAAAAGCTGTAGGGGTAAGCAGGAGCCAGAATTGAGATCTTTGCTGAGTATGCATTAGCAAAGGAGGGGCTTTCCTCTTTAATCTTTCTCAGGCCTGCAGAGAGAAGCCAAAAGCCATCGCACCACTCATCCAGGGAACTTTGAGTGCAATAGAGACTGAATTTAACACGGGTCACTGTCTGAGAGGACCTTATTCTGCACCTTAGAGTACCTTGAGATACCTGTTTTGGCTTTGTATGTGCATAATTTGATTATATATGCAGTTTTTGTATTGCCCCAGACATCTATAGCCTGAAGTTATCTAAATGAAATCTGCTGTTTGTCTGATCCTTATGGTCATTGTGAGATGGGTGGCCTCTTCGGCGACAGCGCATGTTATTGTCATGCAAAACTACGTAAGCACTGTCTGCCTCTCAATGCAAATGCATCGCACTTTCTTCATATCTTTCTGCTCTTGGTGTAATTTGAGGACTTGGAGTTATTGGACAACTTCAGCAGCGACCCAGTGATAGAGAGAAACAGATCTCGGACAGGAGAATGATGTGCTAATAGAAAAGTTAACACTGAATCAAACAGGAGAAAATAAGAAAATAAACTGTGTTGGGAGGTATAATGATTGGTTGTAAAACTCTTTTGAGGCCCACTTTTATGAGCGTTTGTAAAAGTCCACCAGAACTTGAAAGGGGTCCCATTCAATTTGGAAGTTAACGAGAGGTGGGATTCCGTGAACAAAGGACCGGGTGCTCGCCCAGTGCTCTTTCCCACACCCGACAGAGTTTAACGGTAACGCTACGGTCAACTGATGAATTATTCTGCATGCATATGTTGAGTGTCTTTGGCTTAAACATGAGGCAATTTCCGCATTTTTTGTTCAGGCACCTTGTTGAAGGGACCCATCTCATGTCCCATGACCCCTGGAGTCTGGACCCATACCTCTTACTAGGTTTTGTGTCATGATGTCAACAAACAAAATAACCTTATACATATTTTGCAACAGCAGTAATAGCTTACCTTTTGCTTATTGTTGTTGTTATAACAATCTGACATTAACAATAATGCATACTTGAACAGTATTGCTGCTTTACACCTGTAGCCTTTGTGTTCTGTCTGGTTGGATCTGAGCCATTGAACTTTTTGGTCTGGAACAGCCTGCTGGCCTTCGATCAGAAAGCTAAACTTGTTTTACCGTCATGCATCGGTGCATTGAGGATTACTCCATCAGTAGTAGTTTGGGCTTGGTGACTGAGCCCTCTTGAGCCCTCAAACTCAGTCCTATTGAAGTAATCTACTTTACAGATCTGTCTGGATGTGTTGGGTCCATGCCGATACCAGCCTGGATGGGTCACCAGCAGCCAGAATGACTGGAAATTCCAGTGGAGTCTGCATGTTGCCATGAATCCTGAATAAACATATCCATTACTGTAGCTCCGTACCAGTTCAGGATCAATCCTCTTAGGTCCTACGTTAAATGTGGGCTTAATTTTGATCCGAAAGTGCTGTTAGGTGTTCATGGTTGCTCTCGGAAGAAGAACTGTGGAGGTTCGTCATTTGTAGAGAATAGAAACTAATGAAGGCCAGAAGCAGAAACTCGGCAATGTGTTTTCTATCAAGATACTTGCAGTTGTGGCTGAAATTCCAGGACATAATAAAAGTCTGTCTGGACTCAATCATAATAATCAGACTGCCACAGAGCTAAACTAAGAACAACTGCTTTGATGACCATTCAGAAGCTTTGAAAATGGATTTTTTAAATAGTTTAGAGAGTAATTGAATGGAAGGCAAGTATTTTTTGTCTGTTTTTCCTGGAGAAGTCATGTTTGGGAGTGGCTTGAACTTGTACCAAGAACTGTACCTTATGTTACCAGCAGATGCCCCAGCTGTGCTTTGTAGTTCACAGATTCAGAACACAGAGATTGTTGTGCAAGTCCTCAAAAACAAGTCTTATTAAACCACTGTGTATGCATTACCATTCCAGTGGTAAGCATGCAGCATGTTGGTCATTGAGGTCTTTACAGTATTTTAGTGTAGTACTTAATTGCTATCTTCATTTTTATCTTCACTACAATACCATGTTCAGGCACTTGATTTCATCATCTGTTTGCTTAAAGTTCATCTTGGTTGTGTGTGTGTAAAAAAATGATTGAATTTCACTGTCATCTCTGTTTGTCAGGTTGTTGTACATTCCCACAAAGAAATAAGCCGTTATTTGTCTTATGAGTCATGACAAGTCATTAGATGCTAAAACTTTCAGTTGTAATGAATCATAATTTTCGTCTTTAATCCACCCTTTCATTTACATAAGTATTTAATATCATCTTTGTTTATTTCTCTTGTAGAAGAGGTTGACTACAGCAACTTTGGCACCAGCACTCTGACCCGGAAAAAGAAGGCAGTGGTCACTCTTCGCAACGACCTGAACCGCAAACGGCCCCACATCCGCATTGGCATGCCTCAGGACTTCCGTCCTGTGTCATCCATTATTGATGTGGACATCCTTCCTGAATCCCATCGGAGAGTTCGGCTCTATCGATACGGCTCAGACAAGCCTCTTGGCTTCTACATCCGTGATGGAACTAGTGTCCGCGTCACACCCCACGGCTTGGAAAAGGTCCCAGGTATTTTCATATCCCGTCTTGTACCCGGAGGTCTGGCAGAGAGCACAGGCCTGCTGGCTGTCAATGATGAGGTTTTGGAGGTCAACGGCATTGAGGTAACCGGGAAAACGCTGGACCAGGTCACGGACATGATGATCGCAAACAGCCATAACTTGATTGTAACGGTGAAGCCGGTGAATCAGCGCAACAACGTGGTAAGGAGCAGCCGCATTTCGGGCAGCTCTGGTCAGTCATCCGACAGCAGCGGGTCGGTTGGTTACCCAGCTGTGACCTTACCCTCTGGTGCCACCGCCATCAGCCATGGTTACAGCCCAGAAGATCTGGAGAGCGACGAGGAGTCCGACATTGTTATCGAAAGCAACATCAAGCGTCCATCCCGACGCTCTAACGCCTCTGTAGCGTCAACAGCATCCCGGACACACACGCAAACAGCCACGCTGACCCCACCTAGTCCGCCTACACGACCCCAAACGAGACCTCCGTCCACCGTGTCCACGGCGTCTTTCCACTCTCAGCCGAGCTTTAATGGCACAGTGCAAAATAGTTTGAGTTATAAGTTGCACAAGGACCTTCACCTCCAACACCACCCCTACCACATCAGCAACCCCACCATGCGAGAGAGCAACGGCAGCCTGCACAAAATCCTCAGCAGCCTGAGAACAGACCCCCGTCACAGCTTGGCGTTACCCAAAGGAGGGGTGGAGGAGGATGGCACGGTTATCACTTTATAAGACACATTCACATATATGTACAGGCCCAGAGACTCTGCTTTTCATACTGGGACAACAGACTCGACTTTGAACCTCACCGAACTTTAAGGGTTTTGTAAAATGAATAATTTAACAGAAACATTATCTGGAAATTTTACTCGTTTTAAGTGTTTCGCTATCCATGTGTTATCATGTCTGTCAACAATGAATTGAAATTAACGTTGTGATCTCTTTTTTTCAAGCCACTACTTTTAACACATGTGTCTCTCTTGAGGTCAATTTTAATCATGTTTGGGACCAGAAATTCGGTTTAGCCTTGTGTGCGTGATGATGCTTCGTGTTTACAGTTCACACATTGGTGTAAAGGACAAGCACATTACAAATCGACACTTCTTGTTTGTCCTGCCTGAGCTATTATGAAATTCTCAGTCATTTTCACTGCTGTATGTTTTTAATACCGTTAAGCATTCGACACATCAAAATAGTCATGAAATAATATTCCAACACTATAGAATTTTTCTTTGAGATTCACATGTCTTAAGAGATTGGAATGTTAGAGAACGCATTTTCATCAACTGCTGTAATCAGTAATGCAAACTTATGTCGACTTGGTAAGATTGAGGTTTGTTTGGATGCTGTAGAGTCACCACATATAGGCATTTCGCACCTTGATGTCTTCACCTCTGACATCCAGTGGAATGTGAGTCAGCCGATTCTCTCGGCGTTCAAGCCGGCACACATATTTTCCGTCACCTCATCGTTAATGAACCTTCACCTTTGACCTTTACTCTTGTCCACACAGCTGAATTGGGACATGTCTCATAAGTGAGATGTCGGCTCTTTGGTAATGCAGGCATTGACCATGCATACGCTCAGGCAAACATAAGGTATTATAGAGACAGGTCATGATTTGCATTGCGAGCATTGTTGTTCAAATCACACCAGTTTACACTTAATTTTGTTGATAGATGAATTCTTTTTGGTGTTCTCACACGTCTTACTGAAAACTGTGGAATATTTGGACCTTTATCATTTAAAACCACTGCGGCTGAACAAAGCCATGCCTTAAATTCCAGCATCGTGCCTTATGGCTCACTTTACAGGCATTGATCACCCCCAAAACTCTCGGATTTGAAATCCGACCACTGGAAACAACACTATGACGTATGCAGTTGGAGTAACACGTGCGCGTTTGATACGTTTGACGTCATCTGCTGGATTTTCTCTGAACTGCGTCTTGAGCAAATTCTCTTTTACATGTTTGTGCGTTGAACATTCTTTCTTTTGTGTTTTAAAATCGTCTCACACAGATTGGTATTAAAACTAAATTTATGAAGCAGTGGGTACGTCAATCAATGAGTGTTTTCACAGTTAAAACGAATGCAATGTGATTTTTTTATATTAAATTTTTTACAAGGTCTCCTTTCATCGGGTCGAGTACTAAAATAAATGCGACGTGTGAATATTGTTTATATCTTTTTTTTTTTACAATGATGTCAAACTTTTTAAGAAAATATAATAAAATTCTGAAATGCGCTAACCAAGTGTTATTATTTCTGCATAGCATAACATTTTTAAAACTCAAAATATCATGTGACTTTTATTTTGTCTTAGTGCGCGATGTTCTATTAACGGGACTTTTGTTTGCTCATTACAGTCACATGACCGAAACTCGCAGCGGAGGCCTTCTCTGATTGGCTCGTCACGCCGCGCATGCGCGCTAGCAGAAGTTCGCCAGCTCCGCAGAGACGGGAACATGGAGCATCGCTTCGAGCGGGCGCCGGCGGTGCTGTCCCCGCTGGAGGAGTCCAGTGCGGAGGTGAGCAGAGACAGCGGTGTCGTGTCCCAGAGCGCCAGCACTCTGTCTATGTTGAGCGAGGCCCTGAGCAGCGGTACCGTGTCCCAGAGCCCGAGCTTCGGCGCCGCCGTGGCCCAGAGTCCGAGCTCGGCCGCCGGGGAAGACCGAGGTCCACACGAGCCGCTCCGAGCGCGAGACGACGAGCTCCTGAGACACACCGCCGCGTCATACTCGTCTTACGTCAGAGCCAGTGCTGACGAGGAGGTGACGTTTCGTTTCTTCACTAGGTCACGTGATGTGCGTGTTGCTCACGTCACAATTCACTTAACTCTGCACGTGTGGTGTGTTGTCAGGTGCTGTGCGTGGAGAAGAGTTTGGAGGAAATGCTCACCAGGGTTGATGAGTTTGTTGGAATGCTTGACATGGTGAGATCAGCACGGATGCAGTTATCTGATGTGTACAGCTTTGATTTAACATTGACTGTAGGACATGCTGACAAGTGTGGTGATCCATACTCACATGCTCTCTGCATTAACACAGTGAACTCACACACACACAACAGTGAACACACACACACACACACACGTAGTAGTTAATACACACAATCAAATACACACAACAACAGTGAACACACGCACTCACTCATCAGTGAACGCACACCCACACACTCATCAGTGAACGCACGCACACACTCATCAGTGAACGCACGCACACACTCATCAGTGAACGCACACCCACACACTCATCAGTGAACGCACGCACACACTCATCAGTGAACGCACGCACACACTCATCAGTGAACACACGCACTCACTCATCAGTGAACGCACACCCACACACTCATCAGTGAACGCACGCACACACTCATCAGTGAACGCACGCACACACTCATCAGTGAACGCACGCACACACTCATCAGTGAACGCACGCACACACTCATCAGTGAACGCACGCACACACTCATCAGTGAACGCACGCACACACTCATCAGTGAACGCACGCACACACTCATCAGTGAACGCACGCACACACTCATCAGTGAACGCACACCCACACACTCAGCAGTGAACGCACACAAATGCAGCAGTGAACGCACACAAATGCAGCAGTGAACGCACACAAATGCAGCAGTGAACACATACGCAGTAGTGAATACACACACGCAGTAGTTAACACACACAACAGCGAACGCAAACGCACTCATCAGCGAACGCACACACACTCATCAGCACACGCAAACATCAGTGAACGCACACGCACTCATCATTGAACGCGCACACACAGCAGTAAATGCATACACACACACACATAACAGTTAACACACACACAGCAGTGAACACACACACACAGGAGTGAACAAACATGCACACACTCATCAGTGAACGCACTCAGTAGAGAACGCACACACACAGCAGTAAATGCATACACACACACACATAACAGTAAACACACACACAGCAGTGAACACACACACACAGGAGTGAACAAACATGCACACACTCATCAGTGAACGCACTCAGTAGAGAACGCACACACACAGCAGTAAACGCATACACACACACACAGCAGTAAATGAACGCACACACACACACAGCAGTGAACACACACGCACTCAGCAGTGAACACACACGCACTCATCAGTGAACGCACGCACTCAGCAGAGAACGCACACACACAGCAGTAAACGTATACACACAAACACACACACTGCAGTGAACACACACACACAGCTTTGAACACACATGTGCACACACAGGAGTGAACAAACACGCACACACTCATCAGTGAACGCACTCATCAGTGAATGCACACCCACAGACTCTGCAGTGAATGCACTCAGCAGTGAGTGCACTCAGCAGTGAATGCACTCATCAGTTAACGCACACCCACACGCTCAGCAGGGAACGCACTCATCAGTGAACGCACACCCACACACTCAGCAGTGAACGCACACACAGCAGTAAACACACACAATTGCAGCAGTGAACACACACAGCAGTGTGCGCACGCGCAGCAGTGAACACAACAGGTCTCCTAAAATTATTTATTAGCATGTCAGGTTGAGACTTTAAGAAGTTGCTTGATAGAATGACAAAAACATTTCTGCAAATTCTGGTCAGATGTTGACCAAACTGAAAATAATCAAATATAGCATGTTTTGTTTGATTTATAATTTTTTTGTTCTAGCATAATTCCCATAGTTTTATAATTTAGTTGAATTAACTTTTATTCGAAGATGAACGCAAAAGTGAGTAAGTGTTCCAAAACTTTTGAAAGGTAGTGTGTACCAGATATATGATTTCTTTAATTGATCAAAACATCAGTCAAAAATAGTCAGTGTTTAAAATGTAATAGTTTAATAGAGATGTTTTATAGTTTTATCTTATGCTTGGTACTTAAGATATTTTATATATATTAATTCTAATTTCATGATCATTTAGACCTCACAGAAACAGTATGTGAATAAAGTACTAATATATAAAGCCAGATTTTTTTTCAAAATGGAAATGATTATTCTTTAATTGAAACTTAATGCTGAATCTGTCCAGCACTTTATATCTTGTAGCTTATTCATATGTGTTTTGTGGTCAAAAGTGGGCAGCTGTATACAGAATAATGTGTACAGTTGGGATAAATAGTCTTTCTTTGTGTCCCCATTAGTAATTTGTTTGGCTTTTGTTTACGGTCTCTCATTTCATGAATCCAGATAGATTTCCACTTTGTGTTTGTTTATTGTTCTGGTTAATGGCTACTAACACAACCATTTATTTTATATTTAAAGTTTGTTCCTGTTTATGACACACAGATTTCAAAATATTAAATTTCATCTTGCTTACAAACTCCAAAGAGCAGAACTGACCTCATTACCTGAAATCATTTAGGGAAACTATAATAATGGCGTCGTTCATTTGCCACTAACTGCATGTAATATTTAACTGAGCCTCACAGAATGAAAGGTGTGTAGTTCTGCCCTATAAATCTTCAAAAGGTCCATAGTGCAGTTTCATTGGGTTCATTTCATATAGAAAACATTGTAAATGCATCACACTTGCATGCTGCTTAAATGTGTAGTTAAACAAGACTGTGAGTGGTTATCAATATAATAAAGATTTTTATTTTAATAAGAAAAATATTGAATATTTGTGTCTCTAACTATTAAAGCGTGACATTAAAGCTGCAAATGTGTATATTTAAAATCTTTTTACAGATTCGAAATGACACATCTCAAATCGTAAATGAGAACCTACCACAGATTCAAAGAAAATCTGAAGAGATGAGAGACATATACAGGAAAATCGACAAACTGGAGGTACTTAACTTAAAGTGATACTTCGTACTGAAATTAAAATGATATCATCTTTTATTCCTCCTCGACATTCCAGACCTTTGTGACTATTTTGAAGATAATTGGCAAGCAAACAATAGCAGAACCCATTCGTTTCTATTGTATGTACACAAAACGTACTTCAAAATATCATCTTTTGTGTTCTGCTGAAGAAAGTCATATATGTTTAAAATCAAAAACGGAAAGCAAATGATGACAGAATTTTGGTAAAAACTTTCCATTTGAACTGGCTTAAACCTCAATTATTCTTTATATTTTCCCATTCATTCCGATTTATCTTCTTGGCAGGCATTTGTCAAAATGGTTGGGGAAAATGTTAGTGCAATGGAAGAACAAGTAAACCAAGTCGAAGGTGAAGTTGGAACCCTACCTGGTGCCTTCAAAAAGATCTTTCGCACAATGAGCGTCCCAGGATTTTTAAATGTAAGTTTATACATTCTCCGTCGCCCTGCTATCTTTACAATAATACTGATATTACAATTTTGACATTTTTGTTTTCAGAAACCTGCTAGCCCGAGAAGGCAATCACAAAAGCACGAAGACCTTCCCAGTGTATTTAGGACAGAAGATTATTTCAAACCTCAGCCTGAGCAGTAAAAGAGACTCTTGTGAGAGAGACCAGAGTTTAACATCAGCAGTGCTGCTTTCGGATGCACCAACCTGGGATCGCACAACATTTCACAGTCACTTCAAAATGTTGAAATGAATCCCGATCAAAGCCAAGCGTTATATCGGTAGACCGTTTAATGGCAGCTAGTTCTATAACCAACAGAAGCTTTGGTTTTTCTTTCTTTCTTTTCAAAGTGCCTCCAGTGAAGATGACATCGTTTCTTAAATGAGAATGCATGCTTGAATGGCAAAACATTAGCTGAAATGTTTCTATGATTTTTATTCAAACGTGTACATAGATTTACAACTTTAGAGACATTTTTGCCCCTGATCTTTTCTTCTGATGCTTAATAATCTTTTTGCACTATATCCACTACTGTTTTAATGTTTCTGTTTGTCTTGTTTTGGTCGCATATCAATGTCTTACACATGTTGACATTGGGTTTTCAATTCTTAATGGAACCAGTGGAAAATCCAACGCTGGGTTATGTAGCAAGCACATTTATCAAACAAAGAATACTCAACTAACCAAACTCGTATGTCTTGGATCATTTGCTTTTATACTTGATGTCCATAGACAACTCTATGCCACATTATATTTCAGACTAGTGATTGTAAATTTGTAATAAATTTTCAAGTGTTTAAACTGCTTTGACGCACAGTAACTGTCTACTTTAAATCGTTTTTAAAAAAGAGACGAGACAATTTACTAATAGAATTTTCACTTTTGGGAAAACTGTCGAAGAAATTTGGAAGAATACCTACAACCAAACAGTTCTTGTACCCCATTGACTTCCGGTAGGAGAAAAAACAACGGTAGTTAAAAGTACCCAACTACTTTTTGTCTTACATTCTTCAAAATATCTAATTTTGTGTTCAACAGAGCACACAAGTAAATTTTCATGTCATCCAAATATAGTTCTCTGTGTTCATAAGTACAAAGAAGTTTATGCAGATTTTTATTAGTCTTTTTCTCTTTAAATGTATTAGTTACATGTTTCGCTGATTTAGATAATCCTGAGTTTTTGGTAAACATGTAAATATTAATTTATAAAAAGACAAAAATGATCACTCTTATCTTCCCCATGTTATTAAAAATGTATTTTGCAAGTTGGATATTGCAGCTCTGCACGTATATAATCTTGTAAAGATCATTAGACTTATATAAATCTAGCAATGATTGGCCAATCAAAACTCAATATTTTAATCAGTCATGTTCATTTATACACATCATAAAACACTTTCTTTTAATGGAAACTAAAGCCAGATTCTGACTGTCTGGTGAGTCATGGTTCCAATGTAATGTCCAAATGTTCCTAGAAATGAACTGTATCAAGAAAAGCGTGTCATTTTAAGCTTCTCAAAACTTATCGTTGTCTTAAAAAAATGTATTGTGAGAAAATACTTTTGCTGTGTAAGGACATCTTAAATGTGTGTTCACAGAATTAAGTAAATGCAAATATTTGAATATGTAAGTTAGCTCTGCCTCCACTCCGTAGGATCAAATGAGTTGATGTGATTGATTACATATTTATGATGTCATTAATTAGGGCCGATTTAAACCATATTTTAAAAACTGTCCTTAGTTTCTGAAGGAAAACCTAAACAATGGTTTTAAATGGTCTTTAAGCATAAAAAAGCAAAACCATATTCACAACATTAAATACTTGATTTTTCCAGACATGGGGTCTTTAAAATGATCAAAGTGCAATGCAAAGAAAACATTCTAAAACAAATCAGCCTTAATCAAGTTTTATTAATCCACGGAATACAAAAAATGAAGAAAGTTACCGCCATTCTTCAAAATATCTTCCTTTGTGGGTGAGGAAATGATAACAGATTTATCTTCAGTTTAGTGTGAACCTGAAAATGTAGTGTGCCCACAGTCCTGCAGGTGACGTGAGTGCGCTTGTGAACTTTATTTACACACTCACAGGTCATTTACATTTATTTGTGCACTGTGATTGTGTTAGATGAATTTTTAAAACAAGAAAAAAATCATTCAAAGAAATCCCTTTAAAGAGAATAAACAAAAAGTGCTGTTTTAAGCAACAACATAAATTAATAAAATGATTTTCAGTATATTGTAACCTGCTACAACATTGCTTAGTAAAACAGTCCATTATGTGTCCATAATGCAAGATGATAGTTAAAGGCAGTTCAGCATTGACTTCGGTGATGTCATCTCTGATCAGTTTGAATAGTGTCTGTGCATTTATTTTCAATCAAGTCAACGATATCGCTGTAGATGAAGTGACCCCAACTAGGCAAGCCAGAGGTCACAGCGGCAAGGAACCATAAGTCCATCGGTGACAGAATGGAGAACAAACCTTGGGAGAAACCAGGCTCAGTTGGAGGGCCAGTTCTCCTCTGGCCAGACGAAACCAGCAGTTCAATTCCAGGCTGCAGCAGAGTCGAGAAGAATCTTCTGTTTCCTGAGGTCTAGTCTTGATGGTCGTCTGCAAGGTCTTTGCAGGGGATCTGTATCCAGGGCTCCAGTTGTCCTGGTCTCCGCTTTCTTTCAAGGCTGTAGAGGGCTTTTCGAGTTCCCGATCCACCATCCGGTCTGGCCACGTACCAACTCCGGTTGACTGCATTGTCCCTCTGATCTGGGTTTGGCCTGGTTCTGGTGTCTTGGAAGAAACCAGGCTCAGTTGGAGGACCAGTTCTCCTCTGGCCAGACGAAACCTGCAGTTCAATTCCAGGCTGCAGCAGAGTCGAGAAGAATCTTCTGTTTCCTGAGGTCTAGTCTGGATGATCATCTGTGGCAAGGTCAAACAGGGCATCTGTGCCAGGTCCTCTAGTTGTCCTGGTCTCCATTTTCTTTCAAGGCTGTAGAGGGCTTTTCTGATCTTGGTTTGGCCTTGATCTGGTGTCTTGGGAGAAACCAGGCTCAGTTTGGGGGCCTACGCTCCCCAGTCCAGACCAAACCAGCAGTTCAATTCCAGGCTGCAGCAAAGCCGAGAAGAATCACCTGTGTTGCGTTATTATCTCCTTGTGGACAGTCAAACATCTCTGTGATGATCTGCCAATGTATTTCTTTGTTTGGCTATGTGAGATGACTCAACGACTAGCACATGGATAACAAAATGTGTTCAACCCGTTCGACCTCCCTCTCTCCTTCCCCTGTGCGTACACACAAACATAGGGTTGTTTTGCATGGCGCTGTGGAATTGTGAGTACATTCCAGTAGTCATGTGTTCGGACTGAGCTGAGTCACACGCTGAGAGAGAAAAAGAAAGCACAGATAAAGGAAGAGCAATAAGGGGGCGGGGAAAAGAGCAGTCATATGGCTTTTACATGCGCATAGATAGGAAGCACATTGCCAGAATTGTAAGAAGGAGAGAGAGAGGAACAGATCTGGATGGACATAAAACTCTGACAGATAGTACAAATAATAAAGATTGCTTTACTCAAACACAGTGACAGTAAGAAGAGCAACGGTTGTTACAGCCAGCATGACACGTAAAGAGAAATGAATAGATGGAGACAATATCACAGGTAAGTGTCAATAGATTTGGAAGGGTTTCGGTCTTGAGGCATTCTTCATCCAGCTCTCTAACGCCCCGTATATCTGTCTCTGTGTTTCTTTTGCCATTACTGACAGATTGGAATGAAGCACATTGAACAAGTTTGTTGAAGATCATACTTACCCTTGATGCGTGTCTAGTACACAAGGGTAAAATATTAACAAAGCATGCAATGTGACAAAGCATGCAATGTTGATGTATATTGCATGTACAGTATTACACAATGTATGGAGAGCTGTCTTATATATAGGCCTTATACACTGCTTAAGAAATACTTGAGATCTGTTAAGAAACAAACGTGTTCCTCAGCATCTCGTCTACAAAACTACAAAACGAGAAGTCTTTTGAAAGCTTGCCGTTTCCTGTTCTTACACAGATGCATCGCTGCAAGCATTGAGTCCCCATCCAGACCTTGGCCTCGAC
Source organism: Triplophysa yarkandensis (assembly GCA_033220385.1). Classification (NCBI taxonomy): domain Eukaryota; kingdom Metazoa; phylum Chordata; class Actinopteri; order Cypriniformes; family Nemacheilidae; genus Triplophysa; species Triplophysa yarkandensis. The sequence goes on along the minus strand of CM065660.1, from coordinate 17,746,311 downwards.
CAAATCTCGCATCTCTATTGGAACCTTTCATGTGAGTTGATGTTTTTGGTCTATATTCTGATCTCAAGATCCGAACCTTCACATTCCTATGCTTATGTATATGTCTTGAGAGTCTTGAGAGTGACAATTATGTTCTTAAGTTAAACTACACTGTAAAAATAGTTTATGAGGCTTAGTCAACATGACACAAATAAACAGAATTTTTTTCAGTGGAAAATATCGGTCAAAATAATTGATTTGAGGTTTTTTGAGTAAATGTAAGTAACAAAATGAAGTATTTAATTAATATATAATATTTAATATGAGCCAATTTTTGGGGGAGTTCTAATACTAATAATTAAGTTAATGAGTCTAGTGCTTACATATACATTAACTTCATTTCAATGCTTTTAATTTACTCGTTTTTGTATTGTTTAACGTAAAAACAGAGTCAGATTTTGTCAGTGTTAATATTCTAATGTTGGTTTTGAGGTACACACATTTATTTTAAACTAGTTATTAACATGGATATTGGTTATAAAACAAGATGCATGAAACACATTTGAATGCTTATATAATAAATGTCTTCATTCTACCAAAACCCAAACCTATAAATAACATTAAACAGGATTAAGAAGTAAACTGAGACAAAATCTGTATTTAAGAGTAAAAAGTGGACCATCCTCCAAAGTGTAAGCATGATTTTAAACATAACAGTGTTTTATATATATTGTTTTATAACTACCTGACCGGCTTGAATTACAGTAGGAAAATGTGTTAACAAAGCAATATATGATACAGATGAACTATTACTATAGTACTATATAATAATGTGTTTAAATGTAGCTTGGAATACTTTATGGATCATTTATTAACGGTTTCTAAATTATTTTATAAACCAATGAAAATAAGTTTTACACTGTTAAAACAATCCGTAAAAAAAAGAGTACTGTCAGAAATGTATTTATATTGGACATATCTGTTAATGCGTAAATGTAATTTAGTGCTGTAAAACATTTATCTTACAGCTAAAACAACCGTAAAAATTAAATACGGTAAATGTAATTTGGAAAATTCCTTTTGATGAATACGGTACATTATGCTATAATTTCCAAGATTTTTTTGAGTGTATTTAACCAAAAGTGACAATCAGGAATCCATTCTTATTGCTTGGACCTTAAGGGTCTGTGTGGAATTTTAAAATCTGAAATGAACATGTTTCAAGTTGAAAGTGAATATGACTGGTATAAAACGTAAAAGTATTTTTTTTATATTATAATAAATAATTAAAAATATTTTTCTGGGCTCTTCGGATAAGGTTAATGTGGGTTTAATGTGTATTACAGTAATCAGCCTATACATTAAAATGAGGATTCCATGTACCAAAACTAACATTTTAAATAAGTCCATATGAATATCCAATAATGTGCAAATGAAATCAAAATTCAAATCAATTATATATATATATATATATATATATATATATATATATATATATATATATATATATATATATATATATATATAAGAATCAACAAATAATTCACAAAACCCATTAGATATGCTTACATTTGTCATGTTGAATAAAGCCATCCGCTAAATATATGCATGTAAATGGACCTTAACGTCATAGCAACCACCCACATTTTTACTCTTTGATCAGAGGCATATTGTGTTTTTCATATGCGACTTGCTCGCCTGAGGTTCCCTAATATTTGATGTGTATGTTTTTATAGCAGGATCATCTGGTGTCTGTCTCCATGGAGGGCAGGGAGAGGCAGGATAATGGAGAGGAAAGATGTGATGTTGTATCCCCAACAGAACACTTGGCCACAACAGATGACATAAGCATGGCACCCACATGGACCAATGGTGCATATTTAAACAAATGAATACCCACAGAAATTAAAACATACATATAACATACATATACACACCTTTGCAGTTATGACATATATATGATATATCCAGTAATAACTGTAATAACAGTTATATATATTATATATATATATATATATATATATATATATATATATATAATATATAATATGTTATTACAGCTATTACTGGATTCAGTGTCTAGGCCGGACAAAATAATACTTGCTTGCTTATCATTTCCTCACTCACAAAGGAAGATATTTTGAAGAATGCTTGTAATGAAGTTTTGATACTTGTCTCTCAACGGTGTGTTGGGAAATACAAGCATGTGACTTTCCATCACCAGTTTTGATTCCATGGTACACTGAATGAGTACAGTAATAAAGAATATAAATATTTATAATGTATTATAATGCATCATTTATTCACCTTTATATACTAAGAACCATTTTTTGTTTCTTTTAAGATATTTCGAGAAAATACAATTATTGAAGTAAATGAGGGTCAATGTTATTCTTCAAAATATCCCTGCTATCCTATCCTTGTGTTTTATTTTATGTCAAAAATCATTGTTTTTTCAAACTGATCATTTTGCAAAAATGACCATTAAAATATTAAAAAGCGCTTTGACAACACGATCTATTCATGCGAACAGTTTGGAGTTCCTTCCATTTCCCGAAAAACGTGCACATATAAGCTTACAGAAGACGGCGACAATACCTTCTTTTGAGATCTCAAAAGAAAGACTGTCAGGTTCAAAGTTTTGAATGAAATGAGGATGAGAAAATGATTGGAGAATGTTCATTATGAGGTGAATTATCACTTTAAATGCCGCATTTCCATCTTCAACAGATGTGTTCTTTTACCTCCAGGTCAATTTGTGGACGTTGTGTCCACATCCCCTTTGTTTTTTCCAAGATTTGACCTGACAGACTGCAGGGCTCTATTGGACACAAAGGGTTTCCAGGCTAGTAACATTTCTCACATTATGCCAATGCAAACATCATTTGTGCACAAATTGTAATGAAGTTGCATTTGAGGTTTTACTGAAATATAAAGTTAAATGAGTAGATCGCCCCATAATGGATATCAAGTCAAAACAAGTATGATTTTTTTAGGCTTTCAATGCCATGGGTAGTTGATGGAAATGTGCATAAATGATGATCGAATTCATGTTCCAGGTCCCATTCGAGGATTTTGAGGGTCCCCTTCATAGAGCTCTGGACCACCCGTCTGTCAGAAGATACCTGATGTTTAACTCGTCCTGTTTTAATTGTTTCATGGCGGCTGTAAGAAACCCATGCTCGCTTTCACAACACCGACCGGTTCCATGACATTTCATTTCATTATTACATAACTAAAATAGAATCCACAGCATGTGATTTCCTTGCACAAAAACAAATGCAGCCATTATCAAACAGCCATAAAGGAATTTTCCAGGAATCAGGTTCTGCTTGTTTTGTCAACCGCAGTTTTTGTATCTGGTGCTGTGGCTGGCGCTGTTCTCCACCGTTCATCTGTACCTCAAAGAAGATACGGCGAACCTCTGGGTGCTCAGTCTGTCTGTTAGTGTGGCCTCCATCATCCTCACCAGCACCATCATCCTCTTCTTCCACTACAACAACAAAGAGGTGGGCTGTCACGTGACATCATTGTCTCACGATGTAGTTCATTTAGAAACATTTACGCTCGATCAAGATGCCATTTTACTTCTTCTCATTAAGTGTTCGACTCGAATTCAAGCTGCAGCCACCGAACTTTAAACAGATCTTAAGATTGGTCTAAGGAAGTCTTTCCAACCATGGTCGATGGTTTCCCAAAAATTCCGATCAAATTTGGCTGACGATGTCTTCTGTCGTCTCATATTTTCTCCTCTTACCTTCCAAGACTTAATATTAATGTACTGCATGTCCTTTAGCCCACATACAGGTCTTTGCCAAGCTAATACCTCGTCTCCTTTTATTGGAATGTTTCAGATGAACATGAACACAGATGCCAGGCTGGTGGCGGTAAATGAGAGGTTGGTTCGACACAGGCTGATGCTGGGAGTGTCGGACTGGGTGCAAAAATGCAAAGGAAAACTGCAAGTAAACATTAATTTTCATTTAAGTTTCAATGCTCTTCCATTTTCCTTAATGTTTCCTTGATCTCTAATGTCAAGATGTCATGATCTAGTCATCATTTATAATAATAAATGTTTTCCACACTCTCAGACTCTCGTTTTAATCCTTGCTTGTGATTGCAATGCCAAAATAGGGTAAAGGCTTTCCATATGTATATAGTATAGCATGTGCATTATAGTCGTGCCTTCTGCATTCTAAATTGCATGGGTGTGAAACTGAATAAAAAGTGATGTAAGAACAAAGGAGTTTTGGCGCAGAAGGTAAAGTGAAGTTAGAAATGCTCTTCAATCTGATAACCGAATAGCTGGGTTTCATATCCTTATCCACGGTTGATCTGAAAGTGTTCCGGGTAAATCTGCCATCACTTCCTCTTCTCGCTTACTTCAAGATCTTCACCTGTTTTTCTTCAGCTCTCATGCGTATACTGGGACCTGTCTCCATGTCTGAGATCTCTAACTGAAGCTTTGGAGGACATGAGTTTTAGCAGGGATCAAGTACAGGTTTGCCGTCTTTCTTCATTTATTCTGTTGTTGATGGTTTTTTAGTTCTAGTAACGGTATTTATTACGATCAACACTGACATTTGATGTGTACCAAATAATGAATGACACAATGTATTTGATTTACAGTAAATATACAGTTAAGCACGGATTTGAAATAGTTTGAAAGGAACTGTTCGATGCAAATACCTGTTTTCATCTTGCTTAGTTTTTTTTATAACATTTTATAAATAATATTTTTAAATGGAAAAATATATTGTATTTTTTAACCTCATAGCTCCGCTCCACAGCATGAAAGCAAATGAGCAAATATAAGTTCATAATTTTAATTATAATGTTCATCGTTCTGGGTATGCCCTACAGTTTAGTCTTGGGCCGTTTTAAACAGCTTACAATGGAAGGAGATGCTTTCAACAGATTGACACCATCATTAAAGTTCCCGTTTTACCCTGCAGAACAGACTCAAGAAAAAAATGTCCCACCTGGTTCTTGTGACCGAAGTCAAGACACTGGAACCTGAAGGTGGATTACAGGACGAGGAGGTTTCTCAGGAGGAGCGTCCCCTGCTTGAGCAAAGGAGTGAACAAGGAGCATCGAACAATCAAAGAAACGACTCAAAACTTACCAAAATCTTCTGTTTGATGCCTGACACCAGCCTCTCACATCAGGTAAAAAACCTGACTAAATGTTTTTGTATGGTTGAAAAACATAAGGAGATATTTGGAAGAATGTTACTAAGTAATGTTTGTTGGGTACCATTGACAACCATAGGAGACAAATATTGTATTGTTTTTTTCCGATGAACACTAAAGAACGTGTCTTGAAGAATATTTTAAATAAAAATATATATATATATGTCAACTTTTTTCATTAGATAACTTTAAAAATTATTTGTTATTAACTGTTGATTTTATTGCATTGTTTTAATATTTGACACTCAAAAATGAAATTAGTACATTTAAAAGATTTGAAATTTAGTAAATATACTTATTAAATGTTGAGAATATGTAGGCTCTGAACTCAAATATTTTCTATTAGAACCAAAAAATATTATTGAAAATGATAATTTCTTCATTTCCTGAACTCAGATATATTTGTAAATATGAGAGAAATTGGATTTTTACTAAATAATTGCAACAGTTTCTACAGAAATTAATATTGAATATTTTTCACAATTTTTTTTATTAAGTTGATATAACTTTTTGTGACGTTCACTGCGGCACATGACATATTTATACAGTGTATGGTAGTCAATGGTGCCCCAGCATTTATTCTTAACATTCTTCGAAATACTTCCCTTTGTGTACAACAGAACAAAGACGTTTATACAAGTTGGGAACTACTTGGTAGCAAGTAATTCATTCCATGTTATTTTATATAAGTATTTTATGTCCATTATTGACCTTACAATATATCTTTGCACCACGACTCTAAATATTAAGTAGATTTGATCGAACTCATGCACATGTATTTCAGGTTATTGCACACCAGCTCTTGATGGCCCACAGTGCACTTTATGTCCGATTGCTCGTGTCAAACAAGCTTCCCACATCTTCACAGCTGCCTTTGGGTGCAGGGAAAAATCATTCCACCTCCTCTTTGTGTCTTTGTGAGTACGTTGCATTAAAAGTCCTGCAGTAGATGCAACATGTCAATCATATTTCACCTTTCCAAGTATTACCCATCACCTTCTGTGGGACGCTGTCGGCTTTATTATATTCTCATCCTGTTCTTGCTGCTCTTATGTTCAGTAAATAAATATATTTTTGTGTCCTGACTTGTGATGTGTCCTAATCGGGTGTGATGCAAAAAGCAATAAATCTTTTGAACATTAATGTAGGATCTCACATCTGTGTACAGCTGACCTCTGTGTGACTTTGTTGCATCATCAATGAGTCGCTCATGTGACCTTAAATCACCAGTTCTCATCATGATGAATTAATGACTTCGAGTAACTTCATCCCTGACAGTGCGGTCTACTGTGACCGTATTAAGCTTCAAGATGTTTCATTAGTGGATCACAATGAAATAAACCCAGTGATCGAGGTTGATAACAAGCAACAAGCTATTTTTTTAGGATTCGACCCTTTTTATTATTGGCACTTAGAGGCTTGGGTTCAGATTTTGAGTCGAAGGTCTCGGTGGTAAATGTGGTAAATGATGTCATATGTGCGCAGATGTCTTCATGTGGTTATGAGACAATACATAAAATCAATATTAGCTTACGTGTCCCTGCATATATTTCCATAATCCACAATTTTATACTATTATAAATGTATAAATAATATTGTTTTTTACCCTTTTAAGTTAAACAGTCTAGATCAGTTTCGTGTTTGTGTATTTTTCTTGACATCTGTTTCCTGTCACACAAACCTCACCCTAACCGTTTAACGACCAGGTTGTGAAAATTATGCCAAAAACAAAAAATGAAAGGGACAGTTCACTCACTTTGAGCATGTTTCATCCTCATGACCTTCCAAATCTGCAGGATGTTTTTCTACAGTGTACAAAAGAAGATATTTTGAAGAATGCTGGTAACCAGAACAACACTGGGCTTCATTGGCATAATGGACACAAAACCACAGACACATTTCTCTAAATATCTTACATTGTGTGCACAGAATTTTTGAATGACAGGAAGATGTATATTGAGTGACAGCCTTTTTCTTTTTAGTTTAAAGAAATTTTGGAAAACTTTAGATAACAAAACAACACTTGGCCCCTTGACTCCCTTGTTATGGGTACAAAACCCATAATTTTTAAAATATCTACTCTTGTGTTACACAGGAGAAAGAGAAACGCTGTTTTTAAATGAAATAAGCTTGAATAAATAATAATAATATATTTTGTATAATGTTGCTGACTAAACAACATTAAACCCTTCGGACTTCCATGTAATTGAAACAAAAGATGAGAGACGTTACTTAAAATATCTTCCTTTGTCTTCCAGTAAATAAAGAGACATGCCAGTTTTAAATGTCGTGAGGAAGAATAAATGAAGACGGGCATGTTTATTTTTAGATCTAACAATATTTTAAATGTATTTTTTAACACTTTTGGGTAAACTATCTATTCTGTAAAGAACTACATTACAGATTTGTTTATTATTCATTGACATTATATATAGTAGTCGACATTAATTGTAAAGCAACAGGACAAAGACAGACACACTTGAACTACTAAAATCTCAAAGGCCCGAACTCCTGCTTCACGTAGTCGTATATCAAACGTTTTCACACTGGCTGTGATTTTGCAGCATTGTTGCTTTTTGTGTAGTCAGTACTCGTCGTGCCTAGTTGGGAAACAGCGTGAAGCCGCGCTCTTACGTAAGTGTCTGGTGAGGGCAGAGCAGAGGATCGCTGCACCAGAGATGGGAAATGACAGGGAGGGTGTCAACATGAATCAACCCGAGAATCTGTGAATCTGCACCGGTCTGATCTGGCTCGGGATGGTAAAGTGCAGTTCCAAATATCACAGCCCTAACCGCCGCGTCTGTAATGCAACCGAGCAGCACAGAGCAGCCGGAAACAGCCCATAGCAGTGAGGGATGTGTGCATCACATGTTACTAAGCAACAGAGGTTGTTAATCAGATTGGATGGAGCTGGTGGGCGAGTACACGGGCGCAGTACGGGTGACAGAGTCGTGGTGAGAGACAGGCAGTGAGGGTCAGAGCGGAAGAGGCGAATATGTGTGATGGAGGACGGCAGGCCTGCAGCGTGATACCCGGTTAAGCTATTACCGAAAACATGGGACTCTCAGGGAGGCTAAATGACCATCTGTGACCCAACAGTCTCAGTCTGGCACACTTTCCCTTTCAACTCCATGTAATTATTTTAAAGAGAAAGGGAATTTTAAAATATTTTTTATTACAATATTTTATTATGGGTTTGACGTACATTGAAAACATGCAAAGATGTAAAAATAGAATGTCACATACATTGGCATTTTCCATATCATTTTTTGCCCATCTGTTTTTTAAAATTAAAATTGTTCAATTTCGAGAATATGCTGTAAAAACATCCCATGGAAAAATGTCAGCCATTACAGTTAAATACTTTTTTGTTCCATACATTTCCATGGTTTCCCGTTCTTGAACAACCATTGGCCGTCGGCTTCTGCAATCTTACATTATTTACTTAGTAAAATGAACTTTGCACTGTAAAAGCATCCCATAAAAATGTCATCTTTTTGGCAGCTAGGGCAACAGTAAAATACAATAAAATAGCAGGTTCGGATAAAGCGTCTGCCAAATGAATAATTGTCAAATAAATGTGCATGTTTCCTATGCCCTTAAATTTCATTTTCCGGCAGCGAGGGCACCAGAAATAAAAGGGTGGACATGTTAAGTTTGACGAAATCCAACTACACAAAGATTCCTTCAAAGTTTTTTTCTTTTTGTATGTGTGCAAATATTTAAACCATTTATCATAAGGGATCACTACGATACAATAAGTATATTAAAATGATACAAGTAAATGTTATTGTTCCCAAAGTGTAATGTGAGGAATGAAGATGTGGAGTGTCAAGATACTTTCTATTGATATTTTATGGTGGCATCGACATCAATCCATATCAATGTATGGCTACAATTAAATTGTTGGAAAAACTCGGCTTTACTGGACCATTGTGATGTTGCTTTATGATCATCAATTGATTTGTTTAAAGCTTAACCAAACATTGCAATTGCAACAAAAATAATTTTCCAATTCACATATACATTTGAACATTTTGTTTTCAAACTTTAATATTAAATCTAAAACGATGCCCTTCTGTGATCTCTCTCTCTTGCACCTTCACCTTCTCTCTTTTCTATGCCCCTCGTTGCCAGGCTCGTCCATGCTGATGAACGTTCAATATCTATCTTCCCCTGGGCTTAGAATCACATTGAACTTGATCCGCAAAGCGACAGATGCCCCACAGTATGAGAATGACTGCAGTCATGGCCGTTTATCGTACGTTGTATAATGGCACACATTTACAGACAGAGGGTTTTCTCAAGCACTGGCACCCTGCTGCAGTTTCTCAGTTATCTGATGTGTGAGATAGAAAGAGAGAGAATCAGATTCTGAGATGGAGAGAAATAAAACGGGGCAACTATAAATAGCTCTTCCGAGACAAAGGGAAATGTCAAGCACGAGAGAAATAGAGACGGAGAGAAAACAACACATTCCATTCTTGCACGACCAGGTATTTCTATTTAATTCAAATCAGCGATGTCAAACACAGCAAATCCATGTTTGGTCTCTATAAGAAGCACACAAACACAGGGGAAATCGCTTGAAATAAACCGTCTGTTGCATTTACGACTGTATGCAGAAACTGTATGGAATCCAGACATATGTGGCCATGTCTGTATTACATCCGTGTGAAAAAAGCATATTGCTGGGCTGAGTTCACATCAACTGTACAGAGTTTGCAAAACCTTAATACACCAAAAATAATTTAGCAGACACGTTTGTCTTAATAAAAGACAAGATTTCTATTGGAACTGCTTTCTCGAATAGTGTAATAAACAAAGGCTTGGTTTTTGGACACATGTAAAGACGATCATATGCAACCGCACTTTTGACTGGTATAAATAATAAATCAGAAGTCACTCAACAAATAGTCCAGCAAAACACTGCGATTCACTTCAAAAATAGATTAAGAATTGATTGTAGAGCAGAATATAGATATGATACGGATCAATTTACACAAGCAAAATAAATGCTTAAAATGTGAATATGAATGCCCCTAAATGATGGCATATATTCACTTAAAACCTTTCTACTACCGCAATAATGCACACTTTACTCTTAGCATAACTGCCAGGCCAGAAATCTAGAAGTTGAGGCGAGCCTTTAATGAAAATAATGTTCACCCAAGAATAAAACTTGCTTCTGATTTTGTTTTTTTTCTATGGAAACCTTCTGGCACTTTTTCAATATAATGACAGTGGATAGGGACTGGAGCTGTTCAGCTCCAAAAACGTCTCACAGGCACTATAAAAGTAGTGGAACGTTTTAAAAGACATCAATAGATGACACTGACATCAGATGCGGAACTTTTGCATGTTTTATAACTCAACCCGACTATGACACAACGTGTCCCGACAAGCTGTAGTTGAATATAGAGGAGCATGTGCGAAAACGGCTATAGAAGGGACAATTTTAAGTAGATTTAAGGATTGTAATTGATTTTTTTACTTAATTTAAGCCTCCAACAACTATGATAACAAAGTCATGAGTTTCTTCGATCAATGTGCTGTATTCAGGTTTGCAAGGCTTGTTTCATTTCCTTGTTTATCAATAATGAAAGTATGTATTTATATCTTATTTTATATTTCATTTACATTTGTTTGTTATTGATATAAAGTTCAATATGTGTTATTTCTTTTTTATAAATAATGCACTTTTCAAAGTCCAATGTTATCGGGCTTAACAATCCCGTTCAATAATTGTGATCTCAACGTTGGGCAAAATAATTGTGATTATCATTTTTGTCATGATAAAGCGGCCCTAGCAGATGATGGAGTCAAATTCAATCTCTTGCAAAAATAAATCTGACTTTAAAAGCGTAGGAATACATCGTTCATATGGGTCACTTATGGACAAAGTCCCAGTCCCCATTCACTTTCATTGCATTGAAAATAGTCTGTTCCCTATTTGACAGAAGAAACCACTTTACATGTTACATTTATCCATTTAGTTGATGATTTGATGAAGTATCTTACATTTCCATATGTAAATTTGTGTACAATTAATATATGACCTATTTTTGTATAAGGGACGTTAAATTCTCAGTGTCTGAAAAACATGTATTCATCTTCATGCCAAGTCTTATTCTACTACGGCCTTTAAATTGAACCCAAACGGCATTAAATGCATTTCACAGCAGCATGAGTAGAGTTTTAATGAGGTCAGAACCTGAAGCAAGTTAGGCTCTCATCTACTAAAATAGTGAGACTAGGCTAGTAAAAGTGCATATTATCACACGCCAGAGCGTCCATCTGTACTGTCTGACTGTTATCCAGATCAGATAACCAAATATTTCAGCACACCAAGTAGAACTATGACTATACATCTCAATAAATATAGACGTTAAATACACAATTGAATAATTTAGTGATCAAACAATAAATAATGCAATATTTCGCACCTGACTTCCTCCAAGAAAAGCCAAGTTCAACTCTACAAATACAGTACATTCTTTCAGCAGCTCTGGATCACACTGATTTAAAACAGAATAGAAATCACTTAGGCCTGAAACATGCTCTACACAGGCAGATCGAGATACGCGCGGTTGGTTTATGTGCTGCTGCATTGCACAAGGGCGCTAAAACAGGTATGTGAGATTTCTCTTTTAGGCCAACAGTGTCATAAAAGAGCACAAAATCTGCTTTCTCACCTAGACATCCCCAAAGTTAATACTTTTAATAAATCAATGCAACACTCTTAAAGTGATAGTTCACCCCAAAATGAAAATTCTGTCACACAAAAGAAGATATTTTGAAGAATGTCGACAACCAAAAACCATTGGTCTATGCTGACTTCTATTGTATGTACACAAAACTAATGCAAATTTGGGGACCACTGGGTTTTTTATATCATAATATCTTATTTTGCATAAAGAAAAAGCCATAAAGGTCTGATTTTAGGAGGGTGAGTAAATCAAGACAGAATTTTAAAATTCAGCTCATCCATTCCTTTAAAGTTAATTCCCAACACTTGAAAAATTCTACACATGTGTGTAGGGCATGTTTCTGGCCTTAGGTTTTAGAAATGAGGCTGATGGGTGAATAACACCAATATGCACACTTTCAAAATATGACATAGTAAACCTTTGGAAAAATGCAACAAAAGAGCTTATTTCACCCAGAAATTGTCAAAAACCAGCTATGCATTGATGCAGTTTAGCCATTGCAACAAACTACTTCATTTGAATACATTATTTAACATTTTCAATCCTAGAAAGCAATTAAATACAAATAAATGATTCATAACCAGATTTGGCAATTTAACCTGCAGAACAACAATATCTCATTTTTGTTGTACAACACAAGCTTAAAAGATAAATGGCACATATGATAAACCAAATGTTCTCAACATCGATAACATTATTAATATAAAAAAAATCAGTATATACTATCGTTGTAATCAAGCACGCTATTGTTCTCATAATACTGTGTTTTTTGGCAAATTTTAAGAGCAAAACGATAACACACCTGACCGGACTTTATACACAGCAAGCGTTTAATCTAACACAGGCTTTTGTTTATGATAAAAGAAGGAATGTTCAGGTAGATTCATGTGAGTGTATGTTTGTGCATGTTTACAGTACAGAAGTGGCGTTGTGTTTCCCGGCTTAGATTTACCATCCGTCTGTAACTAATACATGGACGATGGCTGTAATACTGACTGACGGAAGATTGGGGTAAGGTGGCTTGAGCCCGCAGGTCTGTGCTGTGTGACAGAACGAGCAGAATACCGGAATGTTGGCCAGGGGGCAGGATGGGGTGCGGACGGACACCTACGAGCGCCTCTAGGGCTCCCAGTCTTCATCATGATGCTGGGAGGCGATGATGACCACCACGGTTAGGATGGTGCAGAGCACGATGGAGGCGATGCCCACTGCCAGACTGATGAAGGAGAAGTTACGAGCCTCACGCGAGGCGATCTCCGCCGTCACCATGTCGCCCCGTGCAACAGCAGTACGCACCTACAGGAAAATATTGGATTTGCTTAAGAACATGCACAAACAAGATATATTCGGATGATGGTGTAATAACCTGAAATATAATACAATATTTTATTGTGCAAAGTTCGTGCAGCTCGAGGCTTTGACGTGTCGATAATAGAGCTGAAACTATAGGCGGTGCCCAAAATTTAAGACTGAAGGACCAGTTTCGATCAATTTCAGCTTTAAAAATTCAAACATTCATAGACAAACATCTAATAGTCTGTTTTTGATTGCAAGATTTCACTACGCTCAGTTTGTTTTTGGAAGCTTTTCAAAATGGAAATGAACAGTGCAAATAATATTAAATTGTACAAGGTTATTTTTATGGTATGTTCAAAAATGTTCCATCTTGAATAGATATGTCGTCTTATATTTTATACCGTAATACACAATATAGCACAAAAACTTGCTTTTAAAGTACTTTTTTGCCCCCTTTTGGAGCTTGACGGTTCCAGTCTCCATTCACCTCCATTATATAAAAATAATGCTCTGTTCATTTAATTGATGACTTTTTATTCATTCATGCATTTTCCAGGAATACTTTCTTATCATTAAGTTGCATCAGGCTGAGGTGTAAATAGCTCTCAGCGTGAAACAGAACTTACATTCACAGGATTTGCATGACATTAACACTGTGTCTGTGCAGTCTGGCTCGCTCACCTGCACGGCTTTGATGATGGCGATTATTCCTGTGGGCCAGAAGCAGCAGACAGTGGTGAGGACCGCGATGGGCAGGTAGTCGTGAGGTGGGCGACGAGGCTCCATCAAAGCGATGCCATTTGGCATGTGCATGGCCATCTGGCCAGGGGCAATACCCGGATGCGGGGCACCGTTGGGCAGGTAAGGCTGGGTCTGAGAGAAATAGGATGAGAAATGAAAAAAACGAAAACCAATCCAGACAAGACCAGCAGTCAT